>WAAE01001501.1:0-17968 GCA_013400495.1 Nicator chloris
AGACACATGAGCCCATATCAAGGTGCTTACATTTTTACAAGAGTCCAGAGAGCTGGAAGCAAAAAGGGAGGAAAAAACCCACAAAATAGAGACCTAGAAGCTGATCCTGACTCTGGTAACTGGAGATCGTGAACCTGTTAACTGGACATGTTAAGGATGGGACAGTTTTCTAACCCAATTTCTTTCCCTTCCTGAGCTTACACACTGTTGTACGAGCCAGGGCAGCATGCTGGGAGGAAAACATGCTCCATGGAGTCTCTGTTTCTGATTTCTCTTTAGCCCCTCTTGCTGCCAGGCAAAGAATGAGAGCACTCAGCCAAACAGATCCCAGGTGTAAGCCCTGTTACACACTCACCAATGAGAGAGCTATCTCCTGTGTAACTCATATTCTGTGTTTAGTTAGAAATGCATAAAACACATGGTTAATTTTGTTAATTACCCCCTCTTGTCAACAGAATTATTTGAGGCAAGCACCAATGTTACTGACATTTCTCGTCCCTCCTTCCCTTCACACAGTGGAGAACATTTCCTCAAAAGTCTTGCTGGAAAAATGCTTGGTGTGGTTCCTGGCTATGTTAGGATAGAAACCTTGAGTCAGATTTTTAAAAATATCTCCTTCTTCAGAAGTTATTTTGTAAGTAGGAAATAATTTATATCACAGAACTAATAAAGATATTTAAAGACAAAATTATCTTACCTGTTCCTTGTCTTCTAGACATCATTGCATTCTTCCATAGCAGGGAAAGGAGAAGGAAAGCTAAATCAAGAAGGAAAGAGGTGAGAGATGCAGTGATGAAGAATGCGCACTTTTCTTTCAAGCTGTCAGTAGTTTGTCAGGGAATTACAAAGAAATACATATTGTGAATACAGGAACAGTAACCTTGTGTGATTTGCAGGCAAACAAGACAACACAAATTACAAAAAAGGTACCCAAACCTTTACCAAACAGATGCTAAGCTGCTAGGTAGACAAAACACATAATATAAATACACGTCTGGTTTTTTCTAAATATCATGGCACTACAACAGAAGTATTCAGGCACAGCAAATGCCTTGGGCTTTTCCCATCTCTTAAATTACAAGACTGTAGGCTATTTTGCCTTGTACAAAATGTAACATTCAGATAAACAAACATGAACTTAAAGGTTACTTTCTCCCCTTCCTTCTTCCTTCTGTTTCTGCAGGAAGCCTTAAACAATACTTTTTTTTTTTTTTTATTTTTAACAGGCCCCCAGGAATATTAATTCAATTCCTTCTGATTGGAACAGGTTAAAATGGTACCTGAGTAATCCCAGGTTCTGGTAAACCAACCATGCACTTATCTTTTATGTGAAAGCCAAGAGATGAGACCTCCAATAGAATCTTTTGGATATATTTCAGTAACTCATTACAGCTTTGGATAAAAGAGAGAAGCAGAATGACTGCTACATGCAGAATGTAAAATTAGCATAATTTTTATATATTATCTGATTCTAAATAACAGGTAAAAGGCATTTCTAGATGTGGCACATGTTCAGCTCTCACCCAGGTGCTTCATTCTGCATAGCTGAGGTGGGTGTCCCTGTGGAGAATACACTCCCCAGACATTTGGGGGGCATGGTGAGGATTCCCTTGGTGGCTCAGCACACAAGCACCAGCAATCAATGGCCTTCAGCAGGCTGAATCCTTGGGCTCAGATTATAAGAAGCGTTCATGTGCCACATGAATTTTGAATTTTAAATTCAAAAATTGTGTGTTAACACTCTTACCCAATTTTAAAACATGCTGAGTGCCCACAAGTCTCAGTGGAAACTTTAGGTATCAAGAATTCATCTAGAGTAAAAATCAAAGAGGAGCAGACCAGACTATTCAGCTCTGCAATACAACTTTAGAGGGGTAATTTTTATAAAGAGGGTTTTTAAAAACCAGTTTTAGCATTTTAACTGTATCAAACAGGATATATTAATTTGATCCAGCCTGTAGAAATTCTCAGAGCTATAAAATTGATGAATGGAAGTGTGTTTGTGTGAGTGATGATGCTTACCTGATCGCACACTAAGGACACACAGAACTTCCTGAATGACCTCCACAGTGAAAAGCAAGGTTCTTTCAGCCTTTTAGAGAGTAGAAATTATAATAAATTTTAATCATAGATGCTCTAATAAATGCCTTTTCCCCTAATAATTATATAATAAACTGGGTTCTGTGTTAGTGACATCTAGAGGGCTTCATTTTGGGAAGAGGATAGGGACACGTGAAATATTTAAACTGAACAACAAAACATACAACCACATTTTTGGTGACTATTTACATTCCTCTGTCATTAAGATCCCAGAAGCACTTGGCTGTTTGTTGGTGGCAAGACCTTTGGCTCTGAAATTTCAGTGGTATATCACTCTGAAGGCTCTCTGTCCATAAATCAATTTTAATTGCCATATTACAGCTCAGAAAATTCTGCTTTCATATTATGACTGTGCATAATGGGGAACTCCAACAGCAAGATGTGATCTACAGACTCCAACTGAGTCTGTGTCTGTTATGTCTAAGACTTATTTCCTACTCTGCTTTCTACTGCACCCCACACACGTGAACCTGGCAATGCTGGGAAAGCTTTCATTATCAGAAAGAATTTATTATTCTATTTAACATCCTATTTAACTTTTTACTTTCTCTTGGTGTACAGGTTTGCCTGTACCACAAACATCAGGTGAAGATGATGTTCTTTGCCCTTTCCCTGTCAGAGCTGCCCCAGCCCAAGCCCTGGATGGACCAGGAATCACCTGAGGGAAATTATTTGGGAATAAAAGGGGGTTCACACTCAGTATACACAAAGAATGTGTTCTCATCACTGCCAGAGAATGTTAGTATGTCAATGACCTAAAAGCTGGTAAGGGAAATATTTTCATTATCACTGTTCAGAGACCATCCAGCTTCTGCACCTCCTCCTTGGCCACTGAATAAATACTTTGTTTTTCTTCTATCAATAGGATTCCCAGTTCTTTCTTTACTTTTGCTACTGCTCTGTGAAGATAAGCACTGCTGTCCTTGCAGTTACATGGGTCTGTTTGTGAAGATTTAATTTAGTTGGGGTTTTTTTCTGTCCTTCTTTCTTTACTGATTTGTGTAACTCATCTGATTCAATTTTTACTTTATCCTTTGATATTTTTTGAAGCTTTTGAAAGTCATCCATGTACTGGAAAAAAGCTAAAGGATTAAACACCTCCCAGACAGAAGATTTTCCAGGTTCTGACTTTGCTTGGTTGGAATGCAATGGTAACAGAGCAAAGAGACTAGATTTTGTATTTTAACAGTTCTAGAAGAAAATAGGGGATTGCTAATAATGTTTTAATAAAAGGCTGTTATTTTAAGACAGTCATATGATTTTGGGCACACCTCTCACTTTTCCATCCCGAGTCTCCCAGTGACCTTCTCTGCTACAACACAACATTCAGAACATAACTCTCAAATCTCCAAGACAAGGCTGCTCTTCTGCACACACTGTGTGTAAATGGCACTGTAGATCCATCTGCATTTCAAAGCACACCCATGCCTGGGGAGAAATCATGATTCCTACACGCTGGCAGGGGTTTCATGCCAGGCATCATCCCTTCAGCACACAGCTCTGCTGCTCCTGCAGAAGCAGGAACCCTCACTAGAGCCTTAGACCCTGCAAATACCCAGGGGAAAGGGGGATATCCAACACACTCTGCACATCTTACTGCAGGAACATGTGTTTGTTCATACAAAGTGTGTTTCTATGGACACAGCAGTGAGTCTGTGTTTCTATTGCTATATTAATACAATATTACACACACGTGTCTACATAAGCCGTGGACACACACCCACAGAGCCTCTTTATGTTACAACACCTTTTAGGAAGAAACACATCGTAAGCATCAGAAAACTGCCCTTCCACACACATCAATACCAAGCTGTAGTAAAGAGCAGACAATACACTCCAAGAGAACTCAAAAATCCTGCCTGAGAAACCTGAAAGCATTTTCTCATGGCTGAGAGATGAGTCTGTTGGCTGAAGGCTCTGCTTCCTTTCCATGTTGGAAAAGCAGTGTTAAAAATCATTGTGCTAATGATCCAGGCTGGTTTCCCAACATTTCTTCTGCTGATCTTTGATTTTACCCCCCAGCAGAAGATAGGGAATATAACATCTTCAAGTTTTATGTGAGCTTCACACTTCTATTTGTATTTTTACAAGAACATTCATTTCTGGAGACCCAGCTTAGTTTTCTTGCTCAGTCAAATATTTTTCTGTCAAACCGGTTTTATTATCATATCATGGCTCCTTGCCTTAGGTATAATCAATCATTCTTGCCTGCAGTTTCATTTCTGATTTGCCAATAACACATGACAAGCATTTTGCTTTTAGACATTGCCTATTTTTTTAATGGAGATTAATTTTTAAAATAAGATGCAGTTTTAGTGTCAAGATAATTAAATTTTTGTAAGAGATACTATCTTTCTTTTTGCTGCATCAGCTCTCCTGAACTCATACCTTTAGCAGTCTGCCACTAAGCTACTCAAATAAAATCAATAGGGTCTGAAGTCCAGCAGGGAGAACTTTTTCCATTAATAAAATAACTTTATTAACTCTGAGAACCATAAATTGCTGAAACACTTTTTTTTAAAAAAATTGCCTCATCTGCATAAGAATCACCAGCAGTGTTTGTAAAGTGGCTCTATTGTCAAAGACATATTGATAAATCTCTGCTGCATATTTTGCAGCATCAAAGGGTTTCTTTTTGTTTGCTTCTGCCAGCTTTGTTTAGTAGAGCCAAACTTGGAGGAGCCAACTTAATGAAGTTAAACAATGCCTGACTTCCCCTGTGCAACTTAGGTATATTTCAAGGTGTTGAGGCTTTTTGATGTCTTTCAGATGTCAGCTGATACTGGGAAAAGAGGGGGAAAAATGGAATGGCTATCTTGTAATTTAACCTTTTTTCACACGTTTGGCTGGATATTGTAATTTTTCTGTTGCATCAGATTTTTTAGAAGAAATACAAAATTTACTCTGTTTCCAACTCTTCCTTGGCTCAAGTACAAAACTACAGGAGAGTCCAAGAATTATAAAGGAGTTTGCTTGTTTTTATCCCCCTGGCACAGATGAGGAATCAAATTACCCCAGTGGTAGGAAAGCAATTTTACCCTGATAAGAGCGAGGTATGCTCAGTGGGCTAACTTTTATCACGGTGCTGTGTCTATTTTTAGTGGCTCTCATTCCAGAAGGACCCGGAGCAAGGTACATTCCACAGCTGCCATTTGTCGCTGTTGTGCTGCTCACTGGCTCCCACCCGGACAGACTGCTATTGATTTCAGCACACTTTGGTTTTGACAGCTAGAATTAGGCAATTTTCCTACTATGGGAAAGAGGAAGAAGAAGAATTGGTCCCTTGTTGCTCTCATGGGGTTGCCTTTGCTGCCTTCAGTATCAACCGAGTAGCTGCAAGCATCCAGTGCAAAATCCAATATCAGGAGCTGAAAGGCTCCTACCAACATCCACCTGCCCTGGGCCAGACTCTCAGTGGTTCAAGCTCAGCACAGTTTATTCCAATGACATCAAAATGCACCTGGTTTCAGTTTAGAGAAGAAGCTTTACACCCCCAGTTATCCATGTTTGTACCCCATGGTAAGTAAGAGATGCTTTGGGATGGTGATGAGCAATCCCAGCCTTTGGCTCCAGTGCTTGGGCACGGCTGTTGCTTTCAGAGCAAGGGCAGGTGATAAATCTTTCTTCCCCTGGAAAGACTCTCTGAAGTTTACCTGTTCTCTCAAGCTCACCTGGTTCTGATCTGTTATTTTTAGTCTGACTCAAGTTTGCATTTTAAACAAGGAGAATAAAGCTCCTTATCCTAGCAGACCATGATGTTATAATCAAAGGAACTCAGATAAAACTTTCATCCAAAATTTCAGATTTTCCTTGAAATAAAGAGAAATTTTTTTCACTTTTTTTTTTCTTATTTTCCATTTTCGTTACAATTTTTGTTCTTTGCTTCCAATTTTTGTGAGACTGGAAGATTAGCTTGAATAGTTTAAATGCTGATCCAAGTTAAAAAAGCATTACAGATGGAAATATAATTGAACATGTACAAGAGTGGAAAAAAACCAACAAAACCCAAAATCTTATAAAATCTTACTCTATTTACTACTTAAAATGACTTTGGGAAAACCAAAAGCAAATACTCTTTGAAAAGGCTACAGGGGTGTTAATTAAATGTCCATCTGAACTGAAGCTGTAGAACTTGAGGGGCAAGTTTGGGATAGCACTTACCAGTGGTAGAACCCAAATTTCCAGAGAGTTCTGAACTTGAAGGAATATACTGGATGCTGTGGTGAAAACATGGACAAAATAGCAGTATTTCTGTTTTATGGATACTTCAATAATTTTCCTGTTCTGCTTTTTGAAAGACCAAGTTCTCTGGGCAAAAATGATGGCATAACACTGAACTGCTCTCAGAGAAGAGCCTCATTTCCTAATTCCTAATTTCCTAATTTCCTAGAAATTAGGAAAACAGAGAGCTGTGTAATGACTGAGAGACAAACAAACTAAAAAGACTGAGACTGAGATGCACTAGTTCATAGAATAGCACGGGGGCTATGACTAAAGGATTTTAAACTCATCTCAAATTAAAAAAAAAACCCAACACCTGCATTATGTCACTGGCTCTTCATAATCTTGGATTCTCACAAGAATAATATTACTGTCAAACACAGGTGCTCCAGCAGTGAGAAGACTCAGACAGACAAATGTGTCTCTTTGAGGGGAAAAGGGAACACAGCCATTGGGAAACAGCTGCCTTGAGCTGACAGGCCAACAGCTTACAGCCTTATGTTCCTGTGTGCTTGGCTTCTGTCAGGCCTTGCCCTGCTCCATGTGAGATTTAGTGACCTTGTATTAATTAGTATCTATGCAAATCAAAATTCTAACATAGATTTAATGAGTGGTAAGTAGGGTCAGCCTTTACATCCAGCTGAATTCCCTCTGTCCACCTCTGTTCTTAACCTTCAGGAACAGTCACTACTACATATGTACCTTTAAAAATAAATACATAAATAATAATAATAAATGCATATATAAATACATAAATAATACTTTTATACTTCTGTATTTAATATTAAATATGCAATATTGTCCTGGTATCAGCTGGGAAGGAGTTAATTTCCTTCTTAGTAACCTAGTAGTAAAATCACTGCAAACATCTAATAGGAGTTATCTTACACAGATGAGAAATGCAGCCTATTGAAAATTTAATAAGACTGTGAGATTAAAATGATGCAAAGAAATGCATCTTCTGCTTGTCATTTAGCACAAAAACATGTTTTATTGAGCATTTTGAAAATGTATGCTGAAAGAAAAAAAAGATACAGCTTATTCTGGAAGTTAGTAAAAATTTTAACAAGGTGTAAAAATACAGCCATATTGTATTACAAAGCTATACATTGTTCATATGGTTTTTTCCACAGGTATTCAGCCAGAATTGCTATAGAATTCACTTCATCAAATAAGAACTAGAAATTATCAAGAAAGAAGTTCCACATTGTTGCCTTAAGAGAACAAACAAAAGACATCAAAGGTTTTCTAGAAAACTGCTACTCTGTTTTACTAGTTAGTATAATGAGATTTTAATCATTCACTAGAACACATTACAGAGAAATGAAGAAATGTTTCGTGGCCTAAACATGGTTCTGGTTTCATGGAATAAGAAGAGGAGCTGTGCTGTGCCGAGTCTCTAATGCACTTTTACAGGACTGTCTGAGATTGCAAAGGACTTTTCCTTCTCAGTCTATAGTTAGTTAGTTTCTTTTCCATTCTATTGTTATTTCTAGGGATAATTTCCATTTCCAACTCTATTTATCATTCAGAAGGTATCCATAGACCACATGATCTTTCTATTATCCATTTTCAAATTCACAGAGAGAGGCAAAGAAAATTCTTCATGGTGGCATCGAGAAAAGACATCTTGATGGCAAGAAAAGGGATGTGTTTCAGACATCTATATGCTGCAGCAGCAAGGACTGTGATAAATTTTCTTCTAAAACCAGTTTTGCAAGTATTGAAGGCAGTAATTTTCAGCTTAGATGTTTGGACAGAGAATGCCTGGAAACACATAGCACTGAGAAGAGTTTTCCAAGGAGATCACTGATATAAAATCCAAAGCTGAAATGAAGTGAGAGAACAGTTGCATTTCAGCACAGGCAACATCATCTACAGAAACTTAGAGACCCCTCACTGACACTGAGAGTTCTCTGGGAAAGGAATGCCACAGGTAAGCCCAGCAATACAGTTTTTTTGATAAAAAATAGGGGCTTAAGGCAATCAGCAGTGCCCTCACTGTCATATTTGTCAGCATTTCTTTACAACACCAATCATGGCTTGCTACTGATTCATCTCAGACCTGACAAAAGAAGAAAGAATTGTAGTGACCCTTCCTTTGGGGAGATCATGACCCAGAGGGTTCCAGGCATTATTTAGGATGTGCAAGATGCACAGGATATATAGGATTCCTCTTGAGATCAGGCCTTTTTGTCCATTGCACTCAGCTCATGAAGAGGAAAGCTGCTCACAGATCTCTGTGTGCAGGGCTGGGTCAGTCCTGCAGAACCAGGGTATATACAGAATACCTGTTCTGTGTATTCTTGAGCACCATCTACTGGTGCCTCTGCCTTTAGTAAGCCAAATTCCTATTGAGCACTCAGATACCAGGCTCAGAACTTGCCAGTTTGACTTTTGTGAGAAATCTCATTAAAATACTGAACATAATTCCCATTAATTGCCTTAACCTTGGGCCAAACTCTCTGTCTGAGCCATCAGGGAAAATGAAATTATCTTTGCAAGATCTTTCTGCCTAATCCTCTTTGAAAAGCCCCTCATATTCAGAAATCTACCACTTTCTCTTTGAGATCTTAGACACTGTGATTTTTCAATGCATTTTCTTTGGTGTTGCCGTAATGGACCTAAATTTGTTTAGATTACCCTTGTCATTTGTATACATCTATTATTTGCTAAATTTATGCCTGATTCAAAGCTCTTTGCAGAATCTCTCCTAATGTTTACGAGTTCTGGACCCCAGCACCTCATTACATCAATTCTTGAGGGAAAATGTGATCCAGTAAACAAAAAAAAAAGGCATCACAAGGCAGATATTCAAAATATACCACTAAAAAATCCTCGAGCTTTTGCTCTGTCAGCCAACTGAGAATGAGTCTAGAAATATGACTCATTTTTAGTAATTGCAGCTAAAATTTGGTCCAGGGATAAACCCAGCTTCTTATTCAATAAGACAATTTCTTCAGCTGTGAAGGACCTTGGCTGCAGCAGAGAATAATTTCAGTGAGCACTGAAAGATGTGCTGAAATTGCCAGTCTCTTTTGTTTATGTTACAGGGTTACTGTGTTTAAGGCACAGGCAATTAGCTGCCCTGCTGTACTCCTTTGGGAGCATCCAAGGTCAAGATCCTGCTAATGGGAACTGACATCTGCCTGCCCCTAGAGAATGCAAGAGCAGGCAGAACAAAGTATCACTTTTTAAAATAACCTGTTGTAATATTGCACAAATTACCCCCTAAAGTCAGTAGGTATGCAAATTCTTTGTGTTTGTGCTTAAAGATTCCGTTTGGACAGAGCTATTGGAATGCTAGAACTAAAAATTATTCTTTACAAAACCATTACTATTGAATATTAAAATTGTGAGACATATAAAAATATATTTAATCCAGGAGCAATGCTAAAGGTGAATTTGAATAGTAGCCTTATTATTTGGTTTATTCCACTCTTAAGACATCATCTATAGAAACAATTAAAATAAAATGTGGGGTACCATACTGGCATTTTTAAAAACTCTATTCCTCCAGAGATGCAAAATCTGAAAATGTGTGTACTGAAGAGTAAATTACAGACTCTTGTCTTTATTGTTATCTGCTGACAGATGTGAAATAATCCTGTGTTTTATAAGATGTTCTGGTTTTCTGGGGTTTCTTTGAAGTAGTCCTGCTAGAAAATTGGAGATATCTATACCATCTCTGTGCATGTAAAATGGGTATTTACAAAATGATCTTGTTTGCAGAAGCAAGGAAGCCTCACACAGGAGAATATAAAGCTATTCAGGCATAGATAAGTATAGTATATAGTAAATATACTAAAGATACTAAAGACAGGATATGTAAAAAATATTCTTCGTTCTGCTGGGTAGTTTTGTTTGCCCATGCAGATGTAACACAGCATTTTCCCTAACAGCCTGTGCTCTCCTCTCCAGGTACACAGAAGTACCAACGTGCCACAATTCATCTCTCTGGCAGGGAAGCCTGACTTAGAAGGGGAGGGATCACAAAAACCAGCGGCCACACAGACAGATGGAGTGGACAGTTTAGGCAAGCTGAAGTGCTGCAGGTTTTGGGGGTGTTGAGGAGAACAACTCTAAAGCCTCCACACCAAGTTTTGCGCCTGTGTGGGCAAAGCTGTGCTCTGGAAAACCAAACAACCTTCTCCAGGTTAAGGGCATTTCTTTCCCTGTCTGCTGCCCTTGAGATAATCTCTTACAGACCTTGAACCTTGCACCTAACTTTCCTGAGGCTAATTGACACAATTTTCCATCTCCTCATCAGGGCTCTGAGCCCCCACCTCTGCTGCAGCCACAATTAGCTCAGGTGTCCTGACTTTTCCTGTGCCTGCAATTCTGCTCTCCTGGGACTGGAGATAATGATGACTAATGACCAGACAGCCTTAACAAAAACAAGGAACATTCATTCAACACCAAAACATCTAACAGAAAGCAGAATTTAGCACCCTGGACGCCCAGCTGGAAGCTGTGGCTGCTTACAGCCTCTCCCAGGCTGGCTGTGGTCCTGGAAGCTGCTGGCAGCTGGCCACCAGCCACTCGCAGTTTGTTATCTCTTCAGTCAGAGGACTTCGACTCTTCCATCTTCCTCAGTGACAGATATAGACTCCTGCAGCGGAGTCGTTTCCCTGCTGCCGTCCCTGAGCCTGCCAAGGATCGCTGATGTGGAATTTCCTGCGGAGCCCCAGCAAGGGAGAGCTCCCCACCTGAACGACCCTGGGGTTGTTGCTCTCCCTCTTTGCCCTCACCACATGGACTGTGCTGCCAGGGATGGCCAGGCAGGATAAATCCTTCCACAAAAATTCTATATCTGTCCCCAGAAGTTTCCCATGAAATACTTTTTTTATTTCCCAATCATTTCTACATTTGATAAAAGTCTGGTACAATGTTTTACACGCTCAGATGCATTCAAGGGGCATTCTCACACATCAGCAACCTCAGGGTTTCTCTCAAATGCTCTTGCTATGAAATCTAACCTGAATTCCCTGCCTATTGCTATCTGTAATAAAATTGGAACCCTATTGACACATTTCAGACAAATAAAACTATCAAAGCTACAGCAAACTGAGAGATTTCAGTGTACTGAAAAATAACTACAGTAAGTATTTTGTAGCAATATATTGAAATATTAAATTTTAATTAAAATGCACAAGATTAGATTAGGGACAAAATAACTGGTCATTCTAGATGTAAAATGTGCAATTTATGTTTCGTGTCAGGTAAATAGAAGTGGCTTATGTGATTGTGAGATGTGTGGAACACGGCCATGGGACAGTTATAAAGATAAGGTTTAATAAATAACCGAGAAAGAAACATGGAATAAGGCTTTTAAACAAATATCTGCTAACTCATAAGTGAATAAAGTGAGCTTCAAAGTTTTCACAATACAAGTTTTGAGGTTTCTAACTAGTAGAAGTTTTTATAGGCTTTTAATAAGTAATTATTATAAGCTTTAAACTGCTTTGTAATAAGAAGTTTAGAACTATAGCTTTAAAATGTATATGAAGATTTGTGATCACCTAAACAAAAGAAGGAATTAAGCTCATCCTAGACCTGCTACCGAAACCCAGGATATTGGAAATTTATGACGCTGAGAAAAGGGAAGATGGACATCAACATCAGCCTCAGAAATTTATGGATTTAAAGAAGGAAATCTAGACATCAGCCACAGAAATTTATGGATTTAAAGAAGGAAATCTGGACATTAACCTCATATCTCAGGGTATAATAACCTGACGTCATATAGGAATTGATCACAATAGAGTATAGAAATTAAAAAGAAGAAAATTAGAAACTAAGAGGAAACCACCCAAAATAGAAACTGCTGAAAATGTGTATTAACATGTATAAATACCAGCAAAGACTAGCAGTCAATTGTGCAGCTGGGGGGACTCCCCTCCACTGCATCCAGCACTGTTTGCTCACATTTTACCATCCGAATTATTAAAGTAATAAATAAAATTGCTGCTTGATATATTGGCTGAGTTAAGCTTCTCATTTATTACATAGATACCTATGTTTCTGGTGACCAATTTGACAATATTCTTTGGAAAATACTGAACTCATTTTCTGGAATAAATTTACTTTAAAGGTGCTGAGGTATCAGGCTCTGCTTCCCCAGCTCCTCCTCAAATCACTACTTTTGCAATTAAACACATTTTGGTAGAAGTAAAACAAAACTGGAATATCCTGCTTTTTAGAAGATTTTATGACATTGTTACAATGACAAGTTGTAACCAATCTCAAGACAAAGCTTCTACTGTAAGTCTAAACAAGTAATTCAGATAATATTTTTCTATGAAGGGCTTCAGCTCTGCTGGGTTTCATCCTCTCAAATTTTGTTCAGAAAGGAAGAGAGAGGAGCAAGCGATCCATGACATGCTGTGTCTATGTCTCTAGATTATAAATACAAAAGAAATTAAAATGTGACTATGTATTTTACAGGAAAAAGCCTTACATGAAATATCCAGCAGGTATCTGCAGAGTGTAGTATGAAGAAGCTATAATTGAAAAGTATAAGTTATTTCATAAGTAGTGATTGGCCATAGCTCCTTGTTCATTACAGAAGGAAGACACTTCAAGGACATTTCCATACCCTGACTCCTTCAAATCCCATGAAAGGAAAAGTTTTTCCTCTCATAATCCAAACATCAGTGCTGTATCAGTCTCACTGAGCTTAAGTTTTCCCTCCTGACAGTCATTTTGTTGTGAAAGCCCTCTCAGAAGGCTCTTCTTGAGAGGTTAGCCTTGAGCTTTCTCCACATCCTTGGGTCAAGCCCTGCTTAAGCCTGACTGTCACCATCTGGGAAGTTTTTGTCACAAAGGAGGGGGAGTTGCTCCTCCAGCTTCTCACAAGACACAATGTATTGTTAATTACTCAGCTTCTGTAATCTATTTGCAACGACCAAAATTTATATCCCAGGTACTTTGTTGTTACTATCCAGAGCTGAGTTAAATTCAATTTCTACACTGGCTCTTCAGAATGGTTGTAAACAACATGGAACATCAATGTTCCAGGAAATTTTTCTGTACATAAAGTACAAAGACTGCACATGATTTATTGGAAAACCATTTAGGGAGAGTAAAGCTTTTTGCAAATATGGATGTTCAATATCATCTTTCCAGAACAGTCCACAGAAAGGCTGTCTAAGTAATCACAGGTTATGACTGTCACATCATTAATCTCAATCTGATTTTCTACATGATTTCTGGAGAAGAAGAATTTTTGTTGCTCTACCAGAGGGATGAGTGAATAGATCACAGAAAAAAAACTAAATGACAAAAGTCTGCCCTTAATCTACCCACGGTTTCTAGGCTACAGCTATTACAGATGTCCATGATAACCTATAGCAGCTATTCAGTTTGGGAGAAAATGATGTATTAGCTATTGCATTTTCAACTCTGACCTTTCTATTAGGAGTTACCAAAATCTTTTACAGTCATTAATTATACAGTGTGCCATTTTGTGAAATGAGCTCCATTCCTGCTTTTTTTCCTGTCAGAGGGAAGGGACTGATCCCACCAGAATTCATCCTGTGGCATTTCTAAGCACGCCTACCTAGGGGGCTGCATGAAAAGCAGGAGATCTGCCAGAAGTTTCAAACCATCGCCTGTTGGAGAGCCCATGTGCCCCCGAGATGTCTCTCAGGAGCATTTTCAGTCCTTCCATGAAACAGGAGACCAGGGCTGGAAAACAGGAGACATTGTGCTCTGATGCTGCTCGGTGCTGTTTGCAGTCAGCCATCTGTGATGGCTCACGCTTCCTTTGCAGATTAGGGGTTACTCCAAATAGCTGCTGCTGCTTTTAAGTATTTTAGAGCCACATAAAATAAGCAGAGGATGCATTTAGAGCTATTTCCAGAACTCCTGTATATGCTCATGCACCTCCTGCCTTAACCGTAGGTGTGAAGAAAAAGCACATTATCATATCAGGGCCTCACAATTTTCCCCAGTGCCCTGAGTTTTCTTATTGCTTTGGTTCATGCCCCACAGATGGGCTCTGTGCCACTGAGAACCCAAATGGTTCAAATCAAAAAGAAATCTTTGCACAGTGGAAGGATTTGATGCAACTTTTCAGGATACTTGCACTAGGAATTCAAACCTTTTGGAGTGGTTTTCCTCACTGACTGAAGTAGGAAACTTCACAGTTGAACTTCCTGAAAGATAAGTGATTACTTGGAGAAACCATCAAGACAGAAAGATGAATCAAGTATTGAGGAAAAATATTTCTGTCTTTAACATGGAAGAAAATAAATGATAATGATGAGTGAAGGGGGCATGGGCAGGCACTGGAGATCTCATGGCTGTAAGCAACTTGTGGGTGGTTTAAGACCTGCAGCCAAAAAATAGATTTTGGAGGTAACAGGAAGCAAAGAAGTAACCAACATTTGTACAAAGAACCAGGTACAGTAAGTCCATTTGGAAATGACATGGAGCTGCAGATAAATGAAGAAAGAAAAAGGTGAAAAAGCACAATAGCAAACCTTAAAATGATCCCAAGTGGATCGTGGCACAAGGAAGAAGAAAGCACAAAAATTACCATGGTTCTTCATTTGAACTGTTAAACGTTCAACTATTTTTATGATAAATCCTATAAACAAGGTAATTTCCTCTACAGTGCTGAAAGGTACAGTAAGGACCCCAACACAAAGGTTTTGTTCAGTCCCCCTCACTTGTATTTATTTCAGTCCCAAGTTCAGCTAAACTGAATTCTGAAACAGCACTGCTGAAATCTGAAGTGAGCTGAAAACGAGAAACTTGCTTTTGGCAACAAAGAAAATTGAGCTTAAGGAAATAAAACACAAACAACTCCAAACCTCCAGAGCTACAACCTGAATTCTGAATCCAAAATGCCCACTTCTAGTGAAAGAATTCAGTTCGTGTCTCTCCTTCTCATGCCAATATCCCTGATACTTTTTTGCCAATAATGGCTGGTTGGTATGTAGCACTCAGCACAGGCACTTCCCTGGGGTTAAGAATGAGAGGAAAATCAGGAGCTCATAGGAAAAGAGAATAAACACATTCCTCTCTAGAGCAGAAATCTTTGTCTGTGGCTTTCAATTCAATCTTCTTTTTTTTTTTAATTTCCTCCTAATTTCAAAAATAATTTTAAAACCAGAATTGAGCACTCAAGTAATTTCTCAGGTTCCCTTAACTAAATACCCCTTTAATCATCCAAGACCTGTCTGCCTTCTTGAAACAAGTACAGATATAAAAACTCTAATACTTGCTCTCCTTTGCCCTGAAGATAATTGATCAGCTAGATTAAAATGCTACCTCTGCATGCAGGAGAAACCTAATCAGGACAAAAACAAACCAAATCAAGACAGAAATATTTCTGCACTGGCTGTTTTGAAGGCCAGCAGACAAGACAGTGAGATAAATTAAGACAAACATTAAATGCCTCTTGATCACAATAGCAGTCCAAAACCTTACTGATGAACTTCACCTCTTCACTTGTCTGTTTGCAAGGGCAGTGGGAATTATTCTGCCCTTGTGCCTCAAGAAAAAGGTGATGTGAATGGTGTTCATATTTTTTTTATATACATTAAATTATAACAGTAAATCTAAATGAAAGGACAGCTGTGAGATGGGAATAAATGATCTTAAGATGTAAATGACAGTAAATGAGGCGAGGGCACAAAACTGCTTTGCTTTGCTCACACAAGACTCAATACAGAGGTAACTCACACTCCCCAGCAGAGAGGCAACACACTTGGCCCAACTCAAGGAGCAGAGGTAACACAGCTTGCCCCTGTGCAGAGTTTTCAGATGCACAGCTGGGGAAGAGCTCCATATCTTATTTACAGGAATGTTGCTTCTCTGCACACTTCGTTCAAAATTAGATTTTTATACCAGTGAAACTGGAGAACTCAGTTCAATAAAGGAATCACTTCTTTTATTATCAGTTTAGCAGAGTAGCAAGGGAATGAGCATTTGTTGTTTTTTTTTTTTTAATTGATTTAGAAAAATATATTTTTAATCATCTTAGGCAGGTAATTACATTATTTCTAATTATGTAACAGTACGGCTCATTATAGAGTGTAAAATATCAAGAGAGAAAATGTTTATTCCAGAAAACTTGTCAATTTTACCAAGCTTCAACTTTAAAGTTTTATTCTCCCTTCTTGCAATTTAACTTTTCTTTTCTTTGCTGGGCAGTATCCTTTGTCCTCTTTTTCAGTGCAAAACCTTGTTCAGACCCCCTGGACACAAATTCTGGTACTTGAGCTACTCACATGCTTTGTGCTTAAAAATATAGATATGAGAGTATGAGTGTGAGGTTATTTGTGTCCTTAAATTAAATCATCTTCCTTTTCTATAACATCTCACATCAAAGGTCTCCTACAACACCACAACATTAGACCCCACACAATCAAACTTGCAAAAGGAAATGTATTTGTTGTTTAGTACTTGCACACAAGGCACACCCAGCTAAGGAAGCAGAAATTGCTCAGAACTGTCACTGTTCTGAAAGCTGTGAATGAAGGAGTTGGAGGGGAAAAAATGGCTCTCTGTTAAACTTCTTATACAGAGTAGAAAGCAACATGAACACCTGAATTTGTATGAAAATGCAGCTCATTTGTCTCTAGGAGAACATTAATGAGAATAAAGACCACTGGTCCTTGGAACATCCAACCAATATTTGCTCAACAGTGATAAAAACAGTATTATCCAGTAGGTCTTCAACATTTCCTCTATATTTTAGAAAAGCTGAAGAGGAAGGATAGTTTTCATAAATAATACTCCTCCAGGTCTTTTTCACAAATCTCATCTCCAGAGTTTCTAAGAGCCTTTTGGACAAATATACTGCAGAAAGAGATGTAAATATGAGCTGTGTATAATTCAAACCAGCCCATTTTAGGGGATTTGCCACCAAAAGGTACTATAAGTAAAATTAGGCTTTACTTTTGCCATTATAAAAATGAATTTAATATAACAATATAGGTATTACACTTGATCAGTGCCAAATAATTATGCACAGGCACTTCTAAGGGATGTACTTTGATTACACTCTACTTTATCTCAACAAATAGCCATGTTAAATTACTTTTGTTTTTGCTTACTACCCATGAGTCTCCAATTGCTTTTCAAGAGCCATGAGTGTACCTACTCCTTTTTCATTGAAGTGAGGCACAATTGTTATTATTCTGAGTTATTACAGCTGCAAAGGAAATAAGCCAGGTACTTTAACTCCCACTCTTCCTCTCCAAACATTGCTCACTGCAGTGCTAACAGCCAAGGCTTTTTATGTTCTGAATGACAAAACAAAGTTTAGAGAAGCAAACTGCTGTCAGAAGAACCACAAAGACTCAGACTTGTGTCTGATGGGACTGAGCTTCAATTACTTGTGAAGGTGGAAAGCTTGATTACTAAGACCATCTTTTCCACTGTGTTATTCTCCTGAAATCTGTGACTGTGTCCTGGTCGTGTCTGGGCTGGAGTTAATGTCCTTCATGGTACCTGGGATGGGGCTGGGTTTGGGATTTCTGCTGGAAACAGACTTGCTAACACAGGGATATTTCCTTGCTGCTGAGCAGAGCTTACACAGAGCCAGGACCCTTCTGCCTCTCACCCCACCTCACCCAGCAGTGAGGAGGCCAGGTGGGCACAGGGCAGGGCAGGACATCCCATCCCATCCCAT
>WAAE01001504.1:0-15556 GCA_013400495.1 Nicator chloris
TATATGTGATAAGACAATGTAATTGATAGGTGCTAGTACAAGGAAACTTTGTTCTTTATCAAAATGCTGACCACTGTAACTACTCCAGCTTCAGAGAACTGTGTACTCTTGCTTTCAGTCTAATGCAGATGGGGCCAAGGAAGTCTTCTGAGAATTAGTTTAAATGAACTGAGCAACATTGTGGAACTTTGAAAATAAAGTGCAGAAGACAAAGTAAGATTTATATTTCAAAGAGAAAGCATATGCAATCCTTACACTGTTCCATATTACATTAGGAATCGATCACGGTCTGCTACTTTTTATATGGTAATTCTAATTTTTGAAACATTTATTAGCAAAGTGAATTTCATAAGTGGGCAGTTTTCCTCTTCAGTGATGTTTAGATTTTCCATTAAAGGCAATTAGTTCACTGCAAATAGGTAAACAAGTACCCTCCAGTGACTACCTGACAAGCTGAAATTACTCTAAGATATTGCAGTAGAAAAAAACTTCTTATATGGAAGGTACATTTGCAGCCAGAATTGAAATGGGGTTGGGTTAGAGGTATTAAAAAACGAGAGCTTCAAGGATCCCTTGATGAGTACTGATGCTCCTCCCACACTGAGCAATGCATACCTACCTCTTTTAAATAAGCATCTCCTTACACAAAGTGAGCCACCAGATGACAAAACTGGTGCCTGTACCTGCCACAAGAACTTACTGATATAAACATCAGATAAGGATTCAAACTGTCATATCTTTGTTTTCCTCATATATGTGTTGCTTCAGAGACAAATCATCTGCAAACTTCTTGAATGGTAAGCGTAATGTAGTTTTTGCTCAAATTCCATCACTCAAATTTTTTTTGGGCGTCTTTTGCTTTTAGGGAGATTTCTTTGCTAAAAATACAATGTAGATTTATTTGAATTCATGTTGAAATGTAAATTTGGCATAATTTCAGCTAATTGGAAAAATGTATATACGTACTTTAGTTGATTTTCATAAAATCTATATTTTACAAGCAGGAAAATGCAAGTAATATACAAATAATATTACGTCCTTTCATGTTCAGTGTGGATTTTTAATTTCTTTTTATTGGCAAAAGTTTTTCACAATCTTTTTTTTCTTTTTAATCACCAGACGTTGTTTATTTTCCGCAGCGTATAAAAAAAACCCTAAGTATTGTAACTACCTTAGTAGTAGATATTAACTGTATTTCCAAGTGATGCTTGTAAAAAATGAAATACTTCATTAAATATGCTTTAAATAGAATAAAATAGACTATTACTGATGAGAGTCTGGTCATAGTTTCATATCCACTAAATATGAAATAGCAAATATATTTCCAACAAGTACCCATATCTATTCCATCCAATAAGCCTACATAACTTAATCTTAGGCAGTAAGGCACAATGTCTGACTGATTTTGACATCCTTCAGTCAGGACAGGAATGGCCAGGGCTTGTGGAAATCAAGTCAGTAGTCAACAAGTTTTAAAGCAGAGCTAAAATACTCAGTACTGTACTTATAGTAGTTTCATTATTTTTGCCTCTTTCTTCTTTCCTGAATTATATTTGTTTAAACGGACTAATTTAAAACAAGACTATATATTTTCAAGTTTTTTTTTTAGATTCAGGTATGTGAGCTTCATTTTTGCTTCATTATAAATATAACCATTTTCAAGATAATGTTTTCTTTCATTATAAAAAAATAGCTTATTTGCACTATATAACATACCTTTTAATAAAGTTAATTTTCAATGTCTTTTTTTTCTAACCTGATAGAATCATATTTTAATATACCAAAAGTTATCCTTCATGATTTCAGTGCAATTGCATGGGCAATTCACTGAGAAGAAATAAAAGTGATACAGAAAACTTGCAAAACACATTATTGATATTTTAAAGAAATGAAGACCTGAGGTGTAATCCGACAACAAAAATAGAAATTGCATTCTATTTTGAAGAAAATAAATATATATGTATATTTTGTTGCCATATAGCAGTCTGCAATGATCCATAAAAAGCATTTAGTGAAGATTTCCAGTGTTACCTGTTTCTGCAAAATAGATTCAATTCATTATTCCCAGTTAGTTAAACAAGAGAATCCAGTTACCCACTGGAAAGTTAGGATCAACATCTCCCTTTAGATATCAGAAACCATGGAAGTGCTTTCAGAAAATGTGTGTCCCTAAGAAGCTTAGAGAGTTAAGTGAATCCTCTTTGTTTAAAAAAGAGAAACTACAGTCAGCAGAAGCTAAGAGGAAGACAGACTTTGGATGGATAATATGTACAGAAAGAAAGAGGATTAAGCAGACTTGAAATATAAAGAGAGAAGCCAATGGGGAAGATCAGAAAAGAGAGATATTAGGAAGGATACAGAAATGGTCATAAAAACGAGTTTGAAATGCCAGCATTAATGTATTGGAGGTCATGGGCGCTGTTGCTTTACTAATGCTACTTTTCCACGTTTGAGGTTGTCACTCTTCATCTTCTGTATTTGCAAACTGGTGGCAGGGGAAACGTCCATGACATGATCAACTCCCGTTCCCAACAACTATAAGCATGAAAAGGTGAAATGTACACTGCACTCTGAGGAAAAAGATAACAAAATGGGGGAATTCCAAGCCAGTGAGCTTAAAATTTACTGCATGTTTTCATTAGAAAATAATGTATGCATGGAAAAATTTCAGAGAATGATAAATGCTGCAGTTTATATAATTGTGGTAAGAAATTACGCCTATTTATTTTGCCCTTCTGTTACTGCATATAGTAAAGACAAGTACATCTCAACAGAGAGCTATGAATTACTAGGACACATTCAGGCAGGTTTTCCTTCATACAGTCATTTTTAAGAATTCTCACCCTTAAAGACATTTATCAATAATAGCTCAATATCAGTAACCACCAAAGACTGTATCTTTGGAAGAACAAACATAATCTAAGTCTCTTTTCAGAGACAAAAAGAGAGACTAGAAGTTGTGTGATTAAGAAGTCTTTGTAGAGGACAGATTTGGCTGGATAGGATGTCCACAGGAGAAAAGGATTTCTAAAGGGACAAACTAATGAATGAAAAGCACCATTGCAATAAGGATGCTGTGTTCCCTGACAGGCAGCAAATATACTGAAGAGGAAAGTTCTGTGGATGCGTATTAGGACAGCAGTGGTGACGTAAATCACACAGCTGCCAAGGAAAGACCAAGTAGCACTAAGAAATAATGTTTCTGAATGTGTTACTGGTCATCAAGAATGTGCTTGAATTAGATTGCAGGTGGGATTTGAGCTTCCAAAATCTAGGACTCTCTTGCCCCAAACAAACCCTTGTCTAACTCTTACATGTATAAATATCTTGAGGCACCTGTATCTTCAATCTGATCTAGTTGAAGATGTCTCTGCTCATTGCAGACAGTTTGGACTGGATGCCTTTAAAGGTCTCCCAACACAAACTAATATTTAATTCTAAATATTTTATTATCAAGATTCTCCTTTTTTTTTCTTTCAGATATGGTACAATTGAAGGTATATCTTCACAATCTCCAAAACCAAAACAGGTTCATTCAAAATAAGCAGTGTAAAGCATATATTCCATGCTTCAGTCGCACTGGCCTGAGCAATCAGAAAGTTTCTGAAGCCTGATAATTCAGGTTTTCCCAAATTTCATGGTTAAGGAATGCCCAGGATGTAGTTCCCCACTTCACGGATGGTTTCTGGGTCTGGTCAGTGGTAACTCAATACAAAAACACAAAACCAGTGCTGAAGGCAGGAACAAGAAGGTGAGTTTTCCAGTGTGCTGGAGAATCAAAGCTCAGCACTTTGACCCAGACAGCCCCTGTCTGTACATTGGTACAGTTCCAATGGTAGGAGGAGAAAGCATCCCTATCAGAAAGCCAGCTGCCTTTTGGTGACCATGATTGTTTTTATTGTGAAGTAGAGAGAATGTTTTGATCTCTTTAGTTTGAGGGAGGCATATGATGCCTGCCATGTAGGAGGCCCTTCACTTGTTTAAAAGATAGTTTCAAGAGATAGCTCAGCTCCCAGCTTCACAGGAGGATTACTGTCTGATATGGATACCTAAGTCACCCCTCACCTGTACACACTCCACTCTGAAGCATCCAGCACTCCCAGGGACAAGGGCTTACATTCACTTTTGCTATCATATGCCTAAAATTCTTCTAGATCCAGCATAATGATTTGTCTAGGAGCTAATTTGAAGCCAAAAGTTGCTTCAATTAATTACTGGGATGCACCAGATACCTTATCCTTACTAAGAAAGTTCTCATGGAATGACACCTGCTTATTACAATAGATATTAACCATAAAATCAATTTATACTTCCTTTCAAATCATAGATTTACTCTGCAGGCCTCTACTTAAATTTCTTATCCAAAATAGTAAGAGTAGGGCTCAAAATCTGTAAGATATTATTTCATATCATATTTTATCATTAGAGAAAAAAAGACTTGGCAGTGTAATAAAATTAATTATTTTCTGTATTCTCTTTTTTTACAATTAGGCATGTAACAAACCTGTCAATAACTTAAATCCTTCTGCTGAGCATAGCAGCATATTCCTTACTACAGCAAAATCTCAAGAACAAGGAATGCAGTGAAAAATCCATTAGTCATAAGTGTAAAGCACTAGTCAAGTTGACCTCGCTTGTTTGACAATGACAGTAGCATTTTTTTCCCTATTGTAAGCACAAATATGTTTCTGAAAATTTGTAGGAGACAATGCATTCTTGCTTGTTTAGGAAATAATTCAGATTAATTTCTGAATGGCTGTTATCAATATCTGAAAAGCATCATGACTTCATTTGGCTTACTGAATTAAGCTGATTCACGAAATCCTAACGATCATTTTACACATCATGAATTATATAATACCGATGCCAAATAAATCACTTCCAAAGCAAAAAACCATACAGTATATCCTTTTCATTAGTGCCACTTGCTTGAATTTATGGTTCCTGGGTCTGAAAAATTAACAAAATTGCAGTACTGCGTTACACAGGCTGCAGTATTCTAATGCTGCATATTTACTGTATATCCAATTTAATTATTAAACAATCATAATTTTAATGAAATGCTGTGGTATGATTACCCTTAGTGAATTTTGCTTGTACTAATGGATCCACTTCTTCCATTAGCAAGATCATGTTTGAAATAAAATGGTATAAATGTATTTTAATCCACTCTAGGGAAAAAAGCTGTACAAAAGGTTACTCTTCGACTACTTCTGTGAATCAGTTCCTTATGTCAAATTATTAAGCAGAAATAAAAGCCGTGGTCAGCCCACTTAAAATTCCATTTGAATCCTACTGGGAATGGAAAAGCTTTGTTCTATTTTTCATACTCTGAACATTCTTCTGAACATTTACTAGAAGACTAAAATGTAGCAGCAATTTTAAAAGAAGGGAGCAGTATTATCAGATTCAAGAAAATTAGTAAAGCTATGGTTGGTTGAGGTTCATGACTGGTATTGTTTCACAGCATTTCTCTGGCTGCAGTTTGGGGGATTTTAAGAAGAAATGGATGATAGTTTTATTAATTCTTACTGATATTTCAGTGACACTTCTATTTCCAGATAATGATTCCTACAGAAAATGGCATTTATTTTCTTTATACAATACTCAAATGTTAAGTTTAATTTCTCATAAAGAGGACTGTGAGCAACAGAAAAGCCAAGACCAGACAGGGATTTCAAAGGGATCTCACCACAGGAAGGTGAACACTGACCAACTGGGGCTGCTCCTAATCAAGGCACTATGAAAACGATGGGAAATACAGAGATCTCCTCCAGGTCACATAATTAGAATCTCTGCAGGCACTAATGGCTAGCTTTCTTGAGTATAGCTTTCTTGCTATAGTATAAATATCCTTGTTCCTTTTGGTCACAATTAATGATGATGTAGCAACAAAAAGCGTACCTTAATGCACTGCTGTTGAACATTTGCAATACCTGTGGCTACAGCAGCTTGTGGGAAGGGGAAGAAAGTTTTTGTCTCATTTTTTAATATTGCCTGCTGATTGACAGGAATGAGGGTTTATACTACAAGCACTTAAACCCACCCACTTAGACTTAGAACCATTTAGCTTTGTGGTTTTAAGACTACTTAGTTAAGGATTTGTAATTTCAGCAGCTTGCAACAAACAATTCTGGACTTACAGGCTCAAAATAACAGGATCAAAATACCAAACACAGCATTTATAGAGAGAAGGCTGGTGTTATGCACACCTTCTCTGAAGGAATCAGCAAGCAAAAAAGGTACAAATGATGCCAGAGATAAGTGGATTTAGGAACATTCTTCAGAAAGGTCCCGCCTCATAGTCTTTTAATGAAACTAAACTGTGAGAGGACAGGCAAGAAGGATTTTCTAAATTTGGTTAAGCTTTCAAAAATATGGAGTAGGAATACAACTTTGTAAAGCAAGGAGGTTCCTTGGGACCGCTTAAAGTCAATGATGATATAAAGGTGCAAAAAAAAATTTTGGTGACTTTGAAGGCACTACTGAATTTTCAGAATGACCAAAAATACAGATGATTGTGGCAGATCCCAAAAGATCGGTGATACAGTAATGAAATGTAAGATGAAATTCAATGTTGACAAATTCTAGGTGAGTACCCGTAAGAAACATAACCCTAACTAGTTTCATATGAGTGTGTACCTGAATGCTATTTATTGATACTATCACCAGTTAGAAAAGGGACTGTGGTGGAGAAAATTTCTATGGAAGCTTAGCTCCGTGGCATTCAAAAAACCTCCAAATATATTTGTGAACATATATGAGAGGAGTGAAGAAAAATATCAAACAAGCAATGAATACTGCTTGAATATACTTCAACATGTAAGTCTTTCCATTCCACTTCTAAAAGAACATGGAAAAGATCCGGACTAGCAGGATGTACCTATTCAGAGATAAAAAGTGGCATCTCTAAGAAGGAAAACTGCATCTACAAGATGCATCAAAGAGCAAAGTGCTGGAAGAACTTTGTGAAATAATGAGCACTAACAGGGATGAAAAAAAATGAGGAAGAACACTCCATTTTCAGTATAAAAACACTGGGGACCACTAAGTGAAGCCAGTGGTAAAAGAAAACAGTTTTTTTCACAAATATATAACGAAATTACGGCACTTAGTGCCACAGGATGTTGTGGCACAGACAGTATAAAAAGGATTTTAAAAGGGAGTGAACGAAAGAATGGACAATTGCTTATTGACAGCTATTAAATAGGCTATATGGGATGTGACACTTGGTTTTGGCAGTCCTTAAGCTGCCGCTTGCCATAAACCATGAAAACACAGGCAAAAAAATCACCTCCCGTGGCTCCTACCCCTTTTCCTAACCCCCTGCCCCTTCCACTACCTGACCTTTGGCAGGGCTACTCATCTCCCGTTAAGTAAAGTGTGAGTTCCCCGAGCTACACATATTTCCGTACAGACTGACTCAGTTACAGGCTCTTTAGGATTAACCCTTTGAAACACCTCATGCTACTTCTTTCTCTACTCTTCCTACAGCTTTCCTACACCTCCCCAAACAGTCTGGTCAAACAAATTCTAAAAAAAAAAAACCAAAAACAAAAACAAAAACAAAAAACAACAAAACAAAAAAAAACCCCAAAAAGTTGTGGCTACCCAGAGAAGCTAATAGTAGAAAACTCGAGCCGCTCTTCCAGGGGCGGGAGGGCAGTGCAGGGGTAGGTAGCTCCAGTTTAGGCGATGGCTCCCGACGGGCACAGGCATTTCCCGCCCGGAGCTGCCGGCCCGCGGTGGGAGCCGCCGCCCGGCGGGATGCCCGCCCCGACGGGATCGCCCCCGCCTGCTTTCCCTGCTACCCGTGGTTTCCCGGTTTTCCCCGCCTCCCCCGCCGCCGCCGGGCTGGCCGTCACTCGGTGTGTCGCCTCGCAGGTCGCCGGAGCGGACGGGGCGGGCGCTGCTCGGAGCCGGGCGGGCGGGCGGCATGAAGCGCTCTCTGCTGCGGCTCTGCCGGCCGCGGGAGAAGGCCGCCGCGTCCAGCGTCTACCAGGGCGTCGTGTGCGAGGCCGATGCCGCCTCCGTCGCCTCGCAGGATGTCTTCAAGGTGCGTGCGGAGGGGCGGCGGGCCCGGGCAGGGAGAGAGGGGTGAAGGTGGAGGGTCAGGTGGGCCGGGTTGCGAAGGGTCTCTGAGGCAGCTGAGCGGGCCCGGCTGGGTTATGTCCCAGGGAGCCGTTCCTCCGGGAGACCCTGTCCGCTCGCTCCGCGGGCCCGGAGGGAGGGTCGGTGCGGGATGGGAGACAGGCTGGGAGCTGCCTGGCCGTGCGGTGTGGAGGCGCAGGACGCTGATGTTGTGTGGCAAGGTAGGGGAGCAGGCGGAGGAGCATGTGCGCGGCAGGCTGCTGACACAGAACTCACGTTCCCCCTGGGCACAGAAAGAGACCCTCTCTTAGAGGGAAGCCGAGGTCATGATGGAAATGAATAAATCATCTTAGCAAAAATGACACGAAAGAAAAGTTTAGAAGCACTGGAACTGTTAGGAAGGGAAAGGGAACCATCAGTGCAACCTACAAAAGTGATATTGCAGCCAGGAAGTACATAATATCTTCCCATTTTTAACAGAGAATGGGATGAGAAGTCATGTATTTGTCTTGCTGCTAGGGAGACCTAGACCAAACTTTAGTGAAGCTTTTTTTAAGCATAAGAATAATTAAGCAACAGAAGAGTTTGCTTACAGGATGGAAGACTTGGATAACTTTGGAGATTTTTAACAGCAGGCTAAACAAATTTGACAAAGTTTGTAGATGGGTTTAAATACCTCCTGAGGTCATTTCCAGTCACATCTGTTTTCTGTGTGTGCTAGCTCTAGACCTGAGCAACACCTCTTCAAGCTTAATATGGCATGTCTCTCTGATGAGGGATCTGTCACTACAGAGCTGTTCAGGCACAGAGCAAAGGAGCTGCTGGTGTTTAAAATAGCTTGCTTTGCTGTTTTTAACCAACCAAAGTACTAATACTTGACTTCTTTAGTCCTTATTTTGTTAGTGAAACACTGCAATATTGGCTGATCAATCTTACTTTTGTCCATAGAAATTATCATGTCACGTTTTCTTACATTGAGAAATAAATCCAGTGTTAAAAGTGGAAAAATGTAGTCTAGATCAATAGAAATAATAAAGGTAGAATGGTAGAAGGAATAGAAAATACTGGGCTCTCTAATAAGGTTTTCTTAGACAGCTTTTTGGTGTGTTTAAAATGTATAGATATTGCATATGTAATTGAGCTGTTATTTTTCTGACAGTTGATTCATCTTAAATATCCTTTCCACAATATCCCGTTTTCAATTAGCTTTTTCTGATTGCACTTTTGAAGCAGATACCAGCCCTGTATTTGGCCTCAGACTTACAAATGTTTAAACACATTTGTAACATTATTGACACGAGTAACCCCACTGAGGTCAGTGGGACTGTGAAGCTGAATGAAGCTGAACACGTGCTCAAGCACATGAATGGACTGCCCTGTAATGTATATTTGCTTAAGGATGGCAAAAAGTGTTGAGTCTTTGTGACTCAGGGGATCCTGGAGAGCAAAGTTCTCCTTTTCTTTTGCAGGTGTGAAGGGAGCAGTGATTTTAGGGAATTCCCTTTTTTATTCTTTGCTTGCTTACACACCATTTGAACGTTTGCATTACTTCAAATAAGCGTTTTTCTCCTTTTTCTCCCCCACCCAATGTACCTGAACTGTTTTTCTTTTTTATTCTCTTTAATTTTTAATATCTGTTTCTTAAATTCCTGCCCATTCTACTACAATCATGTTATTCTATCACTTTACATAAAAATATAAGGCTTGAATAACTTTAACAAAAATATTTGGAGAATATAATAAAATAGTAATCAGTAGTTTCCATAGTGGGCTTTGGTTGTAAAGCATAGTACCTGGAATACATCAAGCTGTCAGTGCACTCACTGGGAAGTTACTGAGTTGTTTCAGGCTGAGATAATAATTTGATGTTCTAAGCATGCTGCTGAAATTAAAAAATATATTGGTTTCTTTGACACAAAGAACATCACAGAAGCCCAATGGCTGAACTTGAAAGCCAAGGACACAGTATCAGTCTCTGTAAAAAGATCTAGAAAGAGGAACTTATCAAGATTATTAATTTTCCTCTGTGTTGAATTTATTTTACATGGCCACTGCAAGAAAGATTATAAAAACATAAGTGATGAATTTGCTTGTTGAGATTTTCCATGGTGAAGGAACGATCTTGATCTCACTACAGAAGAGAAAACAATGTATTCAAGATGATTTTCAGCTTTGTTCATTTCACACGGTTTCTCGTCTGGATCTTCCATTGCAGTCAGTTAAACCAATAACCAATCAGAGTTTCACTGTTGGCTCAATCTGATCAGGATTTGTGAACTTCTGTGTGAGCCCAAACAGCTGGGTGGGAGTTACTGAGTGGTAACGTGCCCACAAAAACCCATTATAGCATTGCTAACTTCCTGCCTTTTAGGAGAATGAGAAAATGAGAGTGTTTTTGCCCAAAACAGGTTATTTCAGATGGAAGTGCATGTAGGCTACGGAGCTTCATTAAGAAGAATCGTTCTGGGCTGACGAAAGTGGATGAATTAAATGCCACCCCACTGCATCACGCTGCGGAAGGAGGACAAATAGAACTAATGCAGTTGATCATAGATGATTCTTCCTGTGAAGGTAACATGCACTTTATGAAATACTTTATTTAGCACAATAGAAAAGTTCCATAACCAAGATGGCCAACTGAGACAAGACTGAGAAGTGTTAGCTCCATTTATAGATTCAAATATAATTCAAACTGTCTGTCACAGTTTGCACTGCCTCAGGTGTGGTTTGGGTCACTCTTGTTAGGTAGGATTTTTTTTTCTCTAATGCACTGAATCAATAGGTCTTACTTTGTTTGACACTCAGATATATAGTGTTCAGATGTGAAAAAGAAAACAGCAATGGCTGAACAGAAGATTTTTGTTCTTCCTTATTCGTGTTACGCGTCTCATATAATAAGCATGGTGAACTACGTTGGACTCCACTGGTAGACTGTAAGCTACTGAGTAAACCTACTATGGCCCTGAAAAGCTTGGTTTTTTCACCTATTGGTGGCCAGTCTAATTTTAGATTATTCTGGCTGAAATATATTTTTTTTATTTTCAGTCTGTCATTTTTATCCTAATTTTTTAGGATATTTGTAGAAGTTTATCTTCAGTTTTTAAGCTCAAAATGTATGTGTAGAACAGACCATTTTTATAACTGGTGTGAATTGATTTACTTTTGTGTTCTGAAGTGAAACAGAGTAGATAAGGTCTTTAATTTTCTTACAGTTTGCAAGCACTTATTTATTACCTCTTATTTCGGTTATTTGCACTCATTTATTCTGTGCAGCCTCTAAAGAAATAGCTGCAAAGTCAAATAAAATAGGAAAAAGAAGAATCAAGGAGAGGGGGAAATCAAATAACTCTTGAGTGAGGAAAAACATGTATAATAATGGGCAAGAAATAGACAGGTGTTTCACCACTCCCATTCCTCTCACCAATACTGTAAATTCAGCACGATATTTAATCCATTTAACACAACGCATTGCATCTCATGAAATCTTTCCTTTTCCTTCAACAAAGAAATGCAGTAGCGCAGACCTAAACCTGATACTGAAGATAACCTCATTTTTTTTCAGTGCAATCAGAGCATTTGATGGTTTTGCTTTGTTTTGCTTTCCCTCCTTTGACCTAGTATTAAATGTGATGGATTCTTCTGGAAATACCCCACTGCACTGGGCCACAAAGAAAAACCAAGTTGAAAGTGTTCGTTTGCTTCTCAGCAGAGGAGCCAATCCAAACATTCTCAACTCCAATATGATGGCACCTTTGCATATGGCTGTTCAGTCCCTGCACAATGAGATTGTGAAGGTGAGTCTAAAGTCCGCGTAAATACAGACACCTGATGAGTAGCTCAGGCAGCAGCCGTGTGCACAGCACCAAGGCTTTGTTCAAGACCTTGTTGATATATGCCATATCTCCTCATGTGTTTTTTTCAGCGAGCAGGATGTGTAACATGATGCCTGTAGAAATGTTGGTGTCCTCTTAGTGCTGCCAGTAAAAAGTAACTTACTGATTCGTAGAAATACTGATGTTTGTGCTGTGATAGTAGTCCTTATGTTTTGCAGCAAATGCAAAATTTTCAATTTTCCAGACACAACAAACTTTCTTTAAAAGTGTTCTTTCTAAAACAGAAACTTCATGTAGGCATGTGTATTTCAAATTATAATGATCTGTTTCTTTGTTTTTTACAATTGTATAGGGTGTCTTAGAAATATTAACATTCTTGAAACTAGGGTATTTTTAAAATAAAAAAAAAACAGATTAAAACTAGTCAGAAAGCACAGTTATTAGAACCAACATTCTAATGATCAGTTGAATGGTAGCAGAAGTAAATCTGCAATTAAAAATCACAAAAAAATATATTGTGAAGAAATTAAGTTGGAACTTAGGTGAACTGGTGAACTAAGGTGTCCATGTTGAACCTTGTAAAACAGCGATAGCTTTGAGATTTTAAGCAGCATAATTTTTTAACCATTTGTCTAAGTGCAATGGGAATGTTTTCACTTCATATACAGTGTAGAGTTAGAATTTTAAAATTTTTAAAGTTCTTTAATTTTTTAGATGAATACAACCTTAAAATTGCAACACTTCCTTTTGTCTTTAAATTTGTCTCTTTTGTATTTCATCCATGCAAAAGAAAGAAATACGTTATCTGTATTCAAGACTAAGAATTCTTTTGAAATGTTTCAGTGTCCTCAAATATTTTAAAAAATCTGTATTTATTATGAATTAAGAACAATGAAATGGGAAATCAATGACATTTTTTAAATGGGCCTTTTATTAGCTTCTGTGCTTTGGTTCTTGACTGAATCTGTGCTCTCATTTTATCTCCACTCTGTTGTTTATTCAAATCAATTCTCCCTTGGTTTTTATTGCCAAATTGCCTGAAAGTGATTAAATGTGCCAGTTCCTCTAGTACAGAAAAAATAAATAACTGAAATTACTGGAAGACAATTAAATAAATATGTAGCTAGGGGAATAAGTAAACCAGTATGGTCATTATAATTTCCGGATCCTTTGCTTCTCAAAAAGTGCTGGAAGCAGTCATAAAGATAATTGATGATACTGATAGTTCAGTGTCAGCTCTTAACATAGAGGCTGGAGCAGGATTTCAGGACTGCAAGGTCCCAGTTTTCATCAAGACCCATCTCCCCTCATTCTACTGTTCAATTGAGCAGATTCCTAATTGAGCAGATTCCAGAACATTGCCACTTGCCAGGGAATTTTCTGTTGAAAACGTCAGTTAAAAATCCTTATCTGCAATGTGCTACAGAAAATATTTTCTCCCATTATTGAGAAGTTGTTAAATCAGACTTTAAAATACTTTGCAGCTATGTGCAGCGTTTAACTTACTTATCTGGCTGCCTGCTGGAAAGAATTGTGGTTCATATCTGTTCATATCTGCATTTTTCACCGGCATATTGAGGCATTCTCCTGCATTTTTTCCCTCATCTGCCAATGCATTGTGGGCTTTTGGCATGTAAAATGAGTAAGTTGCAAGGGTCCTATGGGTTGTAAACAACAAAAATAATGGAACAGGCTTTTGTTGTTGTGTTTGGCTTATGATTGACTGAATGTTTCCTTAAACATTTAGATTTTAGTCCAACATACCAGTACAGATGTTAACTTGGAAGGTGAAGCAGGCAACACCCCTATAATTGTAGCGTGTTACAAGGACAATCCTGAAGCACTGACACTCCTGGTAGGTATAACTATCCATGATCTTTTGAGGTGATTCTCTCTACCTTGATGCAGTGTTACTCTGTTCCTGGATTTGGTCTTTGTTCAGTGCAGCAAGGTTAATCATGGACCTAGTGTTCAACTGGCTTTGCAGGGGTTACTAAGAAACTTTAACCTTTTGAGAGGGTATATTATATCTATCTATATTATATCTATATTATAGCTATCTGAGTGGCCAACTTAAGGAAAAAAACCTGATTTTGAAGCTCATGAGAACACAGAATGAAGCACATGCACTGTATGGCTATAACATGCAAAATATACTTGTATATAAACTTCATAATACATATGCAACATTAAAAAAAAAAGGAGACAGCTACCCTATATCTGTAGTAGCATATTCATTTGTCAGGCTCTTTGTATGTCATTAAGCTGTATTGAGACATTATTTTTCAGATTGAAAATGGAGGAAAAATATGTAAACCAAACAAAACAGGATGTATGCCTATCCATGCAGCAGCATTTTCAGGTGCAAAAACGTGTCTGGAAATCCTTTTGAAAAAAGGTAAATACAATTTGCTGCTTTAGTTCTCAAATAACTGTGAGGACAAGCAATTATAACTGTTTGAACTTACAAGAAGTAATTGCAGTTATTCCTATGGGTGATTTATGCTGACAGCTTTTGTATGATTGCAGCAGCAAACTAGTTGCTTCTGTAAATGTATGTTCATCTATTGTTAAATGATAGATGTGACAGGTTCATAATTTGAGAGGGGAGAATATTATTGCACACTTGATATGCCTGTTTTAAAAGCTTTTATATCTTCTGTTAGCTCATTCTCACTTAAAAAAATCCATTTATTTTCACCTCTCAGGTGAAGAATTGGGTCACTCTGCTAAAACCCACATCAATTTCACCAACAATGGAAAGTGCAGTCCACTTCATTTGGCGGTTCAGAGTGGCGACCTCGAAATGATTAAAATGTGCATTGAATTTGGAGCCCAAATTGATCTAAAACAGGTAAAACTCAGATTGGAGCAAAAGGTGTTTTTGGTAAAACCTAGGTATCTCTAAATCTCTGAGTGGTATGAAAAAAAGATGAGCAGATAATCATTGTTCATTTTCTCTTCCAATGCAAAGCAGAGGGAGCAGCAAATGAAAGCAAATCTGGTTCAAATCAGGCAAAATGGGACATTTCTTTACACAGGTTACATAGGGTCATCCCTTCCCAGAAGTGGGATCTTCAGTCTGACCCTTTCTGATCATTCATGCCTATCCTCAGCCTTGCCTTGGCCTTTACAGTATCTTCTTTGCAAGCAAACACAAATTCGTGATACTACTGCTGGTATAAGGGTCTGCGCCCAGATGCATTAATGAATAAACTTTAAAAAAAATATCTGTCACTAATCAAAATGTTTGCAAGGATGAAATCAACTCATGAGAGCAAAACTAAATATAGTTTTGGCTTCTTTTACTGGTTTGATTCTTTGAACACACAACTTTTGAATGAGATGATTTATGCTGCTGATTTTGTGATGGGTAAAACTGTTTTGAGAATGCTTAAGGCATTGTGGAAAAGCCCATTCCAATGCATTCACCAAAATGGTCCTGCTCTAAAAATGAAAAAGTCAAAACCCTCAGGCATATATCAAAGCTGGTTAGTCCCATCTAGCTAAACAAAATCCTCTTTTGGCAAATACTGTTCTATTCATCTGTATATTGCTAAATTATTTTATGAGTCTAGTTTATAATAGTTTTATAGCATATTGGACAATGTCATTTTTTACCTGCAGAAAAG
>WAAE01001509.1:0-15054 GCA_013400495.1 Nicator chloris
TTTTTTTTTTTTTAAATGTTTAAGACATTGATTCAGAGTACAAAGCTGAGTATGGTTTTGGCATCCTGACTTTCATATCTTCCTTGAAAATAAATAACAAATATTTTCTCCAAGGCAGTTGGGAAGTCTTTTTCAGTTTGGTGTGTTCAAAAGACTGTTTGATGTCAAGTGTTTATTTTGAAGTCTGATCTTCCTATGCAGAAGCTGGCAAAAGTGATTTGTTTGCAAACAAGAAGGGGAATTGTCAGTGAGCAGGAAACTTTCTCCCTGCCTGCTGCCCAAGCTTTTTTCCAGTTTCTTGAATATTATGCCAACTGTTGGGTAGGGAGTTACTTGAAAATGTTTTAACATTCATTGTTGTTTTCTTGTCTGTTGTTTTTTTAAGGCTTTTGCAAAACCACGTTACTGTCCGCCCATCAAAAATGCAGTGTTTGTCCAGGAGTGTGTTATGTCCCAAACTTCTGTCTGGAAGAGTCCTGAGGTGCAGCTGTTACAGCCAAGCTGCATTAATTGAATCAGTAACGTATCTAGATAAAATATTGTGGGAATTGGAATCCTGGTGAAAGGTGGAGGATGGTGGTGTGAAGGGCGTTCTTCAGGAGCAACTGGCAATAGGTGCAGGCCAGAAAAGCTTTTTAAAGGACAGCTCGTGCTGTTGCAGAAGTTCCCACATGAGCTCTTAAAGATGAGAAATGCAACAGCAGCAAAGTCAAGTAACTTCTTACAGAACATTGTAAAGTGTCAGTGAGTTCATTGCCACTGGTCACTAAGGTTTTGTTCTCAAACGTGAGGCAGCACTTTGCATGACAGTTTTCCAAGGATAATACTGGGATTGTGGCATTTGGCACATTTCTTCAGAAGGGTTAGATGCTGGTGGAGTTCTGGCTGACCAAATCACTGTGTGCACCCTCAGCCAGTGCTGATGTGCCTGTATCACACTGAGCAGCATTGGAGGGATGCTGCTGCAGCTGAATAGGCCTCTAACCTCTGGTGGTGATTGTAACATCCCTGTGCATTCCCTCTTCCTCCTCCTCATTCCACTTCCCTTTTCTCCATTTCCTTCCTCTTCTGCTTTTTATGGTATTTATCTGTTTTCATTTCACTTGGCACTGATGCCACTTCAGTGGATAAAGTTCATCTCTAAATGTGAATTCCCCCTAGATGATCTGTTTTAGAGGTTTCCTGAGTACCAGTGGCTAACCTCCTTTCAGCAGAAACACCGATTCCACCAACTGTGGAATGAGATATGGCATGTTTTACCATATTGCCGCTTTACCTTAATTAAGATACAAGCTAGAATATTTTCCCTCCTTTATTTACAAAGCATAGAAATTATTTCTGATAGCCGGGAGCAAGAAAAATGTTGGCCTGCCTAGAAGAATATCTGTTGGAATAGTGGGGAGGATAATCCTGCAAGTAAAGTGCCAGTCTATGATTTGGGTAGTATAATGATTGAGCCTGTTTCTTGCACATCCTATTCTTGGTGCTTTGCACATCACAAAAGTACCAAAATCAAATAAATACCAAGACATTCAGGATTTTGTACCATCCCAAGTATTTCAGGTGGTCCTGACTGCAGTGCCAGTACATTTGGTGGAAGATTGAAGTGCCACTTTTTTTTCTCCCACTAACGTCAACAAATTTTTCCTGTTTACAAAGAAAAGAGCCTGAGGATTGCCTTATCCCATTATTTGTTGCATCCTTGATAATTTGGCAAGCCTCCAGAACATCTGTCGTTCAAATTCCTGGGATTGTTGCATGCATCTCTTTGACCTGGTTAAGATGAACTGACTCTGAGTTGTGCCAGTTGTACAAGCATGTCTGTGGTCATTGTGGGAAGCCCATCTTCATTCCATCTTCCTAAACATACCAGCATTTTGTTAAACCTTTTGTGGCCATTAGACTGCAATAAAGTCTTTATTCTCTTGAATAAATCAGAATTAAATGCTCTTTATGTAAACTTCTATGTCTAGGCTACTTCAGACTTTAAAGATGCGCATGGCCTGTGCTGTGCTGGTGGGGGCTGGACAGATTTTTTCAGAATTTCATGTATTTTAGGCCTGTCAAAGAAACATTTTTCTTTCTGGGTGTTTAATATTAGCTGTCCTTTGGCTTCTTGTTCCCTTTTGTTTCAGCACTGACTTCTCTATAAGGGGCTAAGTTAAAATGGGGATATCTCGTGTAGTATTTTCTGTCTTCTGGCATCAAGATTTCTGTAGTAATGTTTATAAAGGTACAGGGAGGCCTCAAGTACATTTCAGTTCCCAAGATGGAGCATGAGTTGTCTTCATGCTTCCATGAGAAGCATTTCCAAAATGCTTAAGAGTGACAAGAATCCTGAATAGTTTAAAACTTCTGCAAGGTTTAACTTAAGAACCTTGATACGAAAAAAAATTTATTTCTAATTAAATTTTAGTGATGTCTTTAGCTCTAGGTCCTGTTTTGCAAAGGATCAGAGGTACTGTGCTCTGCCACCTGCCTGTGCATCTTTCACACTGACAGTGTGTTCCTAACTCTGAACATGTAAAGTTGTACTTCTGAATACTTGAAATTATTCCTTACTTTTACATTACCTTTACATCTGCAGTGGTAGTTTAAAACTATTTTCCATGGTATAATTACTGATGTTCTTTGTGATCTGTTGTGTTCCTTCTTCAGGCCTGAAAATTATACCTTTTGTAACAGATCACCAAAGCACTTCCATTCAAAGTTTCATGTTAACAGTACTTAGTGGTCAAATGCATTTTTATTAGGAGTTTGTCAGTGAAAAGACATAGTTTATCACAGTCCTCATTAATTTGGAATGTAAATTGCATTAACAGCTCCCTTCTGGAATTTCAAGGGCAAGCAAGAGATGGCATGTGACCTTTCATGGGGAAAGATTTATATAAGAAGGGAGTTTAGGGGACTAGGGTTCAGGAACCAGAAAATTATGCCAGAATTTTAATGTGTTGTGTGTTTGTACTGTTTAAAGAAAAAGATGGGAAAAGGAGAAAGAGGGCAGATCAGAAGAAATTAGCTGGGGAGAAAAGCTGCTTTTCCCTTAGTAGCTTAAGGTACAGACTGCTTGTTCAGAATTCTTACAGGCTGAAATTTGGGATTTGGTCTTGGCAATTCATTTTCTGTATGTACTATACGTGGGCAAGAATGTAATGTCTAAAAATTTGAAGACTAATTTATTTTGTGGTCAACTGTGATTCTTAATGGATTAAAGAGTTAAGCCCTCTTAAAGGTAGAAAACTATTGGATGGGGATGGTAATAATTATTTTAACCTGGCACCTTTATTGAAAATGAAAATGCAATTCATTGCTGTAGGTGCCAAATTCCAGTTGTGAAAAATGGCTGCAATGCTTTTACAACTTTTGTACTTCACTTTATGTGACAAAACTTTACTACAAAATGAAAGAAAAAATTGCAAAATACTTCAGTTGAAGTATAGGAATAGTTTTGCTTTTGTAGGAATCACTATTAAGATAACCATGTGAGTGTTTGATAACAATAGTAATATTAATGGCAATAGTTTTGTTGGAAATGGCTCTTCTTACTGCCAGGCATGTTTTGTATATATAATTACTAATGAGAGCGGTTCCTGTTCTATGTGGAGCACACTGTTAATGTGCAGTGATTACCCATGCTGTAGTCACACACACAGATACTGCATTAAGTAGATTGTTGTCTGAGTGATGTCTATAGTGCATCTCAGTTTAAGTGGTTTCAGAAACGTCCAGAAGCTTCAGTGAGATTGTTTTGAATTCAGTGAGCAGTGCTAGCCATGGCCTTGCCACCATGTTTTTGGGCAGCTTGCATGTTACTGGAAAGGATACCAAAAGATAAACATCCTTTAATTGATGATACAGAGATTCTTCCTGGTGGTTGTGGCTATCTGAAGCCATTGACACTGGAATGAACTATTTTTCCAGTTTAAAAAAAGGTGTCAGTGTTAATGACAGTTCACCGAATCATTTAGGTTGGAAAAGACCTTTGAGATCATCAAGTCCAAACTCTGACCCAACACCACGGTGCCAACCAGACAATGGCACTGAGGGCCAAATCCAGCCATTCCCAGGGATGGTGACCCCACCATCTTTCTGGGCAGCCCATTCCAGTGTCTGATCACCCCTTCCATGAAGAAATCCTTTGAATGTTCTTAAAACCTCTGAAATCTTGGAAGGTCTGTAAAGCAGATACTATCAGGCACTAACTGAGGAGGTTGCTACTGGTGTTCAGTGTGTGCATGTTTTTAATGTGGTGTCACATTTGTTTATTTGGCTTTAGTTAATAGGAATTTCACCAGGATACTGAGGGAATGTCCTTTTAGTGTTAAGAATTAATAAAAGGGGCTTAAAAGAAGACTAGATACAGAGTGAAGGGAATGTGGTCAAGATCTGAAGTTAATAATGGGAAAATCTGAATCACCTTTTAAATTTTTTTCTTCATGTGGCTTCAATATTTTTGCAAAGTTGTCAGCAGTTATCAGTAGCATATATTGAAACAAGTGATAGTTGTTGAAATCCCATGACCTGATATTTTTCTGTTTCTTCCTGTTGTGCTAAAGCAGTCAAGAATGCAAATTCACTTGGGTGTTGAGTTGCAGCCACCTCTTGAATAATCTGTTATCTTTAGAGACAACTGCTCTGCTGAAAGTTGGATGATTTAATAAAAGTCAGCTGAAGGCAGGTAGCGTCCACACCCCCTCACCCCAAACCATGGGATTTAGGGACTTACTGCAATTCTGCTGTTATTTTGCTGGTTGGATTGAAAAATGTCAACAGAGAATCAACCATAATTGCAGAATGAAGTATTGGGAAAATGTGGTGAGCATACGGTACTGGATTGGGTTTATTATTAAAGGAAATGCAGCTGCTGGGTCTTCTCTTGCACAGGAGGTTCTTTCAAGTGCTCTGGGTCTAAACTTTTCACAAAGAAGACAACTTGCAGTTCAGTCACTTCTGTAACTGAAAAGAATAATTTTATTTATTTTTCAAATTTATCAAATTACAATGAATTCTACCTTGTGACTGCAAGCATAGGGAACTCTGAGATCCTGAAGAATTGCCCTAAATTTGAAGGACTGCAGATTCATTGAAAAAAGCAAAACCAACAATCCCTCTCAAGCCAAACCAAATTTTAGTGGGATAGAAAGAGTGTTTCCTACCTATCTGTATTATGTTCAACTTAAGAAATCATATGAAATAGTTAGATTTTATGTATTATAAGTGAATTTGTAAATCTGTATCACAGGACTTTTCTGTGGAAGGATTAATAGTGCTTTTTCTGTCGGTGTTTTGTTTTTGTTTTTTTTACTCATATCTGATGGATGTGAGTACTTTTTAATGTATATATCTTGAACACAGAACTGTTCACTTCCCTTTTTTCCCTTTAAAGTGTTGCATTTCTGTGATACGTCCTTCATGCACTGTTCCATAAACTTCTTGAAAATTTTAGTCTTTCTCTCTTAAAGATTATTTAAGTTGATGGTTTCCTGAAGTTTCAGCTTTACTGCTGTGGGCCTTAATTTTGACTGTTTAATACCTGGAATGTTTGTGAGGCTTCTGTGAGCTGTTTTGAAAAGGATCCTTTTCTAAATTTTTTGAGAACTTGGATACCAAATCAGTTGTGCCTGAACTAGAGGTAGATAGAAAACATTTTTGGTTTTCAAGTGTTTTCCCAACAGTGGAAACAGGCTGGTTCTGGGGACACAAGGAGGGACACTTTGCTGCATCTCTTGGAGGGAGGTGCTCCATGGGATGTGTGGAGTGATTTCTCTTTGATCCCAGAGGTGACCTGAAGTGCAGGTTCAGGCAGCATAAGAAGTTCAGTCTTTCGGAAATGTTCAGAAGCACATAATTTTCTTCAGATAAATTCCTATGGAGGTTTAGAGTGCTTCTTGAAAGCAACATGGAATTACATGCAGGAAACTCTAGCACTGGTGGCCAGCATTACTGGCCTAAGGAAAGCAAACTAAAAAGCCTGATAAGCTTTTGACATAAAGGAGAGAATATTAAAAACTTTTAAAAAAAATTTGTCTCTCAATTCTGAATTAAGAGCCTCCTATACTGTGATGTAGGGAGAATCTTTGTAGCAGTCAAGTAAAAAGAGAACTAGAAGGATTGATAGCTTCAGAACATGATGAAGTGGAAGAAATTTTGAGCTACTTTCCTGGATGTCATTATTTATAAGTGTAGTTGGTGGTGTCAGAGGTCTCAGTCTTTTGTGAACTGGATTCAAAGTTAAAAAAAGTCACCTGTGTTCCCACAGAGAAACTTAGAGAGCTTGTACATAGCAGGGACTGTTTGGTGCTGTAATTCTTTGATACTTCCTTTTCCAGGAAGTCTGGATATCTCTGTTCAGCTTGGTCCTTCTGCCCCTTCTTGCTGTTGGCCTCTCATCCCCAGGCTGTGCACTGCCTGGAGGGTGTTTGTGTTCGCTGCTGCCTTGGGTGCATTTGTTTGCTGTCTCTTCTTTGTGCCATCTGCCAGCCCTAGAACAACTGGAGGAAGAAGAGATTTGACAGAGATATGATTTAGGATAAGCAGATAATGTGGTAATTGGAGACTTTAACAAGGGGAGAAGTTCTGACACTGAGTCAATGAAGGAACAGCCCCCTTTCTGCAGTCACCTACTCTGTAGTCCCTACTCTCTACATAAAGGAATGGAAATCCTTTGGTAGAGTACATGCGGGGAACACTTGAACAGTGTTCAGACTGTTCAGTTATTGCAGTCTAATAGAGAGCTCCTTTTTTGTACAAAACCTGCAGCTGTAGCCATGTCTGTATTTGTTCCTTGGTTTCTGGCACATCTTAGCTCTGCCTTCTGAGCATCTCTGCAGCTTCTCTAGACCATGATACTTCCTTTGGCTTTTAACTTGCTGATCTTGTACATAGAACTCATAACTATCCCTGTGTGATTGCAGTTCGTCAGCAGGCTGCCCTTGGGAGTCGCAGTGTGTGCCCCCTTGGGGGTCAAATTGCTTTTGGGAGTTTTACTTTTGTAGTTTGTATGTCCATTGCACCAAGAACATCTGTTCTAAGATTATTCTCAAGAGACAATCACAGAATGTTAAGTGTAAATATGCACAGGCTGGAGAAAAAACTTCTTACTAACCCTTCAGATTGGTTCGGCCTAAATGTCTTGTAAGATGTTTTGTGGGTTTTAAGATAGCAGCAAACTCAAACTGTAAATTAGCAGGAAGCCTAGAGGAAGCCTATTTTTTTCCACTATGACACTAATATATGCTAGCAGACTTGAGTTGTGTCAGACTGAAAATGGTTTCTAATGGTAAAGCCAGGAGAGTAATGTATTCATTGCTGCTGCCTGGGTGTCTACAGAGGAGGCAACACATATGGATTGCTACTACAAATACATAAATTGGACTGCTTCATAATATCAAGTACAGCTTTGAGAATTTGACAAGAAAATGTTTAACAGTTTTAATGCTTAATCCCAAAATTTCGTGATACAACTTCAGACAAAAGATGCTTCAATTACGTACGATGGGTCAGCTATTAAAAGGTATTTTAAATGGTTGCGAGTTTCAACTTTGCCATTGATGTATGGACAGACTGAAGAATGAGACACCCTGGAGAGCAGCCCTGTGGAAAGGGACCTCGGGGTCATTGACGTTACAGCTTCTTCATGAGAGGAAGAGGAGGGGCAGGCACTGATCTGTCTCAGCAACAGAGCCTGAAGGAATGGCTTGAAGCTGAGTCAGGGGAGGTTTAGGTTTGGATATTAGGGAAAGGTTTTTTCAGTATTTACTGCAGGATTTCAGAAGGTGAAACACAGAAGTCCTGTTTGTACATGCATTCCTGTACCATTCAGGATGACGCAGCACTACAATTGTGGTGTATTTGTGGTGTTTCCAGAGTTTATCTAATAGCACTGTTGCTTCCAGAAAAAGGAACATGTGAAAAAAGAAGACAGTTGCATGACAAAAGTTGTCAGAAATTACCAGCTTTTCTTCACATCTTTCTGTGTGGAAAACCACTGCTGACTTGTCCAAGGAAACCAATGAGAAATACTGGCAAAGAGGTAGTTATGTCCTGGATTAATCATGTCGAGTTTTAATCTGCGGATTTATTTCAATCTGTAGGCTTCTTTTGGAAGACTGCTTCTTGAGAAGCGTTTCCTTTCTTTTTTAAATATCACATTATCCATTTTATTAGTCTTTAACTCACTGCTGTTTGTAGAGAGAGACCAAAATTATCAGTAATCATCTGTCATTTTGAAAACATGCATGAGAGGCAGAGGGTGGATGCAGCTCGTGGCTTCATTTCATGTAGTGATTCCTTGTGTTACTGGTGGAAAATGTTAAGATTGTATTTATTATATGCCTTGCAAGACATATTTGAGGAGCGTGTTCTGCGTCTTGTGGTGAAAAACTTACTAATATTAGGTATATTTTGAAAATATTCTCAAGTGTATGGTGATTTCAAATCCACCAGTTTGCCTTTAAGTAATTAAATTTTATCTTTCAGCAGGACCAACCAAAGGTTTGGGGAAAATAATACAAAGATTTCCTCAGAAGGACTGGGAAGACACTCCTTTTCCACAGGGAATAGAGTTGGTAAGTTTGCATTACATTTTGCAATTTTTATAATTTCTGTCATGTGCAGTTGGAAGATATGTCTGCCTTCATGTAGTGATCTGTATTATTTAACCCAACAGGGAATGAGTAGAAAATAGTGAGCAGAGGGGATAGATAATAGGTTTAAGAGCAATAATTTTGGCTAACAGAAGATAATTTGTTCTGGTATGCACAGCTAAGTAAATATTCCTAGAATATAGAAAATGTCTGCTGCATATTTATAAACAATGTGTTTAAAAGAAATCCTTATTTGTGCCCCTATGTTTTTGTGAGCAGCCTTCAGATGGCAGATGACTTCTCACTGTCATGTTCAAGTAATTACAAATGCATATTTGTATAATGTAGATTAAAAAATAAATTAATGTAATGTCCCAATAAACTGGATTTATTAAAATGGTCAGCAAGGCTGGTATGCAGGGATCTATTTTAAACAGAATTCCCAAGGTGCTGCTTCTTGGTCTCCTGGAGAAGGGAAGAGACCCTTCCTTGGTCTCTTCTTGTGGGATGCAATGAAAAGGTGTCTCTCATTCATCTGGATCAGATTTCACACAATATCTATCTCTAAAAATCCTGAAGAGAACTGAAGGACTGTGGTCATATTCTGAAATGAGGTTTCTGAGAAGTCAGAGTGCAACTTTTACTGATGTGAACTTAGCAACTTCTGGGACAGGATGAGCTAGAGGAGGAGATGAGCTGTAGGAAATGTTGCAATAGAAGTCTTTGTACTGTGGGGCAAAATCAGCTGCAGAGGACAAAGACACCAACTCTTCACTGAGTCTATTGCATAGATACAGCAAACAGAGCAGGCTTTTACCAATCTGGTACCTTTCAGGCAGTGTTCAGCTCCTTGTTCCGTGCCATTGCCACATGCTGTGCTCTCCATGAAGGGCAGGGAAGGGGACTCTGGTGTTTGCTGCTCTCTCCCTGGTGCAGCAGAGGTGCTTTTGCTCCCTGAGCACATGGCTGGGCGCTCATTTTCCCTGGCTCTGTGGTTTCATTTCTTCACAGCCTGGTATCAGCCTGGGCTTTCACGGCTTGCTGTGCCCTGATCATTGGGGTGAGCACGATTTCTCACCCACGGGGTGGGGAATTGCAGCCTCTGTGGTGTCCTTGCATAACAGTGGGTTTGGCAATGCCGAGCTCTGCTGAAACGGGGGAAGCTCCAAGGTTCAACCAGGAGGGCTGATCTTGCCTCAAGAGGCTGAGGCTGAGTCATGGTAAAATTTACTCTGTCATGTAGGTCTTCCTTACCTCCTTCAGAGAAAGCATCGGGTCTGACTACCTGTGAAGATGTGAAATAAATAAGCACAGCTTCTCTTGAAGCAGTGAATCTTAATCTGTGCCTAGGTATTATTTCCCATTTAAGTTTGATTGTAGGATTTTAGCACTACAAGAAACACCTTTCTAAAGAAAGATTTTTTTTTCTTTAATGGGACAAAACGTTATTTCTGTATTGGTTCTCAAATGTCTCATTAGGTAAAGCCCTTAAGACTTCAAACTTTCCAAATAAAACAAAATCTGACAATTTAAGAACATTGATTCAGCCAGTTAGCAAAATCAGTGAAATTTTGATCGGCTTTCCAAATGTGGTAAATAAAATTTTAGTTAATGAAGATTGAGGAGTCAGAGATACTGCAAAGATCAAGTACTAAAGTAAATCACTTTGAAAAGTCAGATTTTGGCAGGAAGTTTTTTTTAAGGTTTTGGATGAGTCCAACAAGAATCAACATTAGCTCATGGAAAGGAAAGAAGAAAAGCTGCACTACCAGGTTCTGTTTGTCACCTTAAGGAGGTAAAAGGCAAACCTTAAGGAAAAAGAGATGGGGGGAAAAAGGTAAGAATAGAATAGTTGACAAATGTATATGAGACTGAAGAGAGACATATTTATTAGTAGCACTTAGTTCTATGAGAAGTTTGAGTTAATATCCTCTTAAATGTGCTTCCTCTTCTCTGAAAGATCTGTATGAAATTGTATGGTTTCTGTTAAATGGAAAAACCTCCATGGCTTGTATCTGAAAAACATGCCAAGCTCTCTTCACTTTGTTCTCATGAAGGAAAAAGACCAAAGCTTTTCATGCTTAATGGTAGGATTGAAGGGAGATTTGCTGTTTGAATCTTGTTTTCTTTCAAATGTGGTTTTCCTGCTGTGAAAACCTTCAGCTGATTATTGGTGATCTCAGTGTGCTGCTGACTTCCCCCCACCCCTCTCAGCTCTTTTGTGAGTTCTTTGGCTGAGAATTTAGACATTTGTGGGATTTTTCTAATTTTTTTTTTCAAATAAGATAGCTTGAATGGGGTAGTTTGTATTGACATGTAATGGGTGATACATCCACAGACCACATGATCACAGAATAGCCCAGGTTGGAAAGGACCTGGAAATGTGCTTTGGTCCAGACTTTGAGGGGAAAGGAAGCATAGCTGAGATTATGCTACCACCCTGTCCAGTCTCATCTCAAAAACCTCCAGCAGGAAGAATGCCACTGTGTCCCTAAATGATCTAATAGTTATGTCCTATTCATGTTGTTAATGGCATTTTATGAAACAAGACAAGGGGGAAATAGTAGAAAATACCTATGCACACCCCCACCCTGCAAGCTTTAGTGCTTTAAGATGGAAAATGCCTTCTGGGAACCCTTGTGGTCTCTGTAGCTTGTAGAGATGCCACTAGTCCAAGCTCCAGCCAAAAAGTGATAGACGAAAATCCTCTTGAGAGTTTTTTGGAGGGCTCTTCTCTTTGCCAACCCTGCATGCCCCACCATCCTTGTGGGCTTGAATTCATGTCATCAGATTTCTGAGACATAATTAAGGCAATGTAATAAGTGAAGTTGTGTAGGTAATTTTTTAAGTTAAATAAGAAAACAACATCAAAAATATTTAACTCTCTTTTTTTGAGTCCAGTTTTGATAAATAGGCACCCATGGGACAAACTGGGCCTACTAGACCTGCCCTTGACTGAGTGAAAAGGGATAATTTTGAGAACATCTCCTCTACGAAGGCTCACCCAATTTCACCTTTTACTTTGACTGTATTTGTAATTTTGGTAGTTTGACATAAATATGTAGAGAATTGGATCATTGTCAAATGTAATTGCAGTCTGAACTTCACTGAAGGGTGTTCTGTTTAGTGTAATGTGTGTTCTGCATTAAAGGATTAAGAGTTACTCAAACTGTGCCTATTTTTATGTGAGCAGCGTGATAGCTATGTTCTGCACGTGAGATTGGGAGTGAAGACATTGTCCAGAATTCAACAGAAATATTCTCTATTCAGTTTTATTCAAGTCAAGTACTTTGTCTTGTTCAATAAATTGTGTGTCTTCTGGTTGTCAGTGGTGAGCAAAGCCATGAATCTCTGCTGAGGGAATGATGCTGTCAGGACGTCTTGGTCATTGTTTTTTTACACCTCCTACTTGTCTGCATCCCCTGAAATTACCTTAAGAGATTTTTCTGAACCTTATACTTTTTGCATTTGCCATTTCACTGAAGACTTCACCGCTTTAAACTTTGTTCTGTTTATAACTGAATGCAGAAACTTTGATAAGCCACCTGCGAATTGCTGTGAATGCAATGGATTATTGATAATTAGAGTAGCTGCTAAGGGCCTGAAGACTTTTTTACCATTTGTTAAATTGTGTGATGTAACCGTGAATAAGATATGATATTTCTTAATGTTATATATAGTATATATTGAGTGTTACTTCAGAAGCAATAAAAATGCTTTTCTTCCATTTGGTAGAACATTTTGTGGGCTATTCAAGAGAAATATAAGGAACAATTTCAATTTAGAATCTGAGCATCTTCATTTTACTGACAAATAGCAGTCCATCTGCAATTTATTGACAAATACAAGTCAGAATGAGTTTCTTCCGTTTCCATGGAAGCAAGCTGACTTTGAGGGGTAAAGAGAGATTTACGTTCATTCTTAATAAAGTATTTGGCTCAGAAAAGCATTTCAATCATTGGTTTTTGAAAGAATACAGTTAGAACATACCAATCTGATAGCTGGCCCCCATGATATTTTAAATGAACGTGTTTGGGTAGCCTTCTCCATAGTCTGTCTGTTTCTGAGAAGTTTTTTCAGATGCAGCTTAAGTGTAAAAATAACCCTGTAAAGTCAGATGACACATATAGAGAGTGTAAGATTAGGACAATCAAACTTCTTATTCTTGCTTGTAGAAAAAATGCTTGAGAGTGTATGTTGCTTGAATGAGTTAGTTTTACATTTCTGCATATTTTTCTTATTTATAATGCAGTTTTAATTCCACTGTGTAACTTTCTAGACATCCTAATTAGTTATATATCAGAGGAGGCTTTGGTATGTAATGTTACACTGTAAAGTCATTTTTGTCCCAGGGCTGAACTAAGTGTCATCTGCATTACTCAGTGCTGGGAGGTTGATCTTAATGAGGCCAGTGAAAGTCATCCTGGGAAGTTACATTGTCTTGAGTTTAAACTGGATATGATGTGTTTCTGCAGGTTGTGAGTAGCAGGGAAGGAAACTTACCACTGTAACTGACGGTGGTGTAAGCAGCAGTGTCATGATTTAGTAATTTGAATTTCAAGCATGGTCAAGTATAGAAATTAACATGTGTTTCTAGACAAGGTAATTACCTATCCAAATAATTACTTAAATTATAACATCTATTTTTAATTGGTAAAAAGTGCTATTTAATACAACCATTTGAAGACCACTTACATTTGTTCGGACAGTAAGATAGAACGAAAGGCTGCACATGTCCTTTTGGGATCTGGAAGGGTGCCTTCTAAAGGAGGACTTGGAGTTGTTGGAATCAGCTTACTCTTCCTTTGTGTACAGCCCTTGCTGTGGAGCTTAGCATTTCTGCACCTTTGTTTTGCTTCAGACATGAATTCTTAAATGGGTGTGAAATACATCTTTTATGAAAAACTGGATTCAGCTTTCAAATTCCAACTAACCTGAGATAGAAAAAAAACCCTAACAAATGAGAGTAAGGAATTGTATTTTCCAAGTGTATTTGTGTTCTGACTGATCCAGTTAGTCTTGTACAAATTTCCACTTCATTTTTACATACATAATTTACGAGTTACAGCTCTACCTCTGAGATCTTAACCGATACTTACTTCTGTTGGAGCTTTACAGTTGGAATGGGGAGCAAAAAGCTATCAAGAAAAACCCCACCAAAACCCAGCTCATTTGTCTTCAAAGTTGTACTCAATTGAAGACATTTTAAAGGCGGCCAGATTTTAAAGTAGAAAAGCTTTACAGAACTCCTAAACTTCTGCATATTTCCACTGCAGAGTCTGTGAAAATCATTACACATTCAGTCAAAAGCAATACTTCTAAAATTCAAGTGCTGATCTCTTAGTATTATTTTTGTTTTGCCACCTTGGTATAAGGCAGCTTTTCTGAGAAAGAAATCTGATGCTCTAACATTTCACTACTTATTTTAAATAAGACATAAGAGACAACAAGGGTTGCAGATTAGACAGTTAAGGCCTGAACTGATTAAAGTTTTAAGGGAGTTAATCTTTAAATGCTTCAGTCTTAGCTAGCTGATCTGTAAGCCCATTTTTTGCAAACATTAATGCTTTTAAGGACCTGAATAAAGAATTGTCTACAACATCCATTTAACCTTCAGTGCACCTGGTCAGCTGCAGAGATTTTTGTTTGGTGGGAGGTTTTTTGCCCCTCTTTCCCCTCAAATGTTTTTAACCTCTCAAGAATCATTGCATATGTAATTCTTCAATGAAAAACTCCACGGCAGAGCTCACTGTAGCACTTATAAATGCATTGTGTTGTTTTTATTCTCATATTACAGAACAGGTGCTTTCAGCACTTAGTAGGAAACAGATGATAGCAAAAGTACAGCGATTTTTCTTTTTTTTTTTTTGTCAAAGTATTTCTGGACTCGGATTACATTCTTTGAACATACTAGCCTCCACTAGACAATTTAGAGTGCCATTAATGTGGTGAATTTTACAATTATGTTTCTGCTGTGCTGCAAAACAGCTACCTTCTGGTTTTAGAATCTGGTCTTACTGAATAGATGTTAGCTTCTGGATTTTGTAGACTAATGTGATAAAATAATTTGATATTCGTATCTAATTACTTGCAAGTAGTCTTTGTGTAGTATAATGTGCACTTACTTGACTAAGTGCTGTCAAGGGGCTCAATTAATATGCTTTATCCACTCTTAGTTTTGTTTCTAGTTGACAAAACAACCGCGTTAGACCACTACAGTCAGCAGTTTTGGTAGAAATGGTAAAATATTGAAGTGACGCCTGTTTGGAATTTTAACTCTTTTTCTACTCTCTAAACTTTCAATGGAGTATATTGAAGTGTAACCTTTCTTGCATCTATCATGGTATTTTAAGATCCACACACTTCCATTTTAAGTTAAATTATTTTCAGATCTTCTGGAGGAGAAAGCCATTTTTGCAAGCTTTCTTAAGAATTGCAGATGTTTTTAGAATCACAGAATGACTTGGGT
>WAAE01001513.1:0-24762 GCA_013400495.1 Nicator chloris
AATAATGAAAATCCTAGGAAACAGTATTGAAATGGTGAAAACTTAGGTTGCATGAAATGGACCTGGCTACCCAGCTTCAATGTTTTTGTCTGTTTGGCAGAGTTACTTCATTGAACAGTGTTGAGCACTGAGTTTGTGCCAAAGTAGGTCAATTTCTTGCGAGTTTATTTTTCTTTCCTACAGTATTATAGCTCTTCAAAAATAGGCACTGCTCCTGTGCAGTTGTGTTCTGCTGTAGAAAGCAAATCAATTTCACAGGCTTGCAGCAGTTCTTCTTCTGCAGAAAAATTGATGTACTGTGTTTATAATGCCTGTAGTTGGATATGGCTGAAGCAGTTTAGGTTAGTACCATCACCTATAGTTTCATACAGCCTGTCAGCTTCTGGGGAGAATGAGTACAGTGGGAATTTTTTATTCCCTGAGTGCTGCAGCTTTGGGAGCCTGGTGCAAGGCTGCCACCCGGAGGTTTTGTGCGGTTCTGTCTTGTGTGGATGGGGGATCTGGACTGTTTGATCGATGGCCCTTTAGGACAGCTGTGTTCTTATTTACACATCTAGATTTTACAGTAGCCTTCCCTTTCTTCCAGTGTTCCTTATCTCTTTCTCTCCTTGAGAAAAGAAAGAGCAGGTAAGGGAACAAACACAAAGAAAGAAAGTGTTGTAGAAGGATTTCTGCTATAACAAAGTGGGCATCTTGAGAGAGTTCAGTCAATAAAATACTTAGTTCAGGGTAAGAGCTATTACTAGTGTCAAGGTTCATTAAACCTATAATGCACATCATATTTTTAGGTTGCCTAGTAAGGCATAGATATCATAAAAATAACTCTACCTTTTCACACCACTAAGGAAATAGTTTTATGTAAATCTAACAGTGACTATTTTGTGATTTAAACCTATGTGTGTTGTTGGAAGAGTATGCTAAGTACCTCATATAAGCTGTGGAATCAATTATTGATAATATTAGATTGTGTTTAGTTTCAAGTGAAATGTGTGTTTTCTCACTGGTGCATATTCTGCAAATTCAGAAGAAAATTATTTTTATTAAATGCCTTCCAAAATGGTAGAAAGTACGGCTGAAAAAGACCTGGAAAGCATTTTAGTTTTACGTTGTGAACTGTTCATATCAGGACTTCTTCCAAATATTTGACAATGTCACAAATCAGAACACTATTCTAGATGCAAATGTTGACTCTCAACTAAATCAAACATAAATATTAATGTGGTACAAGAGTGGTATTTTATAATGGGTTTTCAGTGGATAAGCAATTAGGAGACTGATTTATTTCTTTGCTTTTCCATGTTTACTACCAGTGTGATTCTTGGCAGGAAGGAAGAGAAGTAGGATTATATTGTTCTTTGTGCTCACAATAAAATAATTAATTTCCATGGATCTCCTTTACTAATAGGTCAAAGGAAACAGACTGGCAGCCTTATTTCACTACACGACTTGTTGATGACTTTGGCACTCATCTTCGAGTTTTCAGAAAAGCTCAGCAAAGGATAGCAGAGAAAGGTGATCAGATGAAAGGTAATGTGAAGTGTTTTTTTATTTGAGTCTGAGTAGACTGGTATCTTATGTGTGTGAAATATAGTTAGCTTTATTTTATAATTCAAGTCCACTTTCAAGTTTCTAGTCTTGACAAAAAAATGCTTTTTAAAATTTTCTTTTGCATAGATCAAGCTGAGGAACTTGTAGATACATTCTTTGAGGTTGAAGTTGAAATGGAAAAAGAAGTCTGTCGTGATCTAGTCTGCACTTCTCCCAAAGATGAAGAAGGTCTCTCAATATTATCTTCTGAGTAAATATTTTAGTATGGGAAATGAAATTAAAATACTAACGATTGTGTTCAGTATGTGAAAGGCATTAAAATCTTAGTATATGACTTTCAAAGTGTGACTGTATACCATACATGTATATTTCCTCTGGTTTGTACATATTAGTGCTGTAACTAAACCAAAGCATGTACATACATAAGTCTTCCTCCTTTCCTTGGAAGAATTTTAAGATAAAAATACTTTTTCCTGGGAGGGAGGGGATGGTTTTGCAGAATCTTACTGGTTTTTGTTAGATGTGCCTTCCTTATCACTATTCTGTAGTCTTCCTTCCAAAAACACTGTATTTTTAGGCAAAGTGTTGAAGGAGGGGGAAAAAAAGCTGTCTAAAAGGAAAATGAATTAGTTTGTTGGGTTTTTTTGTAATCTTGCAATTTGGCTTTTGTTGTCTTGCGTTTGAAGTTGATCTGTTTCATCAGTGCTGCTTATACACCATCTAAAAGGTGTTACTTTAATGCTTGAAATGTAAGAGATAGATGATTGTATGTTTAAACTCAGAATGAAGGATTTTTCTGTGGGATTTGGTGATATCAGGTAAGGCGTGAAATAACATAATAGGAAATTGTGCTGAGGGTTTTTTGTTTTCCTTCTCTAGGATTCCTAAGGGATCTGTGTGAGGTTTTACTGTATATATTGCTACCTCCTGGAGACTTCCAGAACAAGATCATGCGATACTTTGTCAGGGTAAGTACAGACTCTAAAAGCCATCCCTGTTCTTTGGTTTAATGTCTTAAAAAAATTTAGATCTAAACTGCTGGTCTTATTTTCTAAAATTGATCTAATTTAATGTTAGGGTATTTTAAAAGCAGTAGAGTCTTTGTAAGTATTTAATAGCAGTGACCATTTTGTCTGAAATGTTTTTGAAGGTTCTTTTAGCTCTATCATGACAAAAGCATGGGAAAGTGGATGTTGTTTTTCTTGAGGTTGTTTTTTCTTGAGGAGGTTTTTCTTGAAATTTCTTAGCATTACAAATTACATTTGTAGTGTTAATTGGAACAGAATGTGGTAGTGCCTATTAAATGTTTTCTGTAATTACACTTTTGTGTTTTAAGCTCTACACAGTAATGTTTAAATTGTTGCAGTTACATTAGCTTTATGAATAAATCCTATATTATAATAAATGATATATTATCCTTTGTTTTTTAGGAAATCCTCTCCCGAGGAATTCTTCTTCCATTAATAAACCAGCTCAGTGATCCTGATTATATTAATCAGTATGTCATATGGATGGTAAGATTTAAAATGTTTAAAATTATTTGTATTTCCAGCCCATTTTCTTATAAGACTTTGCTCATGTTCCCTATAATCATGATGGAGAGGTGTCTGGTATAAACGTTACCAATAGATGTGTTGGCAGAGATAGTGAACTTAGGGCTGCTATATTAAATTTTATACACACATACACACAGAGTCTGTATGTCTGCACTTTTCATTTTGATTGTTCAGAAGTTGTCTGACTGAGGGCAAACGTATCACAAAATGTAAAATTCATTCCTGTGACTGTTCTGCTTGGCTGTTTGGGAAGTATGGCAGTAACTGTGGAAGTATTTTCATGACTGTGTTTACAGTTTGGCCTTTCAAGCTTAAGAGGCCTCTAGAATGAAAACTAAGAAACGTTTATTTTCTGCTAAGGAATTTCAGGGCAATTGTTTTAGGACTGTTTTTGTTAACCCTAAATAATTCAATTGAATGGGCAGAAACAATTTTTTTACTTTGGTAACTCTCTAATGCACCTGAAAAGTGCATTAGAGAGTTATCAAAGTAAAAAACTTTAAAGTAGTATTATATAGTAAAGGTAACATAAATAGAATATTTGTTCTTTAATTAACATTACTGATGCTTTGCAGAGCAAGTTAAAACTTATACATTATTATCCTCTATAGTTCATGAATGAAGTTTAATTTTTTTCCCCCAACTTCTCTCTTTTTATTCATATATTTAAGTCTTAGAAGGTACCTTCAAATTCTGGGCTGAAAACATCCTTGCATTTCAAAGTTCTTATTACATATGGAATTATGGAGTGGCTTCAAGTGTATGTGTACAATGGTTCCTTCAGTCCAGTCTCCTCCATTTCATATAGACAAGTTTGCACATACTTAGCTTTAGTAAGAAAAAATGATGCTCATCTGGACCAGAATTTTCAATTTTCGATTCCCCTTTCCTCCTGCATGTGTTCTTTGTTTGTAACTTGGCCTCGTTCTTTATTTGCTAAGCACTACTCCCAGCTGCATCCAGAGATAGGATTCTGAATTTTTTATAAAGCTTTCTGTTATGATAGTGATGTCCCAAATAACTGATTTTCAGAATTGCTTTCTGAGGTGAAGAAGCAAATGTGCTGGGCAAAAGATAAGGAGAAAAATGTAATACAAGTCTTAGGAAATGGAGATTGTTGCAGAAATTAAGGTCAGAAGTAGAGATGACTGAAATAAGTCCTGTCTCCTTTTGGAACCTTTGACATAAAGTCAAACTTGAATGAAAAGATCAGTTTCTGGAAAAGTGAAGTTTAATTCAAGGTTTCTAGGCATACCACAGTCCAATACTAATACTGTTGCAATAAAATACAAAGCTTCAGTATAAAATTAGAAGTTAATTCAAACTTCTCTCTTCTCTGTGAAATTCACAAATTTATGAAGAGTTTTAAGTTCAAGTATTGCCTGTATTATCACTTTTAAATGCAGAGTTCCAGGGAGATTTTTCTATTAACTTTGGTCAGTGGTATCCAGTTTTTATTCTTTCTGCTTCGTGCAGCTCATGTCAATGCACTTCTTTGGCACAGACCAAGTATTACATTTCCATATGAAAGTGAGCATTTTTAAGAGATGTGGGTGAAGTGACTTTTTGAGCTTCAGATGGTAAAGACAGCATTAGAACTCAACCCTCAGCACCTGTGTGCACGTGGTGTAAAGCTGCCAACCTTTCCCTGATCTTTGTGGTGCATTCACAGCAGTTTTCAGTGATCTTGGCAGCACAGCAGGCTTCCTTCACTTGCACAAATTCCTTTGATTCCCTAGAGCAGGTTCACTCTATGCCCATACTGGTAAAATCATGTGTATCTAAATAGCTTAATAGTATTTGCTAGGGTATCTGAATTAGGTTCCAGAGAGAAGTCATTTACTTTTCTTTCCCCTCAGTAGGTTGTGATTACATTGTAGACTGTTTTAATTATTTTTGTAATTTTGTATCTTACAAAGCCATTACTCTGAGAGCATGTATACTTGCAGGGGATTTGGTAAAGCTGAACCTTTTCAGTGGTCTCACTGTTTTCTGCCTACTTAGCTAAGGACATAATAGCAGAAGAAGGTGGGTTGGATTTTGGAGACCTTCATTAAGGAGGTTGATGGACTTTCCATATGTCAGTGTTGTACTTCTTGAGAACAGAAAGTGATGGTGTGAAATAGGTTTCTACACTATGCATGCTTTTTCTGTCTTAGTCCATGTAAAATTTCAGTACCAAAAGGAAGATTTAGAAGTGTCAAAGAATTTTCAAAATGCCACTTTGCAGTGCTGTATCAAACTAATTCAATAGAGGAAAAATCACATCTTGTACTTTTGGCTATTTTGCATTGCTTACACTGTAAAACTTTGTGTTTCAGATTCGTGATTCCAACTGTAACTATGAGGCCTTTATGAATATTATTAAATTAAGTGATAATATAGGAGAGTTGGAAGCAGTGAAAGATAAAGCAAGTGAAGAACTGCAATATCTTCGATCTCTAGATACAGCAGGAGATGGTTAGTGCTGCATTGTTTTGCAAAATGTGAAATGCATTTACCAGCATGATCTCTGTAGAATGTTGCAACAATTAAAAAATAAAAGCTCTGATGCAGCATAATATAAAGTATTTTATTTAAAAAAAAAATTGCATAAGAAGTGATAAAACTCAAGTTTTCATTTTCGTACGTGTTTTGTTGGTTGGTATGTGTTTGGTTCCTTGTCATAAGTATAGAAAATTTGGTTAGCTAAGTGTATTTCTGTTAAATCAAAACTGCCTGACTGGTGGTTCTGAATTTCAGTAATATTTAAGGTATTAATGGAAGTCAGTTGACCATTAATCTGAAAAAGGGAAGAGAAAAATACTTCATCTTGTTCACTTTCATTAGCAAGATATTTAAACTTTAAACCCAAGACTTTATTTAGTCATCTTCATTTCTTAATTGTCTTTGTTTTTGCTTTCAGATATCAACACTATAAAAAATCAAATAAACAGTTTATTATATGTTATTAAAGTATGTGATTCAAGAATTCAAAGGTTGCAGTCAGGAAAAGTAAGTATTTTAAAATTCTTTTTAGTTTCAAAAGGATGAGGTTGCAAATGACTGACTAGTTGTTCCTTTTGCTGGTTTTATAATTAAGGGTTGATGGAGTTGGTATGTTTGGCTTTACTTAGTTTCTTGACTCTCTTAATTTGGCCTAGATGTGATTCCAAGATAAGGTAGTATTCTGCATGTATTTGAATATTAAAATAATTACATATTCTATAACTGGACCTGAAGGCATTGCTGTAATACCAAGAAATGTCATATAGACAGAAGAAAATGTGACAGAGATGAATTTAAGTTGTGGTGACCTGTGGCCCATCAAATGCTGAAATTAATTCTTGTTAATTTTCTGCTACTGTCACTGTTGATGAGGTATTTGGTGTTAATTTGACCTGTAGGGTATTACATGAACAGCAATATTAAAATCCAGCTTATGTAGCAGAATAGCTGCAGCCTGTTTTGAAGCAAATAATTAAGAAAACACTTCTAGTCTAGACCTTCATTTACTAGTGATCATGAAAGTAGCTAGTCATTGAGATGCTATTTTATCATATGTAACATAATTTTTTTTAACCTTTATGCTTTGTGGTAAGTAGAAGTTTTAAAAGTTAATTAAAAAAAAGCCTTTGAACACATTGAACTGTGTCTTACAGGAAATAGATACTGTGAAACTGGCAGCAAACTTTGGAAAACTTTGCACAGTCCCTCTGGACCATATTCTGGTAGACAATGTTGCACTACAGTTTTTTATGGGTAAGTTTCAATTTATCTGATCTGTTTTATTTATAAAGAATATGCTAACTCACAGGACTGTATACTTGGAATTGCTAAATATCAGTACTAAGAATATCCATCAGTTTTGTTGGTGGTTATAGTCCTTTTAATACAGTAGATGGAAACAGTCCAGGAAGTTCCTGGAGTGTGTGGGAGGTACTTCCTGACACAGTTGGTGAGGCAGCCAACCTAGAAAGGACCTGTGTGAACCTGTTGTTTGCAAACAGGATGATGTGATAGTTGGAGGCTGTCTTGGGCATAAAATGAACACCCTTGGTTTGCAGATGACACTTAAGTTGGGCAGGAGTGTTCATCTGCTGGAGGGAAGGGAGGCTCTCTATAGGGAAGAAGGCTGGATTTATGGTCCAAGATAATTTGTATGAGATTCAATAAAGCCAAGTGCCAGGTCCTGCACTTGTGTCAACCCCAGGCAGTGCTGCAGGCTGGGGGCAGAGTGGCTGGAAAACTGTCTGGCAGAAAAGCATGTGGGGGTGCTGATTGACAGCAGCTGAACATGAGCCAGGAGTGAGTCCAGGTGGCCAAGAAGGCCAATGGTATCCTGGCTTGGATCAGCAATAGTGTGGCCAGCAGGATTAGGGCAGTGATTGTTCCCCTGTACTCAGCACTGGTGAGACCACACCTCAGATCCTGTNCAAAAGGATGAAGCATTGACTTGACAGGCTGCCCAGGGAAGTGGTTGAGTCACCATCCCTTGAGGTGTTTAGAAGACATGTAGATGTGGTGCTTAGGAACATGGTTTAGTGGTGGACTTGGAAGTGTTAGATTGGTAGTCTTAAACATCTTTTGCAATCAAAATGATCCTGTGATTCTGTGAACCTGGTTTTTTTAGAAATTCAGTTTGAACTTTGTCTCCATGTGTCTCCATGCTGTACAAGCCTGTTATAGTCACACGGTAATGATAGATTCACTTTTTACATGTGCATTTGAGGATTCAGTGCTTAGTTCCTAGACTTTGCTCTCAGGTTTTTTTACTGATGATCTCCATAATGTATATATGTATACATATATACACATAAATATCACCAATATGTATTATGTATGTATTTTTTTAATTGACTCTATATGGCAAGTATTCCAGATGTATAACCAGATCCTGGTGTTCCATATGTAGTCAACATCATAGAGAATTCCTATTTCAAGATGCAGAACAGTAACTAAGGTCATGTGGTGTCTGTTTTCTGTAGATTACATGCAGCAAACTGGTGGCCAAGCACATTTGTTTTTCTGGATGACAGTGGAAGGATACAGGGTTACAGCACAGCAACAGCTGGAGGTACTTCAAAGCCGGCAGAAAGATGGAAAACATCAGACTAATCAGACCAAAGGTCTATTAAGAGCAGCTGCATTTGGAGTTTATGAGCAATATTTATCAGAAAAGGTAGGAGTAACTTAATTCTGCAGTTTGGTGTTTATTCGTTGTACTGATACTTCTTTGATAGTTATGGCTAAGTTAATATGGAATGGTTGTTATGTAGCACAAGTTGCATACATGTTGACATTTAAGCTATTGCTTGTGTGTCTTCCCTCTCATGTCACGCAGTAAGAAAGTCTTCCTCTTTTGTGTTCCCCCTCATTTAAAAAGGCTCATATTACCACTGGCTGCCCTGTCAGACGCACTGAATGTGTTAGTCAGAAGCTGACTTTCTAGAATACACAAACTAGAGACAATGTAAAGACAGAATAAAAGTGTCTCTCTGCATATGCTGTCCTTTTCCTTCCTTGTATTCTGATCTTCACCCTTGTCTGCTCCCTTAATAAGTGTTACTAAAAAAATGGAACAGAGTATTTGTCCAAACTTGGATAAGATTGGGTTACCAGATGAAATAGCTTCCTGTGCCTCTCTACAATTGTGCATGTAAATTGCTCAGATATCGCCATTGGGTATCTCGGTAGGCAGTAAGGATTCCTCTGTGAAAGAAACCACTCATCAACTTGTATTGACAAAGCATCTTTGTTCTGAATTTGTGTGTGCATAAAAATCACCTCTCACTCAGAAATGGGCAGCTGACCAACTGTTAGCCTTTCCTCAGATGTTTCAGGACTTCATCCTATTACTTTTTTATTGACTTATTCTTGATTCCTGAATCTAAGTATTTTTCCTAAATAAATAAAAACAGTTTGTAAGTCTGAGTAAATCTGGTGTAGTTAGTGCTTCAAAATGTATGTATAAATTGTTTTTGAGGCAATTCCTAGTGTTTAATAGTGAAACTTCCAAGTTTTAATACAAACTCTGAACTTAATTTTGGGGGTGGAGGGGATCTGACTCCTGTTGTATGTTCCAGACGGTTACAGAGATATTTGTGAAGAAGAAATTTAGTTTACTTAGAGAGTTGCAGCATTGCATTGGATTTTATTTGTTAAAGTAGAACTTTGTTATTTTTATGCTGCAAAAGTTGATTTACATCTCTATGACAGGCATCTCCAAGAGTTAATATTGATGACAACTTAGTAGCAAAACTTGCAGAAACACTGAACCATGAGGATCCAACACCTGAAATCTTTGATGACATTCAGAGAAAGGTATTTGTCCTTTGTTTCATAAGAACTGTTAATGCTATAGAGTATAAACATAATTACAGACACTGAAAAAGAAGGAAGTCAAATATCTAAACCCTAAAACCTGTTACCATCTTGCTGTTCTGTGAAAATCACACTCTAAAATTGTCAGCTTTTGCTTTGCCATTTGTTAGCCCATGATTTTCAAAGCAGTAGGCAGAAAGAGTAGGTGTCCTTCCTGTATGAATCTAAACATGAAACATAGTTTAGAATTATCGTGTTTTTATTTGTGTTAATGCACCAATTTAAGAAAAATGTCATGAGTAGACTAAGACATACGGTTTTGTTCAGTTGTACTTCTCTTTTTCAAAGGTGAATGTAATGGTCCCATATTAAATTCTATAGCTGTTCCCAGAAATTAGTTTGACTGGTCCGTTTCTGCAAACTTGCACAGTGAAGCACTCAGAAGCAGCAAGTACTTAAGGAAAAAAACAGTACATTTATTACCTGCATATGTTGTCTTTATCATTCAAGTCTAATATATGTATTTAAAAAGGAAAAGTGAATGATTAATAATCTGACAATAACTTACATACCCAGTCTGAAATGTTTTTATTTTAGATCATTACTTCGATGTTCTCTACAAATTAGTGATATGAGCTGTAGAATTTAGAATCACACTGTTGTACTTGGGACTCCCATTTAAGAGTAATTAAAGCACCTTGTGAAATCTGGGCCCTACTTGTGAATTCTGCTGAAGAGCATAAATTTCCCATATATTACAAAAGAGATTGACTTCCTCAAACCTGGGATTGGGTTTTTCTATTCTTACTGGATGATAGTACTTGAACAGTGGTCCATGGAAAAAAAGAAATCATTAAAATAGTCGAGAGTTGGCATGAGTATCCAAACATTATGAATTAATTCCTGCTGTGTATAGATATTTTGTGTATATGTGTGTATAATGTATGGGCTGTGAAGGTAAATTGTTTGAGGTGGTGTGGTTAAATCTTTGTGAGGTATGGCTGTATTGTATTGGCTAAACTAGAAATTATCAGAAAGGTCACACATAGTGTCTTCCCTCCCTTTCTTTCCCTCTTCTCACCTCTTGCCCTAAGTGTTTGTAGGTCTACATGTATAGTTTATCCACAAGGAGGGACTGAGATAACCTTTTATGAAATGGATAAAGACCAAATAGGTTTATACTGCAATTGGAAGGGTTAAGAGCAGAGGACAGAAGCATTTACGGCTATTGTGCTACTTCCCCTCCTACATGTGCATGTCTGACTAGTTAGATATTTTCTGATAACCTTTCCATTAAGAGTCAGAGACACATATGCACAGGTACTTCTTGTTCAAATAGAATTTATGAAAACTAGTCTGATTAATTAAAAAATGCAGTAAGTATTTTTGAAGTTGGCACTTTTGTTTCAATAAGGTGTATGAGTTGATGCTGCGAGATGAGAGGTTCTACCCTTCGTTCAAGCAGAATGTGTTGTACGTGCGTATGTTAGCTGAGCTGGATATGCTGAAGGATCCCAGTTTCAGAGGATCAGATGATGGTGAAGGAGGTGAGCTCTGTAACTCTTAAGGGTTATTTCCTGGGACTATTCTTTCGCTGCTTTAAAATGAAAATTAAAAAATTATCCACATTGTTTTTAGGAAATTAAGTATTCCTGTGGTGTCTCTGATATTTAAATCAATTCTCCTCCTTGTGCTTTTGTGTGTAAATTGTTTTGGGACTCACATGGGGTTTTCACTGTAGTAAGTGTATTAATCTTATATAAATTCTTGTCAGGTCTTGGTAACCAGTTTGTCACTAAAATAAATATACAATTCTTCCATTCTGCTTTTTTCTTGAAAATATTTAAAACTCCCCAATGTGTTGGCTTCGTTTAGTTCATAACTACGCTCCTCTCTGGAAATAGAAATTGAAAGTACATAGAGATGTGGCTTTTTAAAGCAAATAAAATCATTTTTTCTTGTTAACTGAAGTACAAATCCAGTGGAAATTGTTTTCACTGTTAAACTAGCCCCTTAACAAAGTAGTACCATGTGGGGATATAAACTTACAAAAATGTTATCTGAAATATTTATTGAGAATCTTTATAAACTTATATTTTTTTAAGTGACTTTACTGGAAATTTGAAACACTTGCATGTTGCATGCAGCATTTTGCCCAATGCCACAGTTCGCCTTCATTTTCCATAATCTTTTGTGGATGCATTTTTATTTATGTGTGGCCCTACAATGGGGTAATATCTTCTAAGCTGGTTTTTCCTTTCCTTTCCCTCACTGCTCTCAGAATCTTTTAATGGATCTCCTACTGGCAGCATAAATCTGGTAAGTGCTTTGATTTTTTTTTAAATTATTTTTTTGTCCGAAACAGTAGGGAAATGTGATAAAATAGTTTAACTTAATGTACATTACAGGTTTTACTTCACTACAGTTGAATTTCTGAAAAAGTTTTTGAATCACATTGAAACACACCAGTCATTAATTACTCTGTAAGATAAAACTTCTCCTTTTTGTATTTTCCCATGTTTAATGAAATTTTAAATTGTTTCTCACAGAAACAGATAATTTATGGAAGGCATACTTCTTCTTCTTATCCCTATTTGTTTTTCTTAAATAGATATAAATTTGGAGTTACATAATAATAGGTGAAAACAAATCCTTTGAAACAGAAATCTCAAAGGATTAAATTCAAATAAACTATAAAATGAGGCATTTAATTACATTTCTGTTGTTTGATTACTTTTTTTTCATTAGGACTTGATTTGGAAACATTAAAGTATCTGGAGTTTATTCCAGCCATGAGTCTTTGTTATTTAATGTGTACAATTTCAAGTTCAATTTTATTTTTTTGGAGTGATTCTTGACCTGTCAGTTTTCAAAACCTTTTCTTTGTTAAATGAATGTACCGAAATCAAAAATGCAAATACAGTTATTTTAAAAAGGAAAAATCATAAAAAGTTTGATATATATCCTCCCCATGTTTCTGCAGACAGTGTGTAGCTGAGCCACAAGCTACACAAGATTCTGTTGGGCATATGAGAGTATGATTCCAAACTTTTTAGTTTCATGAAGGTTTACATAGATGTTGACAATCTGCATGCAATTTCCTTGATTGTGTGATGCCTGGGCCCTTCTAGTTCTTGGAAGGTGCTGGTCATGTTTTCATACAAAGGAATGAGTGTTTTCTGAAGGAATACACGTAACATTAATGTAAATATGTTTCATTTTGGGGCTTGGTTGTTTATGGGGTTCGGTTTTTTGTGAATTTTTGATTTTGTTTTTAATTTAAACTGGGATTTTCTTTCCTATTATTTTCCCGTTGTTGACATTTTGAAATGTAAAGAAAAGGGGAGGTGTTTAACTGGTACAATTTATTCAAACTCCTGGTAGATGCAGAAGAAAAAATTAATTTAGCCATATTTTTTCACAAGATGGGTCTCCTACTTAACAGCATTTTAACTGACTAATCTCTTTAAAAGATCTTTCAAATGTATTTTAAGTAATCTCTAAAAATGTTGTGACATATCAGAGTTATGTTTTATGGATGAGGATTTGTCATTGTGGTGGCTTATCTGGCTAGTGTTTATCTACTGCTTTGTTTCAAATGACTTTCCAAGCTAAGTTACAAAGTCCTGAAGCCTTACAAACCACTGTTGCAGTACAACAGCATGGTTTGCATGGGACTCTTCAAAGACTTGATTTTTGTTTTTGTTGTGACAATGGTATTTATAGAATGCTACATTTATTATAAAAAGTTAGGAACATTCTAGGAGAAATACATAAGTAAATTTCTCTTTATGCACAACTACTTTTACTTTTCTGTCATCCATATTGTTCAGGGTGTTCAGTGCTTTTACAGGTGTTTGAATACTGGTAGATTAGTTTTTGCTGGCTGAATTCCATGTCCAGAGTAAATTTCTGTAAACATAGTTTAGCTCCCTTGTGTTAGTCTGTTACATAAGAAAAATAGACCTTGGAAAGGTTACTTCAAAGGTCAGGGAATTTCTGTACTTGCAACTAATGACAATGTATTAAATAAGACTGGGTTGTGATGTGATGTGATATTTTTAGGTTTTTAATTAACTTGTGTTCCTGTGAATATATCTCATGGCAAAGATATTAGCTCATATTAAATGCGTGTCTGTGGTGTTATCTGTTCAGGTTTCAACCTTTAATTTACTTAAATTAATAGTTGCTGTATAGTGCCTTGCCACAGCAGTTGAGTGTTTCCTAAAGTTTCTATGATAAAATAAATTGTCTGCAGTTCATACTTTCACTGGAAGAATTTGGAAGAGAGGCTCAAAACTCTTTTGAGGAAAAGTTGTTTTACAAAAATATCTGATTTTTTGCCTTTTGATTTAATACATTAATCTACTGTATTAAATCAGTGGGTCACATTTTGGGAGTATAAAATCATTGTAAATATTCATAGACTCTTGCAGATTTCCTCTAAGGGATTCATAATGGGAGCTTTGCATTAAGTAAATAGGAGTTACACAGGTGTTCCAAGACCTTGAAGGGCAGCAGAAGTGGCTGGGTTGAACTTTTGGCAGTCAACAGCATATGTCAGCTTGAACCCCACTCAGTAATCACAAAGAAATCTGAACTTGAGTGACAGTGAAGGGAAGCAGGAAAACAAGAAATAATTATGCTTTTAAAAGAATATAATAGTACCTTAATATCAGTATTTTGTAGCAAACACAACATTTGAGCAGTTGAGCTACTTGTCTTCTCTTATAACATCACGTCCCTTCCATCTTATGAAATCCTAGAGCTTTCAGAACATCAAGCACTTCATCCAAGCTTCCACAAATGTCTTCTGCTACCTAGTCTCAGGTGATACTCTGCTCCTAAATTGAACACGGCAGTATAGAGCAGCATGCCTAGCAGGGTCATGGCTGTCCAAGGGATTTGCTCAAGAATGGACTAAGTCAGAGTCCTGTGTCCAACAGTGACTGAAAGCATGCATAAAGTTAAAGGAACACCCACTTATGGTGATACTTTACCAGAAAAACTCTCCAGCCTCCAGTAACTTATAGATTCTTGAGGTAAAGATGATGTCTGCTGTCAAAATATTTTTGCATAAATTCATCTGTTCTACTGTTCAACAGACATAAACTTCTAGCACTACAGCATGTAGTGGCAAAACAGATTCCCCCAAAAGGGCTTTTCTTTATTTTACCTTTTCTCAGTCTGGGACCTTAGTACTATAAGTCTACAAGCATATCAAAAGATATTCAGGAGACTCCCTACTGCAACACATGTTATTCAGACACTTCTAAGCTGCTTTTTATTCGGTAACAGAAATGTTATTTCCCTCACCTTCAGTAGTAGACATTTAGGCAGAGACTGATTGAGGTGGTTGAGGCAGAAAAGAGCCATTCCTTGTAGAGAACTAGAGGAGAAAAGAATGGAGTATTATGTTGGGATATTGTGGAGTTGATAAAGATTCAGATAAAGAAGGGGCAAGAGCAGAGTCTTTAAATAATTCATGTTAAAGTCCAGCCTATCTTTTGATTGTAATCTCGAATATTGTTTTATGTTTAAGGAAACAGAGGAGATTTAGAAACTGAATTGATGTAGGTAGAGGTTTTAGTTTGATATGGGCATGGCACTGCTAACCAGTAAGTCCCGTTGTAGGTAACTTTTTGTGGTAAGTCACTATTGAACTGGCTTGGTCAAATTATAAAAGATAGCAGATAGCTATGTTCATTCTGAATGTGTTTCTTTGGAGAATGTTAGAATTCTAGGGTGAAATATACGAAGTAACTGGCATCCCCGTGTCTCTGAATTCTACTGAGGTAGCTCCAACTTTTTTTTTTTTTTTTTAAACTGGTAATTTTAGATTAGGATGCATAGTGGCCCATCCTGTGTTTCCTCCAATTGCATATGCAAGTCTTTCAACAGTCTTGAAGAGCTTTATTATGTTAAATCTTAGTAATCAGATGTATTAATTTTAACTAAAAACAAAGCTTCTCTAAAAGACCCATTAGGCTTCTATTGATCCCAGTAATTATTAAATATGGAGACAGAGCTTTAAACAGCTGAGGATGTACCTGTGCATTTCTTACAACAGAAAATATTCCTGAGAAAAATGTTGGCTTGGTTTTTTTACATAAAGCAGAAAAATATTCCAGTTTCTAGTGCTGTGTAACATTTGTGTAGTGCGCAAGGACATTTGAAAGAAAACAGAACGCTCTCAAGGTAAAAGCCAAAAGACCTGTTACACAACATCTGTATCTCCCCAGTTGTTTGGGAGATTTTCTGGGTTTGTTTTTTTTTCCCCAGTGCTCAGTAAAAGACCAGTCTTAGCTGTATTTCCATTAGAGTTGGGATATCAAACCAAAGTGGCAAAATAGTTTAATCAAATACGAGTGGTCACAAAACTATGTGTGAAAATGATGGGGGAAATGAAAGGCAAAAAAATACTGTGCAAAAGAACGGCTTTGGTAACCACGTAATACAAACACCTGCATTGTTCCAGTGCACTGAGCTTTTAGGATAGTGAGCTGAAAGTTTGAAAATTAAATAGATTAATCAAAACACATCTCAAATATGATGTATTTCTGATCTTATTCTTTTTTTCCCATTTTTTCCTCCTGCATTATCTCCCCACCCTTCAGTCCTTAGATGACCTTTCAAATGGCCCTTCTGATGAGGCGGTTCAGCTCCATGCATACATCTCAGATACTGGTAAGTGAATCTGTTATGGTGTCTGCTTACTTTTTTCCCACCATTTATTTTGAGTTTTGTAGTATTACAGGCCCTTGAAATCCTGATGGTCTCATTTTTTTAGCCTCATAAAACATTTGAATTCATATTTTCTGTTAAGTCCTTTTGGAAATCTTTACAGTATTTCTTCTGTAGGTCACAGACTATATATCTGTACTTAAAAAGTGATTTCATTTTTATTGCTTATGGTAGTATTACTATTATTACTACTTTTACCTCTGGAGAATCATTAATTAGACTTACTATTAAGTAGGATTTATTTTAGCAATTATTTAAAGAAATTCTGAAAGCCATCTCTCTTTCTAGTCACAGAATTATAATTCTTGAGTGTTTCATTCTCGTAGTATAATATTTTTCCCTTTTTCTTTGTGCTTGCTTACTGACTTAGCTTAGTTTAAGGAAGTGAATTCTGTCCTTATTGTGATGGCATTTTTGGTTATCTCTTAAAAAACTTTGCCTAGAAAGAAATTATTCTTCTTTATTACGTGAGCGTAAATAACAAAAAAATCTCTGCTATTATTTGCAAATGCTCTAGTTAAATGAGATTGCATTGGGTAATTAAATTGTGAAGTGGTCTTCAGATACTTTTTTGGTAGATTTTACTATGCAATAAGCTTTTAAAATTATGCATTATGTATGGACACATGTGGTCAGCAAGCATTCAGCTACTTTACACTTTAATTAAACCTGTTCCAACTCAGTGTGAGGGCAGTGTGCAATCCAAGTGTCATGGTAGTCAGTCCTCAGGGAAAGGGGAAAATGAGTTGAAAGTTAAGAATCAAATTCTCCTTTTTATTAAAACGGCATGTGGTACTTTTTTTCTGAATTAAACGTAGAAGTTTCATCATTCTGACCTAAGGAAAAAAGGTAAACTTAGAACCACATAAATTGTAAAATTTATGATCTTGATGGCAGCATGTATTGGTAACTACCAGTCTGACTGAATACATAATGCTCCAGTTGTAGCAGGAGATCTATACAGGTTTGTATTGCAAGATAGTATTAAACTGCATCTGTGAACAGGCTTTTTTCCTCACTCAGTTATTATCCTTTAATGTATGTGAGGGTTATATACAGACAGCATTATCTCTGTGTATTTCACTATTCACACTGTCTTGGGTTGCAAAATAAATACTAATTAGGAGGCTATAACATAAGGGGCAGCAGGACAACTTACTTCTTTGTCTGCCTGAAGTGGTTCTGAAGATGCCACTTAGCAGTGCCCCTGGGATGTGATCTGGTGGCCGCAGGGCCAGGTGGTCAGTGTGAGTGTAGAGGACAGGGCTTGTGCAGCATCTGTGGGGCTGGGGCTTCCTGGCTCCACACTCTCTGGCCAGTCTTTTGGTACCATCCTCACTGCCTGCTCGTTCCCCTGGGGGTTCAGCACTCAACATTCTTCTTTTAGAGGGTGGATGCAAAGACAGGATGCTCTGTGTCCGCTCTTCACCTTTCTAGTGTGTAATTCTTGCATTGGCAGCAGCTGCCACTATCCTACAGGTGCTCCCTGGCTGCTTAGACAAAAGCATCATACTTCAGAGAAATCAAGACTGAAAGTACTACAGAGGATGGAATTGATGATTTCTTAGGAGAATTGTATTTTATGCAGTGTTAGTGCACAGAAAAATTCAGAGATCTTGATTAAAAATATTTTCATGTAGCCACTGGAAAGCTGTAGGTAGTGAGTATTGGCTCAATACTTAGAAATACAACATGTTGTCAATTTAAATGGTGTGCAGTGTAAACAATATTGGTTCTAGGTTATTCTCTAAATAAAATGAAAGGTTTTGAAACAAACTGTTCTGGGAAGATTCTGAGGGAGGAATGTCCAAGAAGACTTAAATATTTAACAGAGATTGAAAAGATGTTTACTTCTATTTCAGATAGCTATATGTGTTCCTTTCATTTATGAATTGACTTTTCCATACTGTGTGTGTGTGCACACGCAGAGAATGCTTTATATATATGTACACATGTGTCTGTATATATAGTTGGCTAAAATAGCATGGAGTGTTTTTTGTCTTAGAGTTAATAACTTACTGCTGAGTTAATAACAAACTACTGATGCCAATAACAATGAATGCTTGCAGCTTGCAATCATTGTCTTGTATTTATAGATTTTTTTGATGGGCAAACTTTTGCAATGTGATTAGACTACTTTGCAGACTGGAATTTCTTCTGGTTTCACAGTTCTCTTTCACCCCCATTTTGAGTTCTTTAGCTTAAAATTTTTTTGAAAGATCAGTTTACTATTTAAAACTTGAAAATTTTTCTGTTTATGTTTTGCATGTCATTGAAACCTGCCTAACTTTAAAGCTGCTTAATCTCTATTTAAGTTTACGTAGTAAGTTTTGGACGGTATCGTACAGAATTTAAGTTAAAGGGATAGTTAGTCTTCTGCTTGCATGTCCATTTTTGTCTTTCAAGTCTGTCATTCCAGACATTTCTTCACTTCACATTTGTGTCCTTTCGTCTTCCTTCTTTCTGTTTGTTCCTTTTTTATTTTTGTTTTTAAAACTACTAGTCTATGCTGACTCTGACCCATATGCTGTGGCAGGAGTGTGTAATGACCATGGCAAGACGTACGCCCTGTACGCCATCACCGTCCACCGGCGAAACGCAAACAGTGAGGAGATGTGGAAGACATATCGGCGCTACAGTGACTTCCATGACTTTCACATGAGGATCACTGAGCAGGTAACCAAGGTCATGAAAATCTCTATAGGTGCACCTTTCTGTAGTTTAATAACCGATGACTATATGATTGCTCTATGAAAAAGAAATGGAACTTAGAAAGTCTCCCCCCTCTTCCCATACTGCTTAATTTTGCTCTAAATCTTTGTATGGAGGTGCTGTTGGTCTCAGAGTTATATTTGTCACAGAGGTGAAGAAATAAAAGCTGAGGTTGGGAAATAGGTGTTTAGGTTTTAAGAGAGCATTAAGAGCTGTTGGCATCCCAAAAGGGAGAACTGGTACCACTTCACTGTACTACTAACAATCTGCCTTTTACTGCTGTACTTGTATTCTCAGACTCTTAACCCTCCTAAAATGAAAGAAAGAAGAAATAGCAAGCTGTAATTCACCAGCTGGTACAAAATAGAACCTCCTGACATGAAAAAATGACAAAACCACAGTGCTTTTAAAAGGAGGCTGAAGTGCTTTTAAACCAAGCCTTTGGAGAAGTCAGATTTGACTGCATAGCCTTTGAACTAGTCAGGAGTGTCAGTTTACACCCCTTTACTGTGTTACTAATTGATGGTCATAGAGAACAAATTCCGTGTAGGTAAAGTAGCATTTTAAAGTTACAGCCGTAATAAAAATTGAAAAGGCTTTATTGAAAAAGCAAACATGTTGAATATTTGGATTAATTATTAATGAAGTCTGACTTTCTTTTGAATTTCAGATGATCTTACTGTGCTGTCACTAAATTTGAAATACCAATTTTTGTATTCCTTCAAACTGATTTTTTAAATTAATTCAGTGTTTTGAAGAATACTGGGTCTTAGAGTGAATTAGCATTCTGTTGATATGGGACAGTCATTTAAAGTTAAGATAATGTTCAATGAGTAGAAATAAATGGCAAAAGCAAAGATGTTCAAAATATGAAAGCTCAACATTTCTGGTTTCTAAGTCTTGATTGAATTTACAGGGACTAGAAATGTTACCCTAGAGCACTAAGATTGCAAAAAGTAAACAGATTTCTGTGATTCACTGGGACATCTAAGATGCTCCCAAACAGTTTTGCTTTGGCTTGACAATAAAATAGACATTCTTACTGTCTTATGTGCTTGTCTGAGACATTCGTACTGATATGTTAAGGGTAAAAATTAGAATCATTGATTAAAAATTACTAGGAAGGGCAAGGACTATTTTTCAGAGAAAATAGATGTTGATCCAAAATGGAATTGAAGTTAGCAGTTCAAAGTATCTGAGTTTTTTTCTTTAGAGAACTGAATAGATTCACTCCAGTTCCTTTAGTTAGTCATGTAATAAATCCCATTTGAAGTACATATCTATATTTAAAATAGAGGCTGTTAGTTGCTTACATTGCTTCTGCTTAGATACAAAAGTCCAAATGAAAACTAGACCATCTTCTGTTCAGTTAGTTTCCCATATGACCTCCTTGCAAGGGAATGGGATTTGTAAAGTTAAGAGCTATTCTTTGGTGCTTCCTACAGACCATGAATTTTTTATGAGCTTCATGACCTTCCAAGGTTTACTGGTGCAAGAAGAGATCTTGCAGGGACTGAATGGAATCCATATCTTTAAATCTGTAATGTTGTGGTCCTTTCTAGAGGAGAAGGATGCAACCTGCTTCCATATTGTTTCTTAAAGCCTAGAATACTGTGTTTCTGTCTTTACCACCTTGAGGATATTATTTACAGGAAGTCTGGATTCTCTATGGGGATAGTCCTGATTCTTCAAGTTTTGTTCTTGTCACTTTTTAAATTTTTGTACATTTTATCAAAAATATGCAGCCTTATTAAGTGTTAGGGCCTCTTTTTTCACTTCTGCTTCCCTGGGCCTGCCATTATTTCTGCAAAACTAGATCAGAATACGTTAACCAGTGCCAATCACTGTCATTACCTGGAGAAAAGGCACAGATCGTGTCATATAGAGCATGTTGTGATAACCTATGTGTAAACTGGGTACTGCCATCTCTCCAGGGAGAAAAGCTTAATTATTTCCTTTATAGGCTTGATCAGGATAGGAAGGGAAAGAGATTTTAGGAAGATTTAGAAGTTCTCTTGAAAATCTTTACTCTTTATGTAGTCTCATAATCCTAGTAACTTCATTCCAAATAATAATGGTAAATTTTGAGCCAAAGCTTTTTGCACACTCTATTGGTTTGAATTTCAAAAGTGTATTTCAAAATGGAGTTTCACAAGAAATTCAGTTTTACCCTTGATAGTCTCCTGGGAGTTTTCATGCATTTGTTCTTGACACTTTACCTCTCACTTTGGTTTCTCCAAGGATTCCGAGTTCCAGGCATGATGCAGAATTCTTTTTGTCAGGTGTTAGATGATACATAAGAATAGGTGAATAGAACGCTCTTATATGAAGACTTGAAACTCTTCTCTTGAAAACAGAACAAAAAATCTTCTGTTTTTTTCTAGTTTGAAAACCTTGCAAATATACTAAAACTTCCTGGCAAAAAAACATTTAACAATATGGACAGAGAATTTTTGGAAAAGAGGAAAAAAGATTTAAATGCTTATTTGCAGGTAAGCTGTTACTGTTTTATTTCATCTCTGTGCTTGGAATTATTTTTTCAGAGGTGGCTTGCCTTTGTAGGGTTTTTTTTTGTAAAAAAAAAAGCTGTGTTGTAGTTGGTATGCAAAACTAAATAATATACAATAAGAACTTGATATTATCTCATAAGTTTGCATCTTCTTTGGTGTTTTGGTTTATTTCAGCCAGTTCTGTCACAGCTTTTCTGAACTGATGAGGTTCCAGGTATGTTGGTTTTGAGCATTATGCCACTGACCTTCTCCTGCTGACATGTTTGTGGTCACTTTCTCTTGTGCTGCTGAGTAAGGATTTCTGTGGCACCTGCTCCAGCAGTGTAGCAAACCACACAGTTCTCTGTTCAGATAAGGCCTATATCAGCCCAAATGAAGAAATTCAGTTGTCTTCCTTCATAGGGACTTTCTGGTCATATAGCACTGAAATATGTTGACCAAGTCAATGAACATGTTAACAGTAAATAATGAAGATGAGTAAAACACTATGAAATGACAGTTTGATGATAAAGGTGAATATTTTCTGTGAGATGCTACAATTACCATAGTGGTTAAAATAATGGTAATTACTAAGAAACTGATAGTTTCCATCTTGAGACTAGTGTAATGTTGGAATAAAATTTAGGAATGAAAAAAATACATTGCTAGATGTGATGTCTTTGATTGTGTCTTGTTCATTATGTATTAAAATACCTTCTAAAAATTATTTTACTCAGCTCTTGTTAAATCCTGAAATGATGAAAGCTTCTCCAGCTTTAGCCCATTATGTGTATGACTTCCTGGAGAATAAAGCCTACAGCAAAGGGAAGGGGGATTTTGCACGGAAGGTAAGAATGTTTTGTACAGTCAAGGGAACTTTAGAGCATTCTTTCATGCAATAATTGCATTAAACAGGCATGTTGAGCTGATATCAAAGAGCTATATAGCACTTTGAAAACAGCTTGCAAGTGAGTTGCTTTAAAACTTTCAGTGGCAAGGTATCTGAGGACATGGAACCAAAAAATTACCTTTTTTATAATAGATAAATCTGTTTGTATGACAAGGAAATAAAATTTTGAAATTGGACACAGTGAATTGCACTGAGTACTCTAAAAGTGTGTTTGTTGGAAGTTGCTTTCTCAGACATCTGTGATTTTTTTTTTTTATGGTTTTATTCCTTCTGATTTCTTTTTGTAGTTCTTTACTCTGTATTTGCTGCTGTTACCGTGCTTTCCACTCTTCAGCCCAAACGCAATATGCATTTCCCTTCAAAAGCACCTGTTACGTATTTAGGTGTAACCATCCAGAGCCATTGGTCAAATTCAGAGCTCTGGGCTCTGCATCCTTTTTAAGCCAGAACTATCTTCAGACAAGTGGTTCTTTGTTCAGTTGACTAGTTTGTGAGAGCATCTGCTTTGCAAATGTAGCTACTTCTAAAGTTTTAGTGATTTAGATATAAAAACCATCTGCAACTCTGTTGTCACCTCAAGTTACTGTCCTGCCTATATTCCTTAAATAATTAACGGTGAAATAGTTAAATATTTATCAAGGTTTATATAATGACTAAGATGTGTTTTCCAGCTCACAAGATTCTTTATAAGCGTAACTTTTTAAAATGACATTATAAAGATATTTATGCCTCTGTTTGGACTGAATTTAGAGTATATACTAAAAGAAAAATTTTAACAGTTTCTGTGGAACTCCTTTATGTTTTTAATTGTACTTGCCATGATACATACTATTCCAGTGCTGTTTAGAAGAGGCATGTTGCAAAGATGAAGAGTTGAAAGCAGAAATGAAACATCTGGAAGTAGAAAGCTTGGAAGGGAGAAATGGTATTGAATGGAAAAGAAAAGGAAAATAAATTTAAACTAAGAAAAGCCAAGGGATGGGAAATGGAAATGACTCAGGAAAACATCTGTTGGAAGATGTAAATAACTGCAGTAGGGTTGTAACAAATGAGAACTGTAAATGGAAGTAAAATTAAAACTGTATTCTGCATTCTGTAAAGAAGTTAAGTAATTTGAGTTGTTCTTTTATATTATTTTTCTCTGGAAGAGTGCCATACTTCTCGTAGTGTATTAATATGCTGGTGTCCTCATAGATTATACAATTCTGGTTAAACATCTTCCCCTTCAGATGGATACATTCGTAAATCCACTGCGTAACTCTATGAGAAACGTATCAAATGCAGTCAAGTCTATCCCTGACAGCCTGGCAGAGGGAATGACTAAAATGTCAGACAACATGGGTAAAATGTCAGAGAGATTAGGACAAGACATAAAGCAATCATTTTTCAAGGTAAGAAAATACTGGTGGTTAATACATAGTAGTAAATTAACAGAAGAGTCACTATAGACTCACTTAGACTAAGGTTATGTAGAAGAGTCAAGTCATTAAACAGAATACCAATCTGTTTTGTACCTGCACCTTTTTAATAAGGTTTAAGCAGGCATTTTACTACAAAAATGGAGGTCTTTGCTATTAAGTAACATGATTTAAGATGGCTTCTCTAGACTGTTACAGTTCTCCTTCACTTAATTCAGTGAAGTAGCTTGAGAAGAAGATGAGATTCATGGGTTTTCTTCTTTTTTTACCCAGCCATTCTCAATCAGCTAATTTCCTGCATCTACTGTTTTCATTAGGAAAAAAACCCCATATATTTTCAAACTCAGAATAAGGAGATAGCCTCTTTTCTGCTTATTCCTTGCTGAATTCTGGTTGAATTTTTTTTTCTGTGTTTCCTGCCAACTTCCCTTATCTCTTATATTCATAAAATATAATACTTTTGGGCTGGGGAATGGTAGCATGACATGCAATCTGGAAGTCCTGTGAAAATAGTTATGTTCAGAACATGTTCATCTTCTCTTCTTTTCTCTGGTCTTCCTCTTTCTGTGTGTAGCTGTAAGGTCTGTGGTCAGGGATTGTTCTGTTTTGTGCTACCAAAGCAGTTCTATATGGCAGATGTAGAACAGCAACTGAGGTGGATGAATTAACTCTTAAATCATGAAAGGGAATAGAAAGGGAATAATAAATTGAGGCCTGGGGGGTTATGTGAGTGTTTTTAATTACTTGCAGGGTAAAATGACTGTCTCTGGACTTCCCCATGGCTAGTAACTTCCCTGGTGTGTGACCAACAATATATTTGCAGTTGCAGTCACTGGGAAGCCCGTGACTAGGCAGGAGTTAAGATCAGGAAGAAATACCAAAAGAAATATCCATCTCATAAGAGTTCTTACGTGTTTTTCAGTTGAAGCATTAGGCACTTGATGAATTAGACCTGGGGTATCTTAAAGGTGTTGATAATTTTGGTAGCTATACGAAAATATATACAGACTTGATTTTTGGTTTTGGAAGGTGAAAGGGCTGCTGTGTATTTATCCGCATTAGTTTGCCGTTACTTTTGACCA
>WAAE01001524.1:7274-24326 GCA_013400495.1 Nicator chloris
TGCCTGCCTGCCTGCCTGCCTGCCTGCCTGCCTGCCTGCCTGCCTGCCTGCCTGTTGAACAGCAGAGACAAATCCATGCCTAGATCACCGCTAATTGCTGGAGAAAGTGATGCAGGTCATATATGCAAAATATCTGATGCTGAGCCAATACTGTACGTTTCAGGGGCCTTAGCTAGAAGAAACTTGAAATAGACATTTGATACAGAAATTGTGAGACTAAAAAGTAGCTTTCAGTGGTGTCTGTCAGGTTTACCAGGGTGCTCTGTCCTGTCAGACCCTTCTCAATCCATCCACTTGATCCTCCACAGTAAGTACAGGCAAGTGGAACATCTTCCTTTCACATGCTAAAAGGGCTCAGTGTATGCATCTTGCTGGGAGATGGTGCAGGCAAGTGGTTCCTGGAACGGTGAGACAGATCTTCTGTAAATTGCTTTTGCTTCAGATCCACAGCTGCAAGAGCAGCAGGCGCTGGAGTCAGATGAGTCCAGAGAAGAGACTTTGCTAAAGGCTGGCCAAGAAACCAAGCCAGAGGCAGAGACAGTGGTACGTAAAATGCATTCCAGTGGTTGGCATCTGGGCCCTGCAGCTGCCAAGCACACCCAGTGTGTGGCCATGGGTGTTGGCTTCAATACTAGAACATTTTGAGGGGGAGGCCAACAACCAGTAACCAGAGAAGACAGTGCCAAGTTACCACAGAAATTAAATTCATGTGCCAATTTGCTTGCTATTTCAAAAGACAAAATTTTATCTCGTAAGTATTGTTTTGAACATAGCCACAGAACAGTTAACAGAAATATGCTGATATTTGCTAGTGGGGGGAGGGGATAAAATACTCACGTAAGTGAAATGATGCTCCTTGGGGCACTGGTTAACAAAACAAAACCATACCCATTATACTATTCCTTAATTAATGCACAAGTTTCCTTAGAGACCACAGCTCTGTTGGGGACACAAGTCTGGTGTATTTCTTCCCCAGAGACTGTGTAGGGAGAGTTATATAAAACAAAGATAGAGGTGAAATGAAAAAGATATACCACAAGGCTGAGCAAGTTTCAGCTCCAAAGACAGGCTCTGTGCACTAAAAATATGTGAGTAGATCAGAGTGTGGCGTAAAAACGAAAAGGTTGTATTAAATCTTCAGAACATAATAGAATTTAACACATGGCTTAGAGTATAGTATATCTAATGGCATGCAGGCTCCACAGTCCCAAGCTGTATCAGGCTGTATATCCAGCTCTTCAGTGGAGACCATGTCATAGCAGATGATTACATCTCATAATTTGTTAAGAGTTAAAAGGGGGTCAAATGTATCTTTGTCTCTCTCCTAGGAGAGTTCCTTTTAAAAATAAAAGCCCTTAGGTTCTCAAAATACTTGAGCTGTGGTAGCAAAAAATTCATCGAGGCTAATTTGCCAATCAGATCACACGTTAATTAGCGAAAGGGATTACTGTTTTAAGCACAGCATTCATGTTCCTTTGAAGGAGGCTTGAGCACGTTGCCTGTGCATGATTCTTCAGTCCCTGTCTCCCCAAACCCAAAAGCAATGCTGGAGTGCAGTGTGTCTCTGAAGGAGAGCTCTCTAAAACTGTGAGACTAAGATCCCGTCTCAATGACTCACAGACCTCCCACCAAATCTCACTTCGCAGCATCTGCAAATTCAGTTAAGAATCTGAATGTCAATCAATGGTTTTCTCTGGCTCAGTAATCATTCACAATAATGATTTTGTTATTGAAACTCCACCACCAGTTCTGCTGAAGATTTACAGGCCAGAATGGAATCCAGCTCTCTGGCTTTTAATTATCCTAGCTCTATAGTACTAAAAAACCTAGGAAAAAAGTATCAAAAGCCAATGAATTAGGCAGATAAAACTTCACAAGCTCTTGGGACATATTAATTTAGAAAGACAACATGGCAAATTGAAATTAAAAAATGCTAAGTTTCAGTCATATATGGACTTGAATAAATAAAAACAAACCAAAAAATCTCAAATTGCACTGTCAGCAATCTACTGTCGTAATTTTCTTCTGAGACCTTAGCTTTTAAATGTCTATTTCATTTTGACTATAAATTAGTGGTGAAATCTTCAGAAGTTAAAATGGGCAATATGTACTAGTGATCCTAGTTAACATGAATGGCTTCTGAATTCTGTTAAAGTCTGAAAATAAGAAACAACTACCTTAAATCTTAGTTTAACTTAATAACTGTTTTGCCTCTGAATAAAGCTGTTGCATATTAAGCGTTTGACTTCAATTTCTTTGTTATAACTGAGAATTTACTTACCAAATTACCATGTTCATGTCAATATAAGAAAATATTGTATGTGTATCACAGGAGAGCCTGTGAATTCAAATGGTAATGAGATCTTTTCTTTTCTCTTTCTGTGTTACTGGACTAGATTGTGCAGTACTGGGGCTTCTTAACAGTTTGATGTCTGTGGAACAGATGGCTGAACAGAATGAGTTACTGATGCAGATGCAAAGTTGACACAGAACCATCTCCAGGCTGTGATAATAGAGATGGATGGCTCTGGGAGGGAAAGTTCACACAACGGTGTGTCTTATCAGCACACCGTAAGACCCTAAGTCTTTGACATTTCAGCTTGCTCTGAAAAAAGATGATTTCTCTTTGCTGTTATGCTTATTTTATTTCTTTTGCTAATGGCTTTTTCATGGCAATTGCAGATTGAGGAAATTTAACCATAAAGATTAGTTGTTATAATATAAAAACCCTACTTGCATGACTAGTTATAAACAGCTTCACTAGGCAGGACTTTAAAACATCCTCCCTTTAACAAGACTCTCATTCCTGCTCTATCTTTGTCTTCTACTTGGCCTTTTGGGAGAGCAGGTCCACAAACTAACATGTAACACAAATGATCATCACCTCTGATTGTCATTATCTTGAAATCTATACACTGATGCAAATAGGAGTTTTACGAAGGATCTCAGCTGTTTTTTCTTGTTTCTGTTCTCTGCAATCCACTGGGCAGTCTATCATGAGGTGATAACTCATGGCTGAGGTGTGTTTTCTAACTCTTCCTAGGTTTTGTTCCATTGAAGCACACACATCCCATCATATGCATAAACTGGATCCATCTTGACTGCTTGTACTAAACCAGTCAGTTTGTGTTTTTCTCATTCCCCTTAGTTACAAGACTTACACACAGGAGTTATCACTGAAGACAGTGGGAAGTTAGCACAAAACCAGGTCTCCTTTATTCCCTTCTTCCTCACTTCTTATTACCATTAATAATTCATAACTGTTACTATAGTCTTTGCTACTTCAACTTTCTCCTTTAGTCTTCATGTGCTGTGAAGCCAGACCTCTCCCAGTGCAACCATAGCTGCACTGAAGCTAGTGCTACAATTTGGCTCAGAAAGAAGTGGTGGAGCCCTGAACTGCTCTCAGAGAACACAACTGCTGAGTAGGAAAAAGAATGGTTTTTATTCTGAGCTCTTATGCAATAGCAAGGAACAAGCAAGGGCCTACAAAGGGGAAGTCAAAAGTCATCTTGTGACAGGTTACATAAAGTGAAGATTTGTGGTTCCAACAGGCAAAGAGAAACAAACAAACAAAAAAGGTTTCTGCAGCAGGCTCCTTAAATAAGCAATATGGATTTGTCACAGCCAATACTCCTTTCACTGAGGGGTGGGTTGATGCTTCTAGCTGGAATCAGCCCAGTGAGAAACTCCTTGTGGTGTGTTGGCTCTCCTCATTCTCTTTCGACAAGGTAAGTCCCTCCAGCTGGGCCCAGCCACTCTCATCGCTCAGGATGCGTTACCTCTTGCCACACGGACACCTGGATCGGGCCCCGTGTGAAGCTTCCCAACACGGGTGTTAGTGGTTGGACAAAGTCCATGTCATTCATAGCAACCCTATTGTTCTGTGGTCCTCCTGTTCAGCATTTGCCCAAACGGTGGCAGCGATGGGGAGGGACATCTGCCCTGGCACAGGTGGCACGCAGGTCCATGCCCAGACCCCTCTCGGTATCACCGCTAGGTACTCTCACATCTCCGATGCAGTCGGGCAGGGGAAGGCCTGTCCATCTCAGGATGGATTTCCCTCGCGGTTGCGCTTGTGGAGCTTCTGGAGCGATTTCCCCAGGGCTGTGGGACTCCCCCGTGGGGACGGCGTGTTCCCCATCTCTCACGCGGGGCCAGGGGCTCTCCTGCCGCAGCGACCCCAGTACGGGGCGAGGGCGCGTCCTTCCTCTCCAGGGGCCATTGTGTTACAGGCTGTCACAGTCTCGCCATCAGCACGCCTTCAGCCATACACTTGGAGCGTACCTCTGCAAGAGCGTACGACCTTGCACGAGTGAAGCATATTACTCCTTTTACTGATGTGTAAAGGCCGCGACGACGGCAGCGCCCGCAGCCCCGCGCCGCCGCCTCAGCGCCGCCGCCTCAGCCCCGCCATGGCGCGGGGCAGCAGCGCCCCCTGCCGGGCCCGCCGCGCCTGGCGGCTCCCGGCCCGGCCCTTGGAGCTGCTCCTGCTGGAAACGCAGCGCTCGTCCTCCAGAAACCTCCCCCTGCCTGCTTCCCTCGGCCCGCGGATGCATTAGGTTATTTCAGCCTAATAGTTTAAGCCCTGTACACATTTGTGTAAGAAAAAGCCCCGAGAACCCGTAAATAAGCAGAAGTACATTTGTTCTATGGGAAAACTTGGGACACACAATTTTGGTTTGAAATAGAAGTGTAAAGTATGAGTAAAGAAACTCTGCTCGTTGCACCAGGCAGAGGTGAGGGGAGGACTAGGCAGCAGCAGCGTGTAAAATTTTAACATACAAATACTTAGTTATTGTTACATCTGTAAATATGAGCAAATATGAGTATGTTTCATTTTACCGATGGAAATATTGGCATAAAATTGCTTCCCTTATGTCACATGGAGACTAAATGACAAACCTGAGATTTCAGTTCAGGCATTACCAGATAACACACATCGTGCATGTAGCTAACCACATAAAGTTTATGAAAAGAGGGTTTTTCCTGTTGGGTAGATAGTAATTGTAAAGAAATATCCATAAAAATATTAATATGCATTACTCGAATCTTATACTCTTGCAGAGATATGGTCGAATCTTGAAATGGACAGCTGGAGTTTTAGAGGTTCTGGTGACAAAACTGTCACAGTCGGTAATCACAATATCTTCTGAAAAGACATGTTCTTGCCACATCCTTGGACATTGAATTCCTTATATTTTCATAGGCGCATTCTTTGCACAAGTTTCATCTCTGCCTCTAAGAGAATATCCTCTGGTGTTGAACAGCGAGGAGATGCCCTTTGTGGATGCTTTCCCTAGAAATATCCAGCCTATCCCAGTCTATCACTTTTACTGATACCTTTTTTTTTAATTATTCTTATGGTATAGCTTGAATCTTACCTATGGTAGGTTTTTACTCTCACTCCATGGCCACTTTGAGCATGGAGAATATTTTTCTACCTTCCTTTTTATCCACTTCTTTGCAGAAGCCCTTTATATGTTAGAAGACACTGTATCTTCCTCTATTTTATCTTCTCTTGAAAATCTTCTTGCTCTGTCTTACCTCAGGAGTCCTGTTGTCCTTGCTCTGGTTGCAAACTTGAGAGTCTTCAGCCCAAGAAGTTTTCCCTTCCCTTCCCTTCCCTTCCCTTCCCGCTTGTGATCCATTTATCTTCTTTCCCTTGAGCATCATAGCTCTCCAGATCTGCCTCTTGTTTCATCACCGTCTGGTGTCTGTTTCTCAGCTCTTTTTCCTTCTTGCCTAGTCTAGACCCTGCCACAGTTCCTATCCTAAATCTTACCAGCCGTGCTCCAGTCTGTTTCCCCTAAGTTCTCCTTAGTGAAAATTTCCCTTTCTCTCACTGGTTGTGAAGGCCCCTCCATGTTCTGTACTTCTAGCTCTTTTTAGACAGGGAAGATTTCCCAGTACTTTTAACTTCCCTCCTCTAAACACACTCTTCCAAGACAGGATTCCTCAGCCCCTGTTCCTGTGCAGGAGTCCACAGTCCACAGATGCTACTTGGGCATGATGAGGACCCTGACTACTCCACCAGCACAGTGGAGAGAGCTGCTGACAGAGCATCACAGTTGTTTGGGAAAGTCAGACAGCTCCTTGGGACTCCCTGTCTCTCCTCCTTCCTGCAGACCTGCCTTTGGCTCCTGTACAACCAGGCTGTATCAGGTTGTCTCCTCCAGGTTTCTGGACTCAGGACTGACAGTGGAGGGCTGAGCTCTTAGCACTCACCTGGCCGATCACAGCCCAGATCTGTGACTTTGGGGTTGTCACCCCAAAAGACCCTGCTGTTAAATCCTGAATTTAAATCCTGGATTTCCTTGGGCTCCCCTGAATGGCAGAGGTCGGTGGGGGACAGGGTGTTCACCCCAGTGCTGAAGCTGTCTGGAAGATAAAATATTTTTTAGGCCTGTTCTAAACCTTTTTCCTCGTTTATTTTTCTTCTCAAAGGCTTTCTGCATTTGGCTGTATCTTTCAGACAAACTTGAAAAGAGTTTCAAATGGAATCCATCTTTTTTCAGTGTCCCACTGCTGTTTAGAGGTCCAGAATATTTGAATGTACTTGGGATTTTCTGTACTTTTAGATACAACTTGTGGATGGGACTAAGCATGAGAGACTTAAAGGACTTGAAAAGTGATTGAAAGCCAAGTTTTGAATTTATTATGATTTGATAAATCAGCATGCAAAAAATTAGCAAGCTGAAGTTAAAGAAGGAAGTGTCGCTCTAAGGAAAACAAATGAAAGATACCCAACGCAATTTTTGTTTTATCCCAGATAAATGTTTGTCTTGACTTTGCAAGACATCCTTATTCCATTAGTATTAAGATGAAAAAAAGTTATGCAGAAGCTACTTTTTAGCCCTACAATGTAAAAGTTGTAGCTTGATGAAGGTATCAGTGTTGACATTGGACAGTACTTTCCTAAATAAGAACATATTTTATATTTGGTTGGGGTATGCTATTGAGTGAGGTACTCTGGTTCAGAAACCCTGCCCTGATAGTTGTACATTTTATTGTATCTGAATCACGAGATCCTCTGTGACCAGCAGTTTGTACTTTGCCCTGGAATACAGCACATAGCCTGAGAAGATACATACATATTATCTTTTTAGGTGGAGCAGGATTTCCATCATGCTGGTATTTGCATTTCATGTTTAACTGAACTGTGATACAGATGTGTACTTGAACAGACTCCTTAGATGTCTAATCCTTTATTTGTCTTCTTTGCTCCTTGTCTGTTGTATATTAACCACAGATTCTAGTCAAGAAATGATCCTCCACTTATTTTCCTCATTATTTAATGACAGAGCACAACTGTCACTTTCCATTGCAAGGCTGCATCAGTTTCATTTCTTGGGATCCCTTTAAACCTGTCGATGAAGTATTTGGAAACTTTTTGCTACAGGTCTGTCTCTTTCTACAAAAGCCTTGTGGTCTCCACAGAAAGGCAGTGACAGAGCTGGGCTCCATTGGAAGAGCTGGGCTCATTTCATACACTCAGAAGCCTTTATGAACTACCTGCTGAGAAAAGTATTTCTGTACAAACTGACATGGACTTTTATATTGTCAGCCAGTGTTAAGATTGGGTACTGATCATTGAAGTTTTTAAGAGATGCTTATGAACAACATTCTGAAGTTTTTTGTTTGTGAGTAGAGAATATACTCAAAAATACATCATGACTGACTGTTCAAAGACATTAAAAATACTTGGTTGGATGCAAAAGTATTATCAATACATCCATTTATCTCCCTAGAAAGTAGCTTCTATTATTCAGGAAGCCTCTTGCAGGACACAGCATTGAAGAAACCGTCCCCCTTCAAATGTACAAGTCACACGGGACATGACCAATTTGCACATCTGTCAGGAAGTTAATGTTTACTAGTACTAGCTCCTTTCCCTTTCTCCTTCTCACTGTCCCAAGCATAGTTCCCAGGAACTCCTGCGATGTCCTGTGGGAAGCTGTTGCCCTTTAGGTCCCAGAAAGATGTATGGTATGAGTGCATTGATAGGACCATACTGGTGACAGATTTCCAAAGGAATCGTGCTAACACCGAAGAAAATCCATAGAAAATATCTGATTGTATTTTATCTGAGTAGGGCAAAAAGTAATAAAAAAGAATAAAGCTACTTTAAAAAGTGTTTTTACCTGAGATCATAAAACAATGAGGCGTCTCCTTGTCAAGGCTCAGCTTTCTACAGGTGAAGCATGGAGGTACATGCACAGTATTGTGCTTGTATTTTGCCATCATATCTTGCTTAGCTGCCCATGCATTTAAGGAGGTGTTTAATGGAAACATACATTCCCTTTACAATAACGTGAACTTGTGTTGTAACTGCTAGTGTAATTTTTGCTGAGATCTACCTACTAATCATCTCTCTCCCTGAGCTCACAGAATCACAACATGTCTGAGGCTGGGAAGCACATCTAGAGATCATCTGGTCCAACTCCTGCTCAAAGCAGGGTCTTAGGAAAATCTCAATCCCTATCTATTATACCAATTCATCTTTGTAATATTTAATGGTATTAACTTTCTTTAAAACATATGCATAGTTTACACTGGAACAGTCACGCTTAAGCAAGCAAACCGAGGAACTCCAGCTTCTTCTAAGGAGAAGGACAACCTGGTTCCCAAGATAAGGACTTTGCTTCTTAGAGTTTTAATCACTGTCCATGAAGAATAAAAGGTACTCCTGGGCAACCAAGATAATGCCAGCTTTCTAGCCCCTCTAACATGTGTTTCAAACCCTCCTGCCATCTGTCACTATAGATAAGTAAGTATAGCAAGACTGACTCTGGGTGCATCTGATCGATGGAGAAGCAGGTGGGTGATGACATGGTAGAAATGTAGTGGCTTTGCAAAGTTTTACTATGATTAGTAAATATTGGTGTGTGTTTGTTAAGCAGCAGTAAGTGAAATGTGCACCTGAATGCTTGCCCTGTTTTGAATGGGACACCTCATGTGCATGAATAAAAGAACTACTCTTGTAATTCCATGCTTTGCATCCCAGCTTGTCTCCTTATATGGCACGGTCCAGTGCAAAATTTAGGACAAAGGTCAACTACAGGACATTGGCCAAGTCTGCATCCAGTTGGGTTTATTACCTCTCCAAGGATGGAGACTCCACAACTGCCCTGGGCAGAAGTCTGTGACCACCTTGACATTATAAAAGGTTTTTCTTATATTATGAACATTGGTAACATCTCCCTGAGGCATTTCTTCTTCAGGTCCCAGCTCGCTCAACTCACCGTTGTATGTCAGATGATCCTCATCATCGTTGTGGGTCTTTGCTGGATTGCTCTGGTGTGTCCATGCCTTGTACTGGAGAGCCCAGCACTGACTGGACTCAGCACTCCAGGTTTGGCTTCAGCAGTGCTGAGGGGAAGGGTCATCTCCCTCAGCCTGCTGGCAGTGCTTCTCCTAATGCTGCCAAGGATACTGTTGGCCTCCTTGATCTTGCTGCACTCCCAAAAGGACTGTGGAATATAGCCTGATGGCCTGTAAGAAGGAGTTAGTATTTCAAAGCCATAATGAAGTGTGAGTTGGAGCATTCCCATATGAGCAGTGGTGAAAGCTGGTATTCCTCAGTTCTCTTATGAATTGCTTTTAAGATATGTAGTAAGAAAGACTAAGTACTACACACCACCTTGTGATACGGTACAAGTGCCTGAAGATGCTGTGACTGCTGTTACTGTTCCTGCACTTCAGACTTCTGGAGTTATGGCTTGTCTTTCCTACCTTTGATCTCAAGTCCACAGCCTCACTTCATCAAAGAAAGCCATTCTTGACCCTCATCAGCAGGCAAATGAAATGGCAAAAGCCTCCACCAAAAGGAATAGGGGAAAAACAAGAGACAGGATTTTTTAATTCCTCCCTGTCCCATTTCACACTGCTTTGTCATTATCCCCAGCTCATATTTGAACTGCTCAGTGTATCCATCATCTAGTTCAATGGACACACACTCCATTGGTTTTGGTAAAATTTGGAATAGATTTTACATCAATAAATAAAAGCTTATCAATCTCTTTTGAATGTTGTGGTACCAGTGAGAAAGAAGCAAGAGTACAATAGGCAAAGGTTTTCTTTGTCATCCATTAAGCTTCTGTGACATTTCAGAATTCCTTTTTTCCTTATAGTTTATTGTTTTTATACCTCCACCAAAAGGATTTCCCCACCAAAAGTAGCTCAATGCACTGTGCAAATTTTGGAAGAACAGTAAAAATGAGCACAGTTTGAATAGGAATTTATGCCAGTGTATTTTTGGTTAACAGTCAGTAATACACAAGATACAATGAAACAAAACCAGATGAGAACAATATGTTGTAAGCACAACATGACTTGCCTGTGTTTGCCCTCTGCTTCAATAACATATTCCTGTTTTCAGAGGTGGTTCTGCTGCCATATCTAGAAGAATTATTTAAGCCAGTTTTTCTTCTTTCTATAGTAAAATAAATTTCCCTTCCAGCTGAGTTTTTCTCTGTAAATTTTTGTAGTAAGCAGAGAGTAGAAATGTGGCAGCCACAACTTGCATACAGGGCCTCTAGGGAACATTTTACTTGCAACAGGCAGGTTTTTGTTTCTTATTTAGAAACCTAATGATGAGTGTCTTTTCCAGTGAAAATGCATGGACCCACAGAACTATTAGGCATTATGTGATGCATAAACAAAAATGTTTTATTAAATTTACAGTTATTTTTACAGGTACTTTTCAGGAGTTCAAAAGACTGTTAAGGTGGACTTTTGTGTTGGACTACTGAAGTCATCTGGCATTATGGATGAATGGCTTAATCCAATACAGTTTGCTCATCTGTTATTGAGACAAGAGCACAGATTCTGAAACAAAATGTTTTGGGACCTTTAAAATGAACTTAGGCATGGGCTTAAAATAATGTAGAATGGAACTGATATTGACCTGACTTCTTTTTTTTTCCCCAAAAGCTTAAAAAGTGTAAACGAGTGGCAGTTTTAAATACAGAGGGTCTAGAGGTGGAGAAACTACTTTCTCTTAATTTATCTGCATTTCCTGCCCTGTGGCTTGCAGTGACATCCAACGTGGTAAGATGGAATGGTCTCAAACACTTCAGAAATCAGCATACTCCCTTCAGAGCAATTAAAATTATTGCTCCAGCAAGAAGAGGAGAAGCAAAGAGGGTGAAAATCAGACTTTGCAAATCCCAAAGAGCTGTCCTGATTTGAAACATACATGAAGTCAGTTTTGACTGAACAATGGAGGAATTTATGGGGAGCTCTCTAAGCTTCTCAGTCTTTCAGAGTTCTGCCCAAATGTTTCTACTTAGAGCCTCTGCCTGATGCCTTCATGTCAGATGTCTATTTCTAAGGGAGCAAATCTGGTGACCACCTTATTTTTGAGATCATGTCAGTACTACTTGCATATTTGGGCTTCACGTGCTGCCTCTGCGAAATGCCAAATCTTATTTTCCTCACATGCAATGGTCCAATTGTTTTTTTCCCTTTTATTTTCAGCCTCACAAGATCAGAATGCTCACTGAAAACCATGCTATTTTTCCTTGTCTTTGAAAGATGGAGACAGGAGGAGTGTTTAGTAAATATGGATTAAGGAAGTATTTTAAATAAGTGCAAATTATTTCTCATAATATAGAGTGCTTTAAATAATACCATACAGCCTTAAAAGGTGGTCACACTGTATGCTTTCTCATTACTTGCAATAATGATTTTCTGCACAATTAACTGTTCCTGAAGTAACTTTTTTTTCTTGTAGGTTAATTCAGCTCATATTTCCTCTTTCCCCTGACTGCAGCTAACTGACACCAACTAATAGCTGACCCTGTGGAAATAATAGTGAATTTTCCTGCAGGATTCAGAAGCCAGCTACCAGAAGCTTCTGGAAAAGCATTCTTTTGTTTTCAAAGGGACTTGTATCACACTGTTTAAACACAGTAAGATTGGTTTCATTTGCACTGGAGAACTATTTGAATGTACAAATAGGCTGAACTTTCTGCAGCTTTTGGAAATAACTTGAATATTACTTTCCCTTCTAGTCAATGAGAAGCAGGCTCTTCAGCAGCATATAGAAAACCAGTTAAAATGAAAAGGAAACAGAATTTAATGAGAACACTTTATTCCGAATAATATACATATGTACATTTTTGTAACTGCCTGACAGATCCATTTCTATGCTTGAAAATTATGGCACATTAAATGAGTTAAAAGAATGACTTTATTCTAACCCCCACATATAGTCTGCAATCTGACATACTGCATTTATTACTTTTCATGCCAGTATGGAGGTATTCTCTTGTGAAAGTCAACCCAAATTTAAAAAAAACCCAGAACTTCTGTTTGCTATTTTTTGCTATTTTTTAAATAAAACAAGCATGCATGGCATCTTGGGCCTGATTCCTTCTTGTGCCTCTATCAATTGTTTTTAAAAAAAGGTGTAGGTTTTGGAGCACATTTTTAAGCTATCCCTTTGTCTTTTGTATTCACTGATAAGGAAAAAAAGAAAAAAGAATTAAAACTATCCCAAGGAATTATTACTTAAAAAAAGAGAAAAATAAGAAATGGGTAATATGGAGCACCCCAAGAAAAGGGATTGCCAGTCTGAAGAGAAATTGCTATTTTAAGACAAGGTGGCATAAGCCTTTGCTACTCTTGGAGATGTTGGTGCTTCCTTCAATATATTATGAAGAAGAAGAAGTAACTTTGGTATTTTCAGATGCTTTGATTTCCTCTTCCTGTATCTTCATATACATCTAGGAAAGAACATATACATAGATATATATAATACTTGTCCACAATGATGTTTTTCTTTTCTTTAAAAGAACTGTTGCAAACATGTAAGCAAACCAGCAGCTCTAAACACAATTCTTCAGCCTGAAGAAGATCTCTGGGCACATACTTGCAACACACTGATTTTTGACTGAATTTTTAGTATGCATAGTATGTCTAGTTTTCAAAAGACAGCACAGGTTTGAGCCATAAATAACATAACGGCTAATGTGGCATCCTGCATTGCTGCTCTTTCTGTAAAGATATTTCAAGCTGCACATGTTGTACAACAATAATATATACCTGCTGAAGGGTGGTGGTAACCATGGACTGAGCCAGTGCAGCCCACAGTACAGCCCTGTGCTGAAATGCCTGGCAAGGCTTTGCATAGTTTGCATATTTGCATACTTTGCTCTTTAGCAGCTGGCAGAGCAGAAATTTTTGAAATGGTTAATGATTGAAATGAGAGAAATAGTATGGATCAGAGGAGAGGAAGATGATTTAAAATTATCTTCATTTGGTGTGAAAATGAAACCTAAGTTACAAACAGTTTTTAGTGGAACAGTGATGAGCGGTAAGCGCTTATCTGTAAAAGCTGGCTAAACCTCTCGGTCATTAGCTTTGGCAGACATCTTTGGATTTCTTCCATACCTGGAAGAGCCTGTTCAGTTTGTCAAAGGATTTATTTTTAGTTAAAAAAAAATGTCCAAGGGTGGGAAAATAATCAAATCAAAATGGCTTGAAATAACTGTTTAATGAAATACTGGAGTATGTGACAATCCTGTAACTCTCTGTCACTGTGGAGCTCAGAGATGAGGCAGAACAGTTCCCTCAAAATCTGATTTTGTATTTTCCCTTTGATTCTTTGGAGGAGCAGAGGAGGTGAGTCTGCAAAAGACTGTTGTGAAAAGCAACTAATGGAAGCATGTGAATGTAAAAGTGCAAAGCCAGCTATCATCTCACCTCATGTTTTGACCACAATTAAGTTATAAGTCTGTCAGTCCAGACCCAAGAGATTCAAAGAATTTAATTATTTTCCTGTGGCTGGGGCACATCTAAAATTTTGTAATTATTTAGGCTGTCAAAGGCATATGTGCATGTATGGATGAAAGGATAAAAAGGCTGATAAAAGCATGAGGAAAAGTGGAAAAAGCTATTCCCAGGTGTTAGGCATTGGCTAGTCTGCAAATTTGCTGGTACTGTCACTGGGATTTCTAAGAGCTGATTCTGGTGAAGTTACATTCAAAGACAGGATTTGAAAGATTCTCAAAATGTAAATCTGAGAATTAAACATTGATTTTGACTGCTTTTGCTTTACATATTTATTTTAATAAATCTGTGAAATCACAGCAGTTCCATTTAGAAGCACTGGGAATAAGAATAAAGTGACTACTTAACTAACAAATCTGTTTGGCTCCCGCAATATCTGTTCTTTTGCTTTGTACAAAGAGAGATTCCTGCCGTAAACAGAGTGCAGGCAAGTTTTGTATCATTTTTCCCATGCACATTGCTGATTATTGTACAGATGACTGCATACCAAGTCTGTGGGATTCATCCATAACTAATCATTACTCTGCACTACAGGAGTTTGCAATTACTTTCCCAGCTTCATTCTCTTTTCTGTGGTGTTTTGTTTCTCCCTTATACTGAAATTGAAGTATCCTGCTGTAAGCACCAGCACTGACTTCGTTGTCCTTATTTATTTATCACTCAGAGTGCTCCTTCTTAGCAGGTCAGGAATTGGAAAATTCATGTATGTGGTCCTTCTAATCTGAGTAGTTTGCCCAATATCATGCTTAGCAGATTTTGTGCTATTAGCGAAAACTTTTTCCTGTTTCCTTTCCAAAATACGAAATATGAAAAGAGCAGCAAAATTGGTTTATGCAAATGAGTCCTTTACAACTACAGAATATGTTTTGCAAAGTTTAAGTTGAAATCTGAAATGTTACAAAGTTCAAGTTACCTTTTTGTTGCTTTTATTCCTTTTTTCAGAGGGGTCATGTATCAGTGAGAAAGTTGAGAAGGAAGACGTGTAAGAGGAAGAGCAAGGGAATATGTACTTTATGAATGGTATTTTTTACATCTGGCTTTAAAAATCTTAGGGTTCAAAGTGAAAGATTCCGAGCAGAACAAAAACATCATTAGCAATTCAGTGTTGCTTTCTCAGTGACCAGCTTGTTTTGACAAGCATGGTGCATGTTTACATACATAACTTGGACACACAGTTGAAGACATAACCTAAGATATAATGAAATTTTTTGTAGTGTAAGTCGCACATGCCAATGCAGTCACATAAACATTATGATTACTCAGCCAACTTATTAGCATATTGTTAAGAGTATGTATTTTTCTTTTCAACTATAAAAGAAAAGTCACACATTAAAAAACCATGGAAAATGAGATATAATAGGCTTGTTACCAAATAAAGTCTTGCGTGCTGTTCTTAATTTGTAAGAAAGACTATATTCACAATAGATTTATGGCAGCTATAACACAATTACAAAAACTTAAGTGTATTCACCCTTCTTATGCTAGGAAGTGATATAAAGTTGGTGATTTGAACAAAATCAGATCTACAAGACATAAGCACAACGTGCTGTGGCCTTCCTGGTATTTAACTCAGCAAAAGTGTTTTTGTGGAGTTCCCAGCCAGGGTACCACACAAGAAGAATTCTTTTGCTATAGAGACACTGCTTACTCAAGTACTAGTCTGTTAGTATTTCAGTGACTATTTTAACAATCCCTAGTTATTATTCAGCTGACCAATTTCAACATTGCAAAAACCCCCACCCTAACTCTACTTGACACACGGCTGAGAGGTCTAGAGGCCATGCTACCAATTAAACTGCTTTGATTGAATATTTAACCTATTCAGTAGGAAGCGGTGATGTTTCAGTGCCCTCTTAAATTAAGTGGGAATTTTCATTTGAAGCTGTGTTTGAAGACCTTACCTTTTGTTTTTTACACTTTAACAAACCTGGTGTACTGAAACAACAGACTGGAGTCTTGAGGAAAAGTGGGGGATTGGATAGGAAATGGTGGAGGAATTAAGGTAGCTCATATATTTCATTCCATAACCCTCTCAGTGGAATCAAAAAACAGCTACCAAAATGTAAATTGTTCTGGATGCAAAAGTATTTGTCTTTGAGCTACCATGTGAGTGAACAGAGTCTGTAACTTACTGTTGGTGGTCTTGCTGTGGCTGCTCAGGAATGTGCTGAATAACTTCATAAACCGTACTTAGCATATCCTGGGCTGTGACAAAGTCAGGGCCAGGAACAGACTGACTTGAAACCTAAAACCAACAAAGTGTATTCCTATTGTAAGTACAAACATGAAAAGATTCAACAGAAATTAAACTGTTATGTAACTTGTAATTTTTTTAACTTTTCGTCAAAGTTTTGCTTTTGGATTGAACAGGTAATCTCTGCTAGTTTACATTTCATTTTGGGGAAGTTCTCATCACATTAATAGTAAGGCAAGTAACAGTTTTAAATTCATTTAGCCCCTTAAAATATTTAGGATGCAGCTTTTGCATTTAATAGAGCAAATACTTTATATTAATGTACCACAAGTCAAGAAAGGAACATTTAATAAAGAGAAAAGCAGGAGAACAGACAGTAAAAAAGCAGTAAATATTCAGGGCATGGGTTCAGCATAAAATTCCCACTGGCCTGTCAAAGAGAGAGAAATGCATGGAATTTCCATAAATCAAGTAATATTGATTGTTCAGCATGTTAAGTATATTAATTTCCTCTTATGTCATGACAAATTTACCTAGGCTCCACATCCATAAGGAATTACCAGTCTTTCTGCCTGTATCTGCCTATACCCAATCTCCAGTTCTTCATTATCTCCACTTCCTTATTTTCCCCTTGCTCTGCTGACTAAAATGAATCAGTGGATCAAATGCTGACTTCATCTGCAATGCTATACATTTGAGTAGTTGAACATAAACCAGTGGGGTTTCTCCTGTCCTTGAAACTTTACTGGTAACTATAGTAGATTTCATTGTTTGTACATCCATCCTGTCGTTCTTGTCACTGCTCTCTCCCTCCTGACCTACTAAGGCCCCGATCCTGAAAGAATGTGATATTGTGATATGATCAGCTTAAGGAATATAGAATCTTTGAAGGTTTGGGTTGGAAGTCCCTAAAGATCATCCAGTTCTAACCTGTCTGCCGTAGGCTGGAACCTCTTTCTCTAGACCAGGTTGCTCAAAGTCCAGTTTGACTCTGAGCACTTCCAGGGATGAGGCACCTGCAACTGAGGCAACTTCCAGTTGCCTCACCATCCTCACAGTAA
>WAAE01001525.1:0-63381 GCA_013400495.1 Nicator chloris
GGTGGGTGCCTGGGGCAATGCCCTGGCTCCATTGCCCCAGGCCAGCCCCAGACAGGGATCTCGAGGCCCCAGGGCTGACCCCACGGGTGTTTTTGGCTGCAGGAGCTGAGTGAACCTGCTGCTGTGAGCAAACAAACATGAGCCTGGCAAGAGCACAGCCCGTGAAGCCAGTGTGGGTGAAACTCTGGGCACCGGTGGGGCACGGGCTCTGACAATGATTAAACTGGCCAACCCAGATTTCCCGGCAAGGCAGCGCAGGGCTGGGACCCGGTGGTTCATATTATGCAAATCACCTGGATCTGGGAGCATGAACGTTTGGGGCTGGAATTCCCCTCGGGCTGCCAGATTGTTACGCCGCCCAAGCTATAAAAGCAGAGACACGGGCAGGGCTTGCCCATCGGCACCAGCCTCCCGGGGCCCATGAGCAGTGGCTAGTGGCCAGGCCGGGCTCCGTCTCGCCTTGCTCCTCTCTGGATTACCCGCCTCTCCTGGAGTTGCCACCACAGAAGGTACCAAAGCTTTTTCTGCCGAGGCCCGTTGACGTGGCTGAGCCCAGGACAGCTGCTTTGCTCTGCTCCCCGTGCACCTTGGCTCTGGCCGGGGGATGCGCTTTGGCCTTTCCTCGCCGCACGACTGCTCTCCCAGCGCAGCTGCCGGCCCTCGGGGGCCTGCGGGACAGCACCTCCCCTCGGGCCCCGCGGTTTGTAAAGCGACAGCGACATTTGGCCTTTCGTGAGGGGCTTGGTCCCCTCCTGGCCGCAGTGTTTGGGATGTGCTTTTTGCCACTGGTTGAGAGGACTGGAGTTGCTGGCACAGCAGCGGGACAGCGGCTGTGCCGTGGGGCTCAGGAGCGGCCGAGTGCCCGAACCCCCCACCCACGGAGGGGCTGCGTGTCACTGTCCTCTGCCAGCCACCTTCTTGCTGTCACCTCTTGCTGGCTGGGAGCAGGGTGAGGCCAGGCTGCTGGGGACAGGCTCTTCACAAGCAGAGTGACGCCACGTCCCCAGTTCGCTCCGGCTCAGCCTCCCTCTCTGCTGGCCCCTGAGGAGGTGGTGAGTCAGGCCCCAGCCCCAACCAGCAGGTGCTGGGTGCATATTTCTGCAGAAGTGACCTGAGAGGTGACGACGGGTGGAGGGAGGGACAGCCCGACCTCACCCAGCCTGACTCTGGGGTGCTGCAGGTGCTGCAGGCCTGGGTCCCTCTGCCTCAGCGGGGCCGGGGCTCACTGTCGTCTCTCGGCACAGAGCTCGATGGCAGGATCTTGTGAGATCAGCAACATCTTCTCCAACTACATCAGCGCCATGTACCAGCCGGAGGAGGTGCAGCCAACCTTGGACATGCTGGGACACCTTGGGGATGACAGCAACCTGGGGCTTGGCCTCCCCGCCAGCCAGCCCCCAGCACAGAGCACAGGTAGGACCGGGGGAGTGGCAGTGGTGGCACTGGGGAGCCGGCACATGGGGCAGTTGTGAGGCAGTGCCACTGTTGGGGAAGAGCACTACAAGGTCCTTGTCCCACTGGGACAGGTCAGCTGCTTCCACCGTGCCTCAGTTTCCCCAGGGGAAAGCCAAAAGGCTGTGGGAGGACACCCTGGGTGGCACAAGGTACAGCTGCTGGGAGCACATCTGACTTATACAGGAGATGGGGGAATCATTGTCCTCCACCCACTGCACAGCATAGGGGACAGGCTGCCAGGACTCACCAAGAGCAGTTTGGAAGTAGAGCCCTGGTGGTGGGGGACCGTCATGTGATGGTGCTCAGGGAGGCATGAGGAACACACCAGCAGAGCAGGGTGGATTGCAGCACAAACAGGACAAATGGCACGAAGCAGAAGGGTCATTGCTGTCTGCAGGGCAGGGCACTAAGGACACTTTAGCTCTTCAAGTGCAGGGCCTGCTGTGTCCCGCAGGATCACCACTGGACCAGACCAGGTGTCCAGTGGCCACCGGCAGCCCACACAAGGCACACGGTGCCAGCACGGCCACCCTGCTCTGAGCCCCGCTCTCCATCCCTTGCAGACAAGCCGGAGTGGTTCAGTGAGCTCCCGTACTTCTGGACCAAGGTGCAGGTGCTGGAGTGGATCAGCTACCACGTGGAGAAGAACAAGTACGACGCCAGCTCCATCGACTTCTCCTGCTGCAACATGGACGGGCACACGCTGTGCCACTGCAGCAGGGACCAGATGCGCCTCATCTTCGGGCCCTTGGGGGATGAGCTCTACGACCGCCTGCATGAGATCAGTGAGTGCAGCAAGCTCTCCTTCACCTGCAGGCCTGGCAGCTTGAAGAATGAGTTTGAGAGCCCTCCACTAGGCCAGGATCCCCTGCTTCCCGGGCACTGCAGAGACTGCATGGGAGGGTGTGGGGGCACAGACCAGAGTCCAAGCACGACGGGGCTCAGCTCCCAGTATGCACTGTTCCCCTTCATATGGAACAGGCTTTCCCGTTGCTAATCCCAGTCCTTCACCTCTGTAGCCTCTGATGAGCTGAACTGGATCATTGATTTGCTGGAAAAAGAAGACGCGACTTCGCAGACCTTCCTGAACACCAGCCACCTGGGTAAGAGAGGGGCCCTGGCCAAGCCTTTTCCCCAGGGATCACACACTGGTGGCGGCAAGGCTAATCCCTTCTTCCATTCTCTGCCCCTTCCAGAGCTGGGAAGTCCTTGTGCCAAGGACTCCCTGGAGGACTTAAAGCCCACAAACCCTTTCACAGACCTCCCCTGCTTGCCGGGTGCCATGTCCCCAGGCAGCTCTGATGTCTCAGGTCAGTGTTTTGACAAGGGTGCAGCAGTCTGGTGGTAGGGGAAGCAATGGGAACCAGGGGGAAAAGCCTCCAGATGCTCAGCAGTCTGAGCTCTGATCCTTTGCCTCTCAGGGCCTGTGATGTCCCACAGCCCCAACTCTCAGGACTCCGGTGGAAGTGACCTCGACCTTGACCCTGCAGAATCCAAGCTCTTCCCTGATGGTGAGTTGTTTGCTTCCAGACAGGAGCTGGGCAGGGAGGGCTGGCTCCTGAGCAGTTCTGCACTTCCTACCTGGCAGTGATTTAGGGACAACACCTGAACACCCATCCTCACACTGAGAAGGAGGGAAAGGTCTGTTTCCCTGAGTGCTCTGCTTCTGTTTCTCTCCCTTGAGCAGGGTGATGGCAGGGCTGGGATAGCTGAGCAGTGGTGATCCTGGTGGGAAGGTGGTGGCAGACGGGTGAGGAGTGCAGCCAAGGATCCTGGGCACAGAAATCAGTGTTTGGTATTGATCCCAGCTGGTGATGATACTGGGAACACCAGGAATGCAAGGAAGCAGTAGGGTCTGGGGAAGGAGCAGCATGCTGCCCTAAGCACAGTGTCGGGGATGAGGGTGGAATGAGGCTGCAGGGAATGGGGTGACCTTGCTCTCAGGGGACATTTCCCTGGTACCTGGGCCTGAAAAGGCTTCTGGTCCCCAGGAGGACAGGGAGGGGGCTGCAGCCCAGCATGTGCTGCCCAGCCTGACGTGTGCCCCTTTCTGTGTGCACAGACCACTTTTCAGGCAGCAAAAAGGGGGACAGCAAACACGGCAAGCGGAAACGGGGACGGCCCCGGAAACTCAGCAAGGAGAGCAGAGACTGCCTGGAGAACCGCAAGAGCAAGCACTGTACGTGAACCCTTCAGCCCAGCAGCCTGCACTGCCTCCCCATCTTGGCTTCTTGGCTTCACGGGGAACGATGGGAGGAAGGGCCTTGGCAGGGGGGATCAGGGTGAGCCAAAGGCCCAAGGACCTGCAGGAGCTTCCCTCCTTTACAGCTCGATCTCCTCTTTCAGCCCCAAGAGGTACCCACCTGTGGGAGTTCATCCGGGACATCCTGATCCACCCCGAGCTGAACGAGGGGCTAATGAAGTGGGAGGACCGGCGGGAGGGCGTCTTCAAGTTCCTGCGCTCGGAAGCTGTGGCTCAGCTCTGGGGCCAGAAAAAGAAAAACAGCAGCATGACCTACGAGAAGCTGAGCAGGGCCATGCGGTGAGTGCCCTACGCTGTCCTGGGGGGAACCTGCCCCACACAGCCGGCTCAGCCCCACTGGGGCTCAGCCTGAGCCCTCCAGCAGCTCCTCAGTGCGTGGGGCTACATGCAGAGCCCTGATTCCTGCTCTGTCTCCCACAGATATTACTACAAACGAGAGATCTTGGAGAGAGTCGATGGACGACGGCTGGTGTACAAGTTTGGGAAGAACTCCAGTGGCTGGAAGGAAGAGGAGGTGCTCGAAAGGAACAAGGAGCTGTAGGAGTCCTGGATGAGCCACGGTCTGATAAGCCCCTCAGGGCCAGCCCTGAGCTGGGCTCCTTGACAGGAAACTTTGCCTGCAGCTGTATCTGGAAGCTGCTGCCCCGTGCAGCATGTGGAATTCTGACCCTCCCGTGGGCATGCTTGTGTGTGCAGGTGACTTCCAGCACTGAGGTGTTCAGAGCCAATATTTGGCTCCAGTAGGTTATTGCAAACTGTGACTTCCCTTGCTGGATTTGTACCTCCAGTCGGCGCCGTGAGGACTGTGGCTGTTTCGAAGCCTGGACAGATGCAAAGGGGAAGAGAAGTTCAAGCCCCACTATGAGAGCCCAGCAGGTCTCCTGCTGTCACCCTCCTCCTGCCTGGGCAGAGAAGCAGCACATCTGTGTCACCTGTGACTGAACAGAGCTTGTCCCAGCTGGGGGTGTTCCCTCTCACTGCTTGCACCGTGCTGAAGGTGCCCCTGTCCTGTTCACTGCGTGTGGGTTGGGTGAGACCCCCTTTGTGTAGCAGCTTCTCAGTGTGGCACCTGCTGAGAGAAGATGGGAACATCGTGGAGCTTCACCCGGCCCCAGGAAGCCCTCAGTGAGAAGAGGACGTGGGACAGCAGGGCCATGCTGCATTTCCAGCCCAGGCTGTGTCTAGAGATGGGCCTTTTCCCCAGAAGTAACTTCTAATTTATGTAAGACCCAAGAGTGAATGTACAGATATATTTTTTCATGAGTAAGATGTTCCTGTGTGAGAGTGTGTGCTGTGGGGCACACGGGTGTGTGGTGGCAGGTGGTGATGCTCAGCTGGACTGAAGTGATGTCACAGGGCACAGACTGGTGCTGTGCCAGCCACAGAAGGGGACGCCAACCCAGCCAGGCACCCACCAGGTGCATGTGGTTTCCTCCTTTTCAAGTAGGAATGTAAGATGAATAAATTGTTGGTTTGTTGGGTTTTTGTACCTACCTGTAATTTTGCTTGTTTTCCTTGAACACGTGGTGAGGACCAGGCTGGTGTGACTTGGGATGTCCCACGGCATAAACCTCGTCTGCCACCGTGTCCTGCCTGGTCATCCTGGCACAGAGTCACAGGCTCTTCCTCAGGGGGAGGTGGGCTTGTCCCAGCCTGGCTCAAAGCCACCCATGGAGGGGCATCTTACACCCACTCCCAAACCTTGGCCCTTCTGAGAACCCTCTGGAATTCTAGCCCTGGGCCTCGCCTTTCCTGGAGAACTGGCTCCAAGCTGGAGTTCACCAGCTGCAGGCTGAGGGGAAGCAAAGTCCTGGGTGATCTGGGGAGGGGTATCTCTCTACACCCTCCACATTCACATCCAGTCACAGCCTGTGGGAGGACCTTTAGCCTCTCTCTGGCCAGGGAGACATGAAGGGATACCAAGAAGCAGCACAGGCACTACACTATGATTAATATTTGCTCATCCTCCAGCCTGGCTGTTTTCTGGCCTCTTCCAAGACCTGGCTGGCACAAGGACCACATCTCAGGAGGGGGGGCTGCAATGGCCTGGCAGTGTGAGCAGCCCAGACACATCCTGTTCCCCTTCTTGCCCAATGCCATCTTGCCCCCCCCCATCCAGCCCAGCTGTGAGGAGGCTGGGAGCTTGTCTCAGGGGTGCTGAGATGATCTCTCCAACCCACAGGATCTGTCTTGGGGTGGCAAGAAGGAATGCAGGGTGTTGGAGGCCAAGCAGGCTCTCCAATGTTTCCACCATGAACGTGGCAAGCAGCAGTGGCTCCAGGCTGGCACACACTGCATTGCTGAGTCTCTCTGAACACTGCTGGGCACCAGAGGATCTTGGTGCCACCCTGACCTTCTGCTGGTGCCCAGGACCTGCTGAATGGGGGCACACAGGGCACTGGGCACTGCTGAGTTCCTGCTCACCCCCAAAGAGAAAAGCCCTGGGACGTGTCCTCTGAGCTTGGAGCTGGCCCAGGTCTGGGATGCTCAGGCAAAAGCTAAGCCACATCCTTCTGAATGAGCCCAGCCACTGCCTGGAGGGAATAAGGAAAGAAGCCAGAGCACCAGCAGGAGAGTGAGGGCAGGTTTTGCTGCCTAGACAGTAAAGGTGCTTTGCAAAGCCTGAGATGCATTTTGGCAGGGGGATCCAGCCATTTATCACAAAATCCTAGAACAGTTTGGGTTGGTAGGGGACATAAAGCTCATCTCATTCCACACCCCTGCCAGGGACAGGGACACTTTCCACCAGGCCAGGCTGCTGCAAGCCCTGTCCAGCCTGGCCTTGGACACTTCCAGGGATGGGGCAGCCACAGCTTCTCTGGGTAACCTCTGCCAGGGCCTCACCACACCCATAGGGAAGACTTCTTTCCTAATATCTAATCTAAATCTCTCCTCTATTAATTTAAAACCATTCTCCCTGTCCTATGTGCCCGTGTTCCCCTACTGCCCTTCATTACTGCCAGAGACATGGCAGTTCAACATCCCTCATCCAGTACTTGCAGGAGGGGGACACATTGCAGAAGGCAGCAGTAAACCCTTCAAAGCAAGGTCTGGAACAGACCACCTGGGCTGCTCCCCATGAGCTGTGCTGGCTGAAGCAGCTGGAACTGCTCCCAATCTGCCTGGCCTCAGCTTGAGTGTGAGGCTGGTGGCTTGAGCATCCTTCTAGAGATACTGCAGCAACATCAAGGGCATCACCCACCTGCTTTGCAGGGGCAGAAGGTGCCCATGGACCAGACCCATCTTCTTTGTTGTGGGTTTGACTGCTGTTTATATATGGAGCTGCCCTGCTGGTCCACCTGGGATGCCTGGTCTCATATGGAAAACCCTTTTTCCTTGCCTTGCAGTATGCTGGGCTGAAGGTGGATTGCTCCCAGATACATGCTGGGATGAGGAGATCAGGGCTGCCCCGTAGTGCAAGAAGAGGTCCCAGTTCCTGGGTGTGAACCTGGGGCCAGTCCATGGTCTGGGCTGCAGCCAGACCTCCATCAGGCTCCTTGCGTAACCCTCCCCAGGGAACAGGTTTTCCTGGCTGGTGTCTGCTGGATTCAGTGAGTGGAGGGTGCTCCAGGTCCATCCCTGAGCTCCTGGAGCTCCTACAGAGAGCAGGCTGGAGGGGTGGCAGGAGGGACAGTGGCACAGAGGTGGGAGGGGGCCAGGCCAGTGTGTGGTGGCCATCAGCGTGTGGGGAGTGGGGCCAGCCCAGCTGCAGGCTGGCTCTCACAGGAGCTGCCTGTGCTCCTGGCTGCTGGCTCTCAAGTTTGGGGTTGTGGGCGAGGTGTTTATTCTCCATAAATAGATAACCCCAGCAGGCTGGCAGTGAGAGGGGAGCACTTTGTCACGCAGGCTGGTGCCCTGCCAAGCGCGCCTTGTTTGCTCAAGCAGTTTCATTTCTTTCTCGCTGCAGTGTGTGTTACCTAACTGGCCTGGGACAATGTTTAACCAGCTCCAACAGCAGCAGGGAACCTGTCTGCCTCGCCTCCTGTGCCCCCGGTGTCCCCAGTGGCCATCGCTGCCACGCCACTGCCATTGCTGAGTGAGTGGCACACCAGGCAGGAGGCTTGGGGCAGAGGCAGGGTCAGTGGATCATAAAGTCTGAAAATGGGTTGGAAGGGAATTTATAGACCACCATGATCCACTCCCTCTGCCATGGGCAGGGACACCTTCCACTGCCCCAGGTTGCTCCAAGCCCCCTCCAATCTGGCCCTGAACATTTCCAGATGGGATGGGGCAGCCTGTGCCAGGGCCTCACCTCCCTCACAGGGAAGAATGCCCTCCTCAAATATACTCTAACCCTACCCTCTGTCAGCGTGAAGCCATTCCCCCTTGTCCCTTGAGGTCCCCCATCTGTACTGGGTACCTTGTGAGAGAGGAGGAGGAGGAGGCAGGGCTGTGTGGGAACAGATGGGGGGACCAGATCCTGCAGCCCCTCATAAAATCTGTCTGGGTCAGTGGGATGAAGAGCCAGGAAGGACTGGAGACAGAGCAAAGCTGGAGACACACACACACACGTACACCAACACATGTGCACAACCAGCACACACTTGGGGTAACTCCTACAGCAGCCTCCAAGCCCACACTGAGCCACCCTGGCAGAGCCTCCCAGCAGAAAAACAGATGATTTGTTTATTTTTTTATTCTCTTTGGAGGTACCTGGATTTTATGGCTGTGGCAAGCCATGACAAGAACTGAAGAAAAAGAAGATTTTCCTCCAAGACAGCCTCCCTTCACACTTTTAGCCTGTGGTCTGTTGGGAGAGTTTTCCATCAGGTGGTCCCAAGGTGAACATGCTTCTGGCACACAGTTCTCATGGAAATATCTGGGGCACCCTTCAAGTCTCAGCATTACAGTGTGTTTTGTCTTCCTCAAGACTTCCCAAAGGGACGCAGGGGCCATTGCTCAGCCCTGGTGCCAGTTAGGGAAGAGAACAGTTTGCCCTGGCCACTGCTTCCCTAGGAGCTGTGGCTGAAATGTGCTGAGTGGGAGCAGAGGAACTGGATGAGGGCAGAGGTTTCATCTGGACCGGCAGGAAGGTGTCCAGAATCCCACATGCCAGACCATGAACTGCCCCTGAGCACAACAGCATGACCTGATTTTCCAGCCAAGCCGGGCTGTGGCCATCCTTGAGCAGATCAGAGTAGATGGGAATGCAGTGGGGATGGGGACAGCCGGTGGGAGGCAGGGATCATCTTTCTGGTTCCCACTGCTCCCACTGCCCTCAAGCTCCCTGCAGTCCCTGCTGGCTTTCACCCTTCCTTACCCTTCTGCCTTTGCAGCCGAGGGCAGAGCTCAGGGATGGCAGAGCAGGGAAGCCCCAATGGGAACCATGCACACTTTGGGCACCGTGGAGGGGAATTGCTGCACAGCCTGGGAGAAAAGGCTGTGGAGCAGGTGGAACCACTGCTGAGGGGTCTCGTGGATGGAGCGTTAGGGGCAGGAAGGCGAGTGTTTGGTGCAGTGAGGGATGGGGCTGTTACATACCTGCACTTCTGCAAGTGGAATTGCAGAGGGCAGGGCTGTTGCTCAGATCAGATGTGGAGGGCAGAGCTGTTGCCCAGGGGACCCACATCACACAGGAGCTGGGCAGGACAGCGCTGCCAGCGGTTTGCAGCAGGGTGCTGCCATGGCAGGCTCCAACACAGCCTGCTTTCAGGGCTGGGCTGGCATGGCCAGGGCTGGGCAGGCCCCCTGGGCTGCATCCCTGCTCCCCGGGGTAGTGGCAGTTACCTGGGGGCAGTTACTGGCTCCCAGAACACCCTCCCCCTGCCTGGCAGCCTGACGGTGTCTTTGATAATCACCTCCAGCAGCAGCTGCCAGGGCTGCCTGCTTGGCCAGGGCAGCCCAGAGGAGCTCGTCTGGCAACCCCGGGTGTTCAGTTGTTTAACGAGAGAATGGCTGTTCCCACTGGAGGAATGGGGAAGCTGCTGCAGTTGCCTGGAACCAGAGGTAGCCAGTGATGTTGGGAAGCACCCCCAGAGCACGAGGGTACCACCCTGGGGAAGCAGGGTACCACCCTGGTGAAGGAGGGTAAAGTGTCCAAGGCCAGACATGCCTCTGCCTGTCCGTGCCCATCTTCCCTTCTCCCTGTGCTCAGCATTTCAGCTTGTGCATCCCACCCATCCCTTGCTTCCAGCCAGAATTCCCTGGGGATGGACAGGACATCGTCTGCTTGTACGTGCAGGATGGGACTGGAGGGGCCAAGCTCCCAAATGGTTGGCTCCTGGTTTCCCACTTGGTGGTTCAGGACCAGGCATTTTCCCTGCAGCCTGAGAGTAAAGCAGAAGCTGCCCTGTCACCCATGGGGAGGCACTGTCCCAGCCTCATGGCCCTGTGCTGTGCTTGATGCTTCTCTGGGACCAGAGCTCTGCTTGCACTCTGTCTCCTGCTGACCATGGTGGCTGGTCCCTGCTCCTCAGGGACAGACTTCATGAACAGTTTGCCCAAAAATGTTGTGGCTGGCCCATCCCTGGAAGTGTCCAAGGCCAGACTGGATGAGGCTTGGAGCAGCCTGGTCTAGTGGAAAGTGTCCCTGGCCATAGCAGGGGGTAGAACTGGATGGTCTTTAAGATCCTTTCCAACACAAACCATTCTAGGACTCTGATTACATGACCTGATTCCAGCCCAAACTTAATAAACTGTGTTTATTTTCACACAAGTTTGACAAAGCTGCATCTCTGCATCCTCCCCAGCTCCTGTTCCTGCTGAGATGCTTCCCCTCCTACAGAAAATGCCAGATCTCAGACTGCCCAGGTTGGGATACAGGTTCAGCCCTTGGTTTCTGGCATCCTGGAAAGGGTCTTCTTGGGTGATGTCTCTCAGCTTCCTTCATTCCCCTCTCTCCCTCATGGCCACCAAGAATTGCAGGCCTGTTTCACTGTGGAAGAAAAAGAAATGTTCGTTGCATTCTTGTTTCCCGGCCAGCCCTGCCCTTTGTTATCCACCAAGCACGATATGGAGCCTGGCACTCCACCAGCTTGAAATGGAGTCGCTGGGCAGAGCAGGAGCTGGGGAGTCCAGGAATGGGAAAGCACAAACTGAAGGGCCCAGCCAAGCTCGTGGCATCCCTGGTGGGCTGGCAGATGCCAAAGAGGCTGCCAAGGGCTGCTGGTTCCATCACACAGACATTTCACTTCAACTGAGCAATGCCTCCTGAGAGAGCTCCTACCTTCCCACAGGCAGCACCAGCTCTTCTCTCTGCTCCTCCTGAGCAGGCCACATGCAGACAAGCCCAGGAGCCCTTTGCCAAGCCATCAGGATGTGGAGTCCTCAAGGCCCTGTGTTCTGGAGAGGCTTGGGACGGGAGCCTGGGGCTTGGTGATGAGAGCCCATGGGGATGGGGGCAGCTGCAGATGCTGTGTGATGGGATCCAAGAGAGCTGGAGACACATTGGACAAGGGTCTGAAGTGCCAGTACAAGGGGAAATGGCTTCCCACTGGCAGAGGGCAGGGATAGATGGGATATTGGGAAGAAATTCTTGGCTGTGAGGGTGGGGAGGCCCTGGCACAGGGTGCCCAGAGAAGTTGTGGCTGCCCCTGGATCCCTGGAAATGTTCAGCTGGATGGATCTTCGAGCAACCTGGGATAGTGAAGGGATATGGAATTGTCAGGACCATCTTGTTCCACCCCCTGCCATGGGTAGGGACACCTTTCACTATCCCAGGTTGCTCGAAGATCCATCCAGCTGAACATTTCCAGGGATTCAGGGGCAGCCACAACTGCTCTGGGCATCCTGTGCCAGGGCCTCCCCACCCTCACAGCTAAGAATTTCCTCCCAATATCCCATCTATCCCTGCCCTCTGCCAGTGGGAAGCCATTTCCCCTTGTACTGGCACTTCAGACCCTTGTCCAATGGGTCTCCAGCTCTCTTGGATCCCCTCTAGGCACTGGAAGGAGCTCTAAGGTCTCCCTAGAGGCTTCTCTTCTCCAGGCGGAACAATTCCATATCCCTTAGCCTTTCCTGTCGCCATCCACAAGCAGCAGAGGTTTCCCTCAGCCCGGTGTGCCCGTTGGGCAGGACAGGGCTGGCGGTGCCCTGAGAGCTGCGGGCACACCCGCTGAGCACAAGACAGGTCTGTGCCTCCTGCGTCAGCCCTGCCCTCTGCCAGAGCCCCGGGGCAAAGGCCTGCTTGGGGCTGAGGTGTCAGAGCCCCTCCTTCTCTAAAGGACAGCGTGAGGCAGGGACATGAAGAGCTGAGGATCTAGTCCTGGTCATCCCAACACAAAACCTCGGAAGAGACCATTTCACACTGATCTGGCTGGGGAGAGATCCCCCTGCCTGGGCTTTCCTCTTCCAGGGAATTCACCTCCTGGGTGGTGGGGTCTCTGCTGTAAAACACACCCCAGGGCAAAGTGACTGTGGCCACAGTGGCCTGGCCATGGGTGCCAGCCTCAGCTGGGGCACATCCAGCTGGCCGAGGGGCTGCCATTGTGTGGCAGCTCCTGTGTGATCCTCAGACTCCCTGGAGAGCTGGCGCTCCTCCAGCCTTTGCCTTCAGGACTGCAGGTGAGCAAGTCCAGGCCTGAGCCTGCTCTTGGGCAAAGGGTGGGTCTGACAAGATCTCATCGCTCCGGGCCTTTCTGAAAGGAGCCGAGTTTCAGAGCATTCCTTGTGGGAGCCACAAACACCAGTGCCATTACATAAGGCATGTTTGGGGGGTGCAGCAGGGTGAACGGAGAAGAAGCCCAGTTCCTGGGCAACAGTGGTGGTGCAAAACCCAGAGACTTTGGGGTCAGGTCCTGAGGGATGAGACCGTTGTGTTTTCCCCATGGAATCTGCATTATTCCAGCAGCAGGAGGATGAGAGCCTTGGCTCTTTCTGACACGGTGGGGACAGTGTGGCTTGTGCCACTGGGAGGTCTGCACAGGCTCCTGGGTGTGGAGGTGCCTATCCCAGTTTTCCTCCTTGCACATTCCCAGGGTACCCAGCTGAGCACAGCAAGACCTGGCTCTGTCTGACACTGGGCTCCAGCTGGTGGCATCTGAGGTGCTGGCCTTGTCAGGAGTGAGGCCAGAACAGGCAGCAGGGCCACCAGGATGCACAGAAAGTGTCTGGCCCAGGTCTGCTTCTGGCAGTAGCCAGGATGTGCTGTGTAGGATCCAGAGGGGCAGATGGACACTAAGTCCCACGGGGTTTACCTGAGGAGAAGCCCTTCACCTCCTCCTCCCCAACTGGCTGGTGGAATCCATGTGCAGGAAACCCTTCTCCAACAACAGGACTAAGAGGGAGGGTGCCCTGGCATGTGCCCCAAGGGTTCTTTGAGCACAGGAGATTGGCACATGAAGGAGCTGGTTGTCTGTCCCCTCTCCCTGGCCACATGCAGGGAAGCCCTGAGGCTGCCTGGGGCCTCTGGGAGCCCTTCCCAAGCCACCCAGGGAGCAGGTCCCAAGGGTCACTTTACCCATGGGCAGGTCCTCAGCCTTTGTGCAGACCCATCCCTCCCGCATCCTCCCTTCCCAGAAGTGACGGCAGGCGGTGGCAGGTGGCCAGCTCCACCTGTCTGACAGGTAGAGCAAGGGTGGGGGCAGTGGCTGGCACCCGCTGCCTGTCCCAGCCTGCCGGGGTCCTGCCAGGAATCACCTGCTGCAGGAGGAGGAGTGGTGCCCCCAGCCCCAGTGCCACCGTGCAGGGACAGCTCTGCCCCACCACAGAGGGAAACAGGAGAAATGGAGTTGGGGTTGTTCGTCCTGGAAAAGAGAAAGCTCCAGGGAGACCTTAGAGCCCCTTCCAGTGCCTAAAAGAGGCTTTTAAAAAGAGGGTGTGCAATTTTTACACGGTAAGGTAGTGACAGGACAAGGGGGAAGAGTTTTAAACCGAAAAAGAGACTTAGATGAGCTGTCAGAAAGAAATTCTTCCCTGAGGGTGCTGAAGCCCTGGCACAAGGTGCCCAGAGAAGCTGTGGCTGCCCTATCCCTGGAAATGGTCAGGGCCAGGTTGGATGGGGCTTGGAGCCACCTGGGCTGGTGGAAGGTGTCCCTGCCCATGGCAGGGGGTGAAACAGGATGACCCTCAAGGCCCCTTCGAACCCAGGCCTTCCCACCATTCTGTGATCCTGCACCGTGTCCTGTTACCCACACGCACACTCAGCTGTGCCCACGCACACAGGGAGTCCCGGGGGCTCAGACACTGCAGACACACAGTTATGGGCACATCCAGAGTGTGTGGCACTGGAAACACTCCCAAACACAGAGACACAACTGCTCCAGGCACAACGGGAGGGTTACACACGCAGTCACACACGGACACGCACCGTGCCCTGCACACACAGGCACAGGCAGAGCGTGTGAGCTGCAGGTGTGCACACACACAGGTGCCAGCTGCAACACTCAGGTGTGTCAGCAGTCACACACAGGGTCACTCACACGCAGTCACTCACACAAGTCCCCACACAGCTCCTCACCCCCGGGCATACACACTCCCTCAGGCAGGCTGCACCCAGCATGGTGGTGGCCCAAGGCACACACATGTCCCATCTCCACCACTCACAGAAGGTGCCCAGGTGTCCCCTTGCCCTCAGCCAGCCATACACACCCCAGCCTGTCTCTTTGCTCCCAGCTACCTGGCTTGAGAGGGGCTTTGGGATGGGCAGGAATCCCTGAGGGATGCTGATGGGACGCAGGGATGGCCGTGTGTGTCATGCCCTGAGCCAGCCCAGCTGGAGGCAACAGGGAAGGGCACCTGATGATGTAGGGTAAGTGCTCCCTGGTTTGTGGCAGCAGAACCCCCAGGTGTCAGGAGCTGACCCCCAGCCTTGCCTGGTGAAGGTGTGTCCTGGGGTGACTTTGTGATGCTTCTATCCCCAGTTGTCTGTTCTGTTTATGCTGGATATTGAGTTCTACACCTTTAAGGCTGGCTCCGAGAGTGAAGGGGGAGAAAGAAGCGAAGTTTGTTTTCAGAAACTGCTCTGACTCCTCCACATTCTGCTCCTGGACTGTGTTGTCTGCAGCACAGACAGACAGCGGGACAGAGATCTCCTTTGCTTTTCATTAGTGTTTAGCTAGCTGAGGCAGAGAAGTTCCCTGGACTGTATTTTTTTCTTTTTCTTGGAACTGTTTAAACCTGTTCTGCATTGAAAAACCCAGAAAACATCCAGAGCTCACGCCTGCAGCACACTGGGGCCCAGGATGACATTTTCCAGCACTGAGGGACTGATAAGAGACTGGGTGAGCTGAGCAACAACCCACAGCAAGGACTTTTCTTAATTTTGCCATCTCTCTTGAGAGAGGAGAGAGGTTTTGTTGTTTAGTATTATTCATTTTTTATGCTTGTGAACACTTTGCTTGTTGAAGAAACAGTTTTTTCCACTTTTTCTCTAAGGAAATTTTTCCCAAACCAGTTGGGGAAGGGGCCGCTTGAATTGACTTTCTAAAGGGACCCCATTTGGAGGTTTCCTCCCAAAATTTGCCCTAAACCAGGACAAGGTGCAAGCAGACCATGGGTGGACTCTTGCCCATCCCTGTCATTTTATCAGGAGATGGCGAAGACAGGCTGGTACCTGCCAGCTCTGCCCTGCCTGCTCTGGCACCCATCCTCCCAAGTGTGTCCCCAGCAGGGGCTGTGAGGGCCCCTTTGGGGCACGGCTGGGCAGTGTCCAAGGGCTGTGTGACCCCACACTGTCTATTTTCCTAGTTTCAGTCCCCACAGATTGATGGCCTCAGAGCTGCACGGACAGGCTCACCTGGGGTCAGAGACCTCCAGCACTCACAGCATCTCAGTGTTAACTGAGAGTCACAAACACCCTCCTGGATCTGGCTGGGCCACCCCAGCCCTGAGTGACAACTGGCAGCATCTTGTCCAGCCACTTCCAAACAAGCCAAACAGCTTGAGGTCTTGCAAAGGTGCTGCAGACATCTCAACCTGCTCACAGACCAAGCTGAGGTCTGGGCTGTGCCTCTCTCCTCCAGGCAGGGGTGACAGTGCCATGCAGGGGTGACAGTGCCATGCAGCTGCCCAGATGCAGAGGTAGGTGGGCCCTGGCAAGCCACCCACAGTGGGTCACGCACACCTGCCCAAGTGACTGGTATCTATCTCAGTTTGCCCAGGCAAAAGCCACCAAGCGTCCCTGGGGCTATGGGGTGTGGAGGACACGAGTCCCATGACACAGGGGGAGGGTGATGGAGCTCACTGGGATGAAAGCAGCAATCAGGTCTCCATGAGGCAGACACGCTGGCCAGGGTTCAAAGCAAACTTCTGAGGGATGTGAGGAGGGCTGAGGGTGCAGCACAGCAAGGGGTGACTTGGCACTGTGAAGAACTCTTGGTGCAGAGGGTTCTGGGGAGACCAGTTCTTCCTCCTGGACCTACAACAGCGTGTTGGGAATCTCAGTGCACCAGTCTTTAGCTTGCTTCCCCTTCTTGTCCCCAAACAGCGAGCAATTCCCATTTGTCCTGAGGAAACAGGCACCTACCATGGGCTGTGCCACAGGGAAAGCTGGGTGGGGAAAAGGCCACGGGCTGCAGCTCCGATGACCCTGTGACTGTCCCACAGTGCCCCCGGGGTGGCGATGAGCTCATCCCGCTGTGGTTACCCTCCGCACTGCATGCCAGCTGCTTTGTCATGAGGCAAGAGGAGGAGGGGGAACAGGTTATTCAAGGTCTGCAGGGCCCAGGGCACGAACAGGGTGTGGGCAGGGGTTGGGGTAGGAGAGCTGGGCTGGCAGGCAGGGTGCAGCCCCCTCCCCTCTCCAGAGGAGCCCCAGGAAAGGGGGGCTCAGGAGGGAGCCAGCACCAGGCACTGCGGTACAGCCACAGGGCACGAACGGAGGGAGCAGCAGACTTTGCCCCCGCCTACAGGGTGTGGCACAGAGACTGAACAGTCTGCAGGGCATAATTATCATCAAAGCCGGAACAGGTGGGTTGGGATCAGAAGAGGTCATATCTGGGTCAGGTCAGGAGATCTGACCTGCATGGGATCAACAGAACGCCCCTGTGATGGGTTTTGCAGCATGACAGCCTCCTTCCATCCCTGGGGCTCCTCAACAGTCAGTGTGTCCCCCACTGTCACATTCCCAGCCCGAGAACCAGCAGCTTCAAAGTGCCCAGATGGACCAGAACACTTCCACAGCCCTGTAGCACCCTCCTGCCCTCTCCAGGCTCTTCTTTGCCACCTGTCCACCAAACTGGCCGAACTCCCTTTGGAGGGGCCGTCACCCTGCAAGGCACATGGTGTGGGCAAAGCAGCCCTTCTGCTCTGCCAGCCCAGGGCCCTGGACCCTCTGGGCACTTAGAGACCTGGTGATGCTTCACAGAATACTGTTCCGCCTCTTCTGCTCCAACCACTGCTTTTCCTGCTGGCAGATGCCACAGCTGGAGCCCCTGAGCCTCCTGTGCTCATCCCCCATGCCTTTGGGGAAGCTGCAGTGCTGTGCCCCCTTCCCCTGCACCATACCACCCTCCTAGACCCTCCTCTCACGTGCATCCCAATCCTGCACACACACACACTCACCATCCTTGACCCCATCTATCCATCTATCTGTTTGCCAAGATGAAGGTGCAAGCACACCATGGGTGGACTCTTGCCTACCCCTGTCATTTTATCAGGAGATGGTGAAGACAGGTTTGTACCTGCTGGCTCTGCCCTGCCTGCTCTGGCACCCATCCTCCCCCCATCCCTGTCCCGCCCCGCTCTACCCCTTGGGCTGAAGGTTGGGGTCTTGGAGGGAATCATGGCTGCTGACACAGAGGGTTGTCTTGGAGAGTTCAGGGCTGGAAACGTGGTGCCACTTGTGGTTTGTACAAAGATCTGGCTGCTGCCAAGGTCTCCAGAAGACAGAGGAGTGGCTGAGGAAGCACTGTGAGAGGTGGGGCACTGCTCCCAAACCTGCCAAGCCCATGCTGTCCCAGAGCCATCCCTGTCACCAGCACACAGCTGGACACTGGCGAGGGACTGGTGGGGCTCCACTCCTAGCCCAGGGCAAGAGCCAGCAGGGACCTCTGCTCCCAAGGGCTGGGGGACAGGTCAAGCATTGCCCCAACAGTGCATCTGGTCCTTGCTCTGGACACAGGCCTGGGAAATGGTTGCAGCTCCTCCCTGCCCTGATGATGGTTGGAAATTTTCTCTTTTCGTGTTGAAGTATGACAGGAGACACTGTTGTCCAGTCACTTCTCTTTCTGTGAGCTTTGTGCGTGGCCAGAAGAGCTGTCCCCCACACCTGATGGCTTGTTGGAGGCCATCAGGCTGGGCTGCACCCACACCCCAAGATCTGGGGATGGAGGGAAGAGCAGAGCAAAGAGCACCTGCCCTGTATGGAGGCAGAGGGATGCCCTGCAGAGGGAAGACCCCATCCAGGGAGCTCCCAGGCTCCAGCCCAGCGCAGGGGGCACATCAGCCGTGCAAAGGAGAGAGGGTTTGGGAGACCTGCAAACCCAGGGCACGGCCAGGCACGGCTGAGCTGCACCATGCCAGGTGCACCCAGCGTCAGAGCGGGGCCCTGGGTCCCTCCCTGGCCTGGTGGGTGGCGGGAGCTCCTCGCAGCCCCCCCTTGGTGCGGGGTGGGCCGGGTGGTGTTTGCCTTGTGGGAGTTGTGCGCACGCGTGCGTACGTGTGGGCCCGGCCCCGCATGGAGCGCCGCCAGCGCCATGTCAGACGGGCGCGGCACCGCCCTGACACTCACTCTGCAAACACTCCTGGGGTCACCAGCAACAGAAAGGGCAAGTGCAGGTAGTGCCAGCGCCCACGCTCAACCCTGCCTCCTCATCTGGGTCACCCCAGGGGAGCGGAGATGCAGTGGGGCGCAGGGAGCGGATGGAAGGATGCAAGGAAACTCTTTGCCCGGGGACAAATAAAGCACAGCACCGACTCGTGCAAAAGCACGATGAGGGACTGAGGATTCCCCCGGCCAAGTGCCTGGTGGGTCTGTAACAGCTGGGGCTGCATTCCTGTGCACCTCCCCCAGCACTGGGCACAAGGATCTGGGTTCATGACCAGCTGGCTGGACTCCCGGTGGAGATGTGGGAAGCCAGGGAGGTTCCTGGCACCCATCCAGATCTCCAGGGCAGCTGTGGATCTTGCAATCCTGCTGGGTCTCCCAGGGCTGCTGAGGGTGGCAAGGGTTTTAGTTTAGCCGTGGTGACTCTAACACCATTTACCTGTTCCTTGCTGCAGATGCCAAAGCCAGGGCTGGATGTTCTGGTGCTGCTGCCCTCCCTGCTCTCACTGCAGTCCCACAGTGACTGGGGATCCCACTGTCTGCTATTCCACCTTCCATCCCAGACACCCTGCAGGCAGGGACAGCAGGGCACAGCCCGGGGAGCCCCAAGGACACCTCAGCAGCCTGAACTGGTGGTTTCCCAGAAGAAGGATATGAAAGCGTTGACACAGCTCTGCTCATTCAGCACCTCGGGTGGTTCTCTCAGCTGCAGATGGCATTTAGGGTGCAGGGGTGGCTCTGTGCCCCAGGGGTGGAACCCTGTGGGGCTGCAGACTCTACGGAGCTCTACCTCTTTCCAGACATGTGCTGGTCCTGAAACTAATTTGCCTTCAAACCTGTTGCTCACAGAAATAAAACGGAATGCTGAAAGTGCCAGTGGAGACCCCAAAGTAAGGCCCATTGTGAAAGCCCTCCTGTCCCCCAGCCTGTGGTCCTGCTCACAGAGGTGCCCTGCCCTCTGACAGAGCTGTGCAGCCCCTGGACAGCACATCAGGGGCTCAGCGAGTGTGGCAGAGCTCTTACTCCTTAAAAGGATGCAGGACTGGCTGAGATATCCGCTGGGATGAAGGCAGCACCTTGCCCCCATCTCCCGGAGAAAGGAAGAGCTGTCAGGGAGGGGACGGGCTGTAGGACCCCCTGCACTTTGCTCCTGTCTGCGTGGTACCAGGGCACTTCATACGGGCTCCGCAGCCCCAGAGGCATTGCCCGGTGCTGCCCCACACCTGGTGCTGCCCCATCCCCGGTGCTGCCCCATCCCCGGTGCTGCCCCATCCCCGGTGCTGCCCCATCCCCGGTGCTGCCCCGCACCCGGTGCTGCCGTGGGGTCTGGGGTCTGTCCCAGCCTCGCTGCGGGCACCGCTGCACCGCTGCCCCGCTGCCTGCCCTTGGGCTGGCACCGCGGCTCCCGTGGCGCTGGATTTTCCGAGGGCTGGGCTCGGCTCAGCTGCCGTGGAAATTCCCCATCTCCCTCCCAGCGCAGGAGCTGCTCCGCCCCAGCACCGCAGGGCTGTCCCCAGGCCGGGCTGCGCCTCTGCCGCTGCCTGGAGAGCCGCCCGTGTCCTGACTCTGCAAAAGGCCCGGTGAGCAAGCCCTGGCAGCGCTGGAGGCAGAGCGAGCTGCCTGCGAACAGTGGCCTCTTTGTGCCGTGCCCCTGGGACTGCCGGATGGATTGATTGATGGAGGTGAATGCTTACAGCTCGTTTGGAAGGAAAACACGGCACCTCGGGGTGCAGGCAGCCGTGACTCCCCACGGCCAAGCCGCAGCACTCAGAGCTGGGTGTGTGTCCTGGAGGGTGGGAAATGCCCAGAGCACCCAGGCACCACTCAGTACCAGTGCTGAGCCCACCCCGGCCCTGCTGCAGGCCTTTGGGGAAAGGGGACACTGAGGCAGATAGGAAAGTACAGCAAAAGGCCTTCTCCAGGACCCTTCAGCACTGTCCTGTGACTAGGACTTGAGGCAAACACCACATCCAGCCCTTCAGGGCTTGGCTGGATCTGCTCCAGCGCTGACACAAGCTCATCCCACACCTGGACCAGCTCATGGAGCACTGCACCCACAGCGAAGAGCTTCTCCCTGCCTTTGGCTTACAGCCTTAGTGAAGATGCCACCAGGCTGCTGCAGAATGGCTGATGTGACACCTGATGCCATGTCCTCCAGAACCCCTCTGCTCCTGGGACTGGGGAGCAGGGAAGATCAGTGATGCCTTAAGTTTTAGCTGTCATGTTTTCCAGATCCTGTGCTGCCTAGGGGTGTAGTTCTGAGCTTCACATTCAGTGGCAGTCAGCTCTCTTCACAAAGTAGGTAGACAAAACAATCCATTTTCTCATGAAGACCAAGGACAACGAGTATAACTTTCAGGCCCCAAAGTGCAAACAACAGTGGGACCAAGAGAGAAAACAACAAGGACGATACTTCACAACCCAAAGCTGTAATTGAACAATTAACTCCAATATGCAAATGGCCCAAAACTTATAAAAGTGTGAGACTTCATGACTGGCCATCCATTGTGTGACCATTTCAAGTCCACCTTGGGTGTAGCCCTTGTCAGACTCTTGCCCTGCCCAAGGTGTACCCTTAAAGGCCTTTCAATAAATATCTACTTTATTCTCTAGCTCTGTTCAGTCTCAGTTCCAGGTCAGCCTTTCCAAGGCATCAGTTTCTGGTGACCACAAAGGGACAGTGAGGCATCTGAAAACCCCCCTGGACCAGAGGAACACCCAGCTCCTGCCCCTCCACTCCTGCCAGCACTCTGAGGGGAGGCCTAAACCTAGTGAGGTTGCAGATAGGAAAAGGAATGGTCTTGATCAATTTTGGGCTGTCCTGTGGGCAGAGGAGCTTCATGTCTACTCAAACTGCAGGTCTTGACAGCCACGAGACTTCACTCCTCCAGCCTGGCAGCAGCAGAGCTCTCCATGGCATGAGCTCAGCTGGCCAAACCCCCTCCCGAGGTGCAGCTCACTTGCCTGCAGAGAGGAGTGTCTGTGTGTTTTGGGGGGCAGGCCATGTGAGAAGCTGGTAGGTGTGCTGGAGGGAACTCTGTAGCCTTGGGCTGTGGAGGGAAGCTGCTGAAATATCCATATTTATCCTCCATCAGTGTTATCTCACTAACCACAGTGCCGCCTTGGCCACCCTATGCCTCATACACCTGGGCATTGTCTTCCCCATCAGTGGAGATGACACAGTGGTCCTGCCTCTCCTCCATCAAGGAGCATCATCAGATCTTTGGGGCAGTTCCTGCTGGAGTGCCATCCCCTGGGCCCCATGGTGATCACAGCCACAGGGATGACTCCACCCAGGAGGTCTGGTAATTCTGGGTCAGGACCTCAGGAAGCCTGGGGTGTTCCAGCAGCATGTGCTCATTCTTCAGTGCTACTGAGCTGCAGAGGGGGATGTGTGCCTCTGGGGACACCCAACTCTCCAGCCTTTGGTGTCCTGTGGGATGATGACCAGCAGTGATGGTGTGAGAGCCTGGGTCATGCCCATTAGTCCAGCTGCAGCTTGGCTGGTGGTCTCCCAAGAGCAGAGCATCATGGCCCTCATGTCTAGCGAGGCTGGGGCAGGTTCAGTGGGAGCAGGTGAGATTTAAGCTCATCACCAGGAGAAGCTGATGGCCAGCACAGCTTTAGGATGAGGTCCAGCAGTTCTGGGGGGTGAGTGGAGATGTAGGAGCACCATGACCTATTGCAGCTGCTTCTCTGAGCACAGCTGATGCTGCTGATGGGGTGGCCAGACCAGCCTGGACCACCTCCAGTCTTCTCCACACACACAGAGCTGGACTTGGCTGGCCTGGGAATGGCCACAGGAGGGCAATGACCACGCAGGACACCTGGACAATGCAAACAAACTCTATCCATTGTGACCTGTCTTATATGGAGCTGGTGAGCCCATGTAACACTGTAAGCCACTCTCCAAGCACAGAGCTGGGCTGTTTGTTCTTTTGTTTGTATAGCATGGGCTTTCTTCCCAGTTTGGCTTCAGAGCTCACAAGGGACAGAAATGAGCACATCAACTGTTCCATTTCTGTTGAAAAATGACACCTGCACCAACCTGTGTATAAGTTTCCTGCTTTGAATTCATCACAGACTGGGTCTGGAGAGGTTTTGCTCTGTCAGCAGACTGGTCTGTAGCTGTCTCTGTGCTCTCCTTCTGAACAAGGAGAAATCAGATCAGCCCATCTGATTTGTCAGTGCAGTTTCCCAGTGACCACTTGCCTGGGAGAAGCCTGACAAGTCACTGGGTGCTTGAGCCCTCCCCACTCATTAGCTGTGGACAGCCATGAGTCTGCAGCCACCAAATATGAGATAACAAACCTTAAGAGCAAAAAGCAGAGTTCAGTGCCCTGTCATGGCTGAGACCATGGGACAATGATGGCACAGAGGAGGGTACATATTCAGGTTCAGACTTGTTCAGACCCAGGGTACACCCTTGCTCCCAGCACCCACCCAGTCAGGGCAAGTTGCCTTTCCCATGTAGAAATTCCTGTGTCATCCCCACGACCATCATATGGGGATCACAGCATCTGCAGGATAATGCAGGCCTGTTCCCCCCTGAAAGCAAGCTGGTGAACCCCTCCTGTAGCCTGCAACAACCCTTCTGCTCTGGCAGTTGTGGCTTGCCCCCACTCTGCAGCTCCCCAGCTCAAACTGGATCTGTTTTTATTGCAAAGCCTGCTGTGGGGAGAGCAGGGGAGGCAGGCCTAGGGACACAGCCAGGGCTGTCCCTCCCTGCCAGCTGCTGGCTGTCCCCATGTGCTGTTTGCTCAGCACTGGGTACCGTGTGAAGGCAAACACGGCTGTGCCGGGAGGAGCAGAAACGAGGGCAAACAGAGGCTGTGCCAGTCCTGCCGGGCATGCTGAGTGGTGTCTGGGGGTTTCCAGGGCACAGCCAAAGCCCATGGCACCCCAGGGCCCCAACAGCCCCTCACCCCTTTCAGTGGTGTGGGACACCCTGCCCAGGGGCTCCGGCTGCCACAGCCCCAGCAGTGTCCCCCTGTTCCCCCAAACTGCTTTCACAGTGTGCAGATTTAAACGGTGCCATGTGAACCAGGTGGACCAAACTCCCCAGAACAGAGAGCCTGGTGGTTCCTGAGGACACAGAGACAGTGCCCAGCAGGAGCGTGGTTCATGCCATCACACTGAATTTGCCACCATTGTGTGCCGTCCTGAGAAGCAGAGCCTGGACTGGTCGGTGACCCTGTGCACCATCAGCAGTGTCCCACACCCCACATGCCGTGCCTGTCCCTCCTCTCTGAGCCCCAGGCATGTCCTCTGCTGCTGTCATCTCTGTAGCCCCTCCCTGTCCACTCTCAGCTCCCTTTGGCTGCCCCAGTGGATGGAAGGGAAGGGAAGAGGTGAAGAATCTTTCCAGTGCTGCTGAGGAAGGACAAGCCAAGTTCAAAGCAGCAGCACTTGGGACAGACAAGAGGCCCATCTGACCCAAAAAGAGACATGGTGAGACCCTGCACATCTGGCTCCTTGGGAGCCCTGCAGCTCACGGCCAGAGCTGACCTCGTGCCAGGCCAGGACCTGGCTGACCCTTGGCCTTAGGAGACTCTGAACGATATGTCACCTCCTCCTCCTCCTCTAATTAGCACAGCCATTTGCTGGGAAGCTGTGCTAATTTTCTCCTATGACATCTGAGGTCAGGGACAGTCCTAGTTTTCCTCCTAACACCTGCTGAGCCTGACCTGCTGAGAACATCCCACATGTGCCTCAGCAGGCTTTGCTCTCTGCTGGGCCTGCACAGGAGGGTGCCTGCCCCTGCACCTTGGGAGCCATTTCTACACCTCTGAAAAGGGTACCCAAAATAACTTCTCACCTACCCCACCTACCCCACATGTATTGGCAGACGGGCCACAGTGTCCCTGCTGTGCCAGGAGCCACCCTGACCCAGGCCAAAGGGATGTGGCCAGGGCTGCACCAAAAAACGCCCTGGCATTTCCAGGACCACCTCTGCCAGCTCAAAGCAGAGAGAGAAATCCAGCATTCACAGGCTGGTTGTTGTGTGCTTGAGGTGTGTCTGGAGATACATTATCTGTCCCGCTGTGGGGTCTGAAGTCCAGGAGATAAGAGGCTGGGGAAAGCACTCTGCAGAGCCATGTGGGAGAGATTCCAGGGTCTGGCAGAGGGTGTGGAACAGGTTCCCAATGCACAGTGCTGGTGCTGCCAGGTTGTGCTGAGGGAGGTCAGGTCGCCAGGGCCACCAGTCCAGTGCAGGGCTGGCTGCCTCCAGTGTGCCCAGCTGTGCAGAGGGGCAGGGGGACATCACTGGGATGTTCTGGAGCAGCAGGAACTGCCCAGCCAGGGTGGTGCAAGGTGGGAGAGGGCATGGCTGGGGCTCACAGCAGGCAGAGGGGAGCAAATGTGGCTCTGCCAAAGCTCCCTGCACCCACCCATCCCCACACAAGAATCCTTTGTTCCTGCCATGTCCCTGTCCCCTCTGCTGCTCCACGAGTGAGGGACGAGCCCCACGGCCCTGGTGACTCTGGCAGGCAAAATGAGAATAATTAGAAGGAGGTGCCTTTATTACAGGTGTCAGTGAGGGCCTTGCAGAGTCTGACCCGGAGGGCCCTTTGATCTCAGCTTTTGAAACCCTATAGCTTTGCTGACAGAGCTTCTCTGTATTTCCAGGTCACCAGGATGATCATTTCCATGTGGGAACAATGAAGTCTTTATGCTGCCCTGCGTGCTGGACTATCCCTGTGTGGAATGAGCTGGTGTGCAGGAGGATGTGCTGCTGCACAAGCCCTGGAGGCCTCGACTCCTTCTCTGGGTGGGTGAGGGACAGCAGCAGAAGAGCCCACCCAGCTCAGCATCCTCATTACCAATGGAAAATGGCAGGCTCTTAATGCCAGGAGGTTAAATTTACCCAATGCACAGGGGTTATGAGAGGGTCTTTATTCCCCAGGATGTACCCAAAATTTTCCTGCTCCTCTGAGGAAAAGCCCTGCACATCCCCAGCCCCAGTGACAAACCCAAAGTCCAGCCTCTGGGATGGGTCACACAGGGAATTTGCACTTGGGGGAATTGCTGTGCCTCCCAGTGCAGTGGACCCAACACCTCATGTCAGGGAGCAGGAAATGTCAGGGCTCCCGAGCAGGCTCTGAGCCAGGGCACTGCAGGGTGGGCATCTCCACTGTGTGCTGCTTGGAGGGCTCCTGGCATAGCCCCTAAAACAGCAGCTCCCCAGGCACTGTCCTGGGTCTCCTCAGTGCCCCACACTCTGGCCCCTGTGCTCTGCTGGTGCCCAGGCAGAGCAGAAAGAAATACAAGCCTGTATTTCTCAGGACAACATGGACTTTGCTGGGGAGAGCCATGCTGCAGAGCCTGGAAGCTGGTCAGGTCACCTGGGGATAAGGCAAGGACAGAGAAACTTGGAGAGGAGAAGCCCCTCAACACCCCCTTGTCCTTTGTCCCACACTGGGATTTTGTCTGAACTGAAAAAGCAGCATCTGAAAAAACCCAGCATTTTCCTGATTGATGCAGTCTGCTCAGGCCTTTTCCAGCTCCACAGCCTTCCTCAGCCTGGGAATCTGCAGTGACACCTTCCTCTCCCTTTCCTCTCCCTTTCCTCTCCCTTTCCTCTCCCTTTCCTCTCACTTTCCTCTCCTGTCAGGCTCCCTGGGAGTCTGTACCCATCTCCTTCTGGTCCCAGCTTGGTTGGGGCTGCTGGAGGCTGTGGTTTGCTTTTCCTTTGTCAAAACAACTCATTGTTTGGTGGCAGCTGCAGGCGTGGGGACCGGTCCTGCCAGTTCCTTTGGCTGTGACAGTTTTTGCTGGGGTACAAGGTAAAATTTGCCCTGGATAAGCTTCAAGGTCTGGTCCCTGGGGAACAGGGTGTCCCCACAGATGCTCTGGGAACATGCACTGGGGCACCCACTGGATCCAGTCTGGCCCCCTTGGGTTGTCCTTGGGTGATGATTTCATCTCTCTACACCTGTTGGAGCATGGCTGTTCCATGAGGAATGAAATGAGTGGTCTGTGTGGAGGCCAGCAGGGTCAGCCACTGTCTTCCATGTTCCAACAGCAACTGGCTCCAGTGCCAGAGACCAGCCCACCCCTCTCCTGTACCCATGGAGGCTTGGTGGGCACTGTGGGATGGGCTCTGAAGCCAGAGCACAGATCCTGGGCAGCAGCTGGTGTGGAGATCTGTGATGGTGATAACAGCCTGGCTGATCGATTCATGGATCACAGCAGTGTTTCTCTGGGTGCTTGCTGCCCTCTCCGTGCACTGCATGTCACCTCCTGGTTTTGCAAAGCAAATCCTGGCTGTGCAGGGGCAATGGAGTGGGAACACCTGCTTTTCTGACAGATAAATTCCCCAGGGACCAGAGCTGGAGCCAGCAGTCAGCCTGTCCAACAGTGGGGTGTGGGAGGTGGGGGCACACACCCCCCATCCTGCTCCCTCTCCCCACCATGCTCTAGCAGAGCTGTCTCCAGGCAACTCAGCCAGAGCAAGGAGAGTCTCTCCCCTGCCGAGGTGTGCTGGTGCTACACATACCTCACATACCTGGATGCAGGCATCACCAGGCACCAGGATTGCTAACCCTTTCCTATTCTCCAGGCAGCAATGCAAGCTGAGTGCCGCTCTCCCAAGGGTGCCACTGGCCTCCAAACCCAGTTCCAGTACCCTGAGGACCCAGCATGGTGTAGGCAGTGCTGGCATCCACCTAGGCAAGGAGCCGAGAGCCTCCATGGTGCCAAAACTTGGCTTTGCTGCCTCTGCATGTGTCCTTCGAGCCATGAGCAAGCAGCTCACCCTCCTTGAACCCTGTCACCTGTATGCTGCTACCACCCCTCTGGAGCTGTGACTGCACCTCCCTCCACCATCCTCTCAGACAAGGATGCTCCCAGCTATCTTAGAGAAACAGAAGTCATAGAATGGTTTGGCTTGGAAGACGAGACCTTACAAATCATCTCATTCCAACCCCCCTGCCATGGGCAGGGGCACCTTGCACCATCCCTGGTAGCTCCAAGCCCTGTCCAGCCTGCCCTTGGACACTCCCAGGGATGGGGCAGCCACAGTTTCCCTGGGCACCCTGTGCCAGGCCCTCACCATGCTCACAGGGAAGAATTTCTTCCTAATCTCTAATGTTGCCCTGCCCTTAGGGTTTGAACCATTCCTCCTTCTCCTGTGTCCTAAGGCACAATGCAAGTTGTGGTGCACAGAGTCCGCTGCAGGTGGGGGCTTCCCAGAAGCTCTTTGTCTGCCCTAAATGATGTTCAGGGGGATCAGACTGGATCCCTGCTTATCTCCAGGATGCTGAAAGGTCCACCACATTCCCTGCAGCATCTCCCACTCCCAGATGCAGCCTGGCCAGCTATCCACAGGCTGCTCCCAGCAAGCACTCACCCCATGCTCAGGCCACAGTGATCTAACACGTCCTGCACCCCAACCTGGAACATGCAGGAAGGGAGCCTGGGGAAAAATCAACATGAACCCCAACTGTGTGGCTCTTCTGGTTCACTGCAAACCTCCCAGCCCACATTTCACATCCTTGGAGGAAGAAGGTGTCTTTTCTGCTGGAATCTGAGCTTCAGCTGAGCCCATGTCAGAGCAGACAGGAAACTCTTCATGCATGTCTGGCGATGCAAGTGCTGTGTTTCCATCTTGGCATACATGTGGATGTGTGTGCCTTTGTTGTAGATGCCTCAGCAGGTGAGAGTCTGCATATAGCTGGGTCCCCAGGCTGCTTTCAGGTGTTTGTGTGTTCTCCTGGTTCTGGGTGCTCTCTGCAGGGTGGGTGCATGGAGAAGAGAGTCACATTATGCCTGTCCAGGGGCTGCAAGTCCTACTCTTGCACCATCAGTTCTCATTGCTCCAGAACTCCATAAGATCACTCCATTCATCTCTCTGCCAGTGGGTCTTGCTTACCCCACTGTCTTGGACTGATTTGTTGTGATAGTCTATTCCATCATCCTCTGCTTTATGCCCAAAACCAGTTGCTGTATCTTTCAGGCTCAGGACTGGATGTGTGCAGGGCTGGGGAAGGGGGAGAGCTTTGGGGTTTTGGTGGCATTTTTGAAGCCTCACTGCCCAGGTGCACTTCCGTGGTGCTGTGTGGTTTGGTTTTGCTTGACTTGCTTGGGTTTTTTTGGCCCAGTCAAAAAGCTTTTCTCTTCCCTGGCTTGCAGAAGCTGCAGCAGCAATCTTTCATCTGTGTTGAGGTGAACAACAGCTGCTGGTTGGGGGCTGGAGAAGCAGGATTGGTGGAAGTGGGCCACCCTGTCCCAGTCCCAAGACTCGGGGAGCTGAGCTGGGCAGAGAAAGCACACCAGAGAATCCAGCCCAGCTGCTTTGTCTGCCCAGGAGAGGAGGCTGACACTAGAGAGCCACCAGGGTTTTGCCTCCTGCTGGAACTCCTCTGTGGAAGCTCCACTTCCCTCGGCAGGAAAGCTGGCACCATCTCATACCACGTGTTGGGAAGGGGTATTTATTTCTTCGTTCTTTGCCCCATTCTCTGGGCATTTTAGGGTCTTTGTTCCTGTTAGGGGGCAAGGGGGAGGAGGGTGTGAGTTCTGACAGTTCAGTGTTTAGCAGTTGTTTTCTTTTCTTCCTTGCCTTGTGGGCACTGTTGTTAATAAACTGTTGGGGTTTTTTTTTCACTTTCCTCTATTAGCATTCATTTTTCAGTGGAGGGGGATTGTTGACACCCTTTAGAGGAGACTACTCATTGCAGAGTGTCATCTCTTAAATTTGTCTCAAAACTGAGACACCCACTGCAATGTTTCTCCTGCATCCTCCAGCCTGCTGTCTGCCTGGCTTTGGGCAGCCCATGCTGCAGAGTCTGCCACCCTGGGACTGCCTGAAGTGATGCTTCCCCCTGAGCCAGCCTGCCTATCCTGACAGCACCCAGACACTCATGCCACCCAGGTCCATGCTCCCAAGAGCCCTCTAGCCAAAGCCCTAACATCACAGGGGTGTGGGGGTGGTCTGGACACCCTCAGTCTCTCTGCTGCTGCAGCTCCAGCTCCTCCCAGACCTGCACAGACCACAGTGGAGCAGGAGGTCTACAGGATGGGGCAAAACCATGGGTGGGATGTTCTGTGCCTGAGAACAGAAGAGCTTCTGTTTGGAAGAGAGAGCCCAAGCAGCAGGACAGGCATGGCTCTCAGGCGTGCTGGGTGTTACACCCACAGCACAAGCAGTGTTATTTTGAGGCCCTTGCAAGTGGCACAAAGAAGGAAAGGGGCAGGCCAGCCACGAAATATCACATGAGATCATGCAGGTGCCTCTGGAGGACACTAAAGGTGAGCTACACACAGGCAGCACCCAGTGCACACCGTGTTCCTTTCCTAGCTAGAAGGGTAGGATGGAGTCTGAGCTGCCCAGGGGTGCCAGGAGATTTTTGTTTGTTTCCTGGAGAGATGGATCCCAGGAGACTGGTGGGACTGCTAGCCCAGACTCTCCTTGGCTGTGAGTTCTGCCCACTGGCCCTGTAGTCCATGAGGCTCTGCCAGGTGGTGGCTGGTCCAGGCTGTGCCAGCCTGAGCACGGCTGTCACCACCAGCACGCTCTGGCTGGTGGGTATTTCACAGGTGCCTAATGGCAAGCACCCAGGTGACTGCTCCCTGAGGGCAAGCTGAGTTGACCTGAGCTGGGGATGCAGGTGTGAGTGACAGAGCTCTGCTACAGTGCTGAATGCTGGGGAAATGGCATGGAGGTGAGCAGGGAAAGCCTGGCAAGGAGCTCAGAGCACGTGGAGCAGACAGGTCTGGCATATATACCATATTTCCATCTCCTCAGGTGTTACAGCTCTTCCAGTATTGCCAGCTCTGGAGTGAAAGGAGTTTAGGGAAACCCCAGCTTGGTGATGAGACCAGATTTAGATCTTGTGGCTAAGGAAGGAAGCCTGCTCCAGGGCATCTTCCAGCACCAGCAGCCAGTCTGGAGCAGGTTTCCGAGCTGATGGGCACTCTGTTCAGTCCTAGGCGGTATGGCTCATGCTCAGCAAGGCTGCTCACAGCCACAGGGCAGCCCCATGCTGGAGGAAGCAGTGGGTGGAAGTGCCCAGGGTGATACACAGCAGCATGTGCAGAGCCAAAGGAGATCCCTTCGGTATGCAAACCAGTAAAGCAGAGGAGCACGTGACTGTGGGGTTCACCTGCCTGAGACAGAAATGCCCGGCAGCCCCAGGAGCTGAGCTGAGCCTGCCCACCTCCTCCACCTCTCCAAGCTGGTGGGCTGTGCCTGGACCAGCTCCAGGCACATGGGAAGTAGCCAGTGACTCACACCAGCCTGCTCCCCTAACATGGCACAAGTCCCCCTGGCCCTGCCACGTGCTGGGGTGAGCCAAGACCTGAGACCCGACACTGCCTTAGAGGGTGGCTCACGCCTTCCCCATGAAGCTGGCGAGGACAGCCTGCACTGTGCAGCACCCAGGCTGATGGCTCATGGGCAGGGCTGAGCCCCAGCACAGGCTCTGCAGCCACCAGCCCAGTGGAGGCCAGTTTGGACCTCCCAGCCTGTGCCTCTCCTTTTGCCCATGGGTGCTGGGAGCACAGCCATGGCTGGGCTCCTGGAGCAGCCCAGGCTGGGAGTTTTGGGGAACTCCCAGCCCAGTGCCCTGTGCCACAGGTTCTTGGGTCACCCTGCACCAGGTGGGTGCCAGCATCACCCTGCCATTCTGCCATTCGGACTTATTTGTGTGCCAGGGAACTTCAAAACAAGTGGAAAGGAGCTGAAGTCCTCCCTCACAGAACCTTGGCACAGCTGGCTCTTCTCAGGGGTCCTGCAAGGTGTGGAGATTGCCTTGAGAGCCTCCCAGCACCAGTCCTGACTGGGCCCCAGTGATGGAGTGAGGGACCAGCTGAGCACTGCTGCCAGAGAGAAGGCTCCTGCTGACTCAAAGAGGCAGAGTCAAATTCTCCATGCAAGCAGAGTGCCTGCATTTTTTTTTTTCCAAGCTGCATTTGCAGTGTGCTTGGGTAAGTGTCATTTCCCTCTCCCAGCAGCAGTGGCTGGCCCCGGTTGCATGTCCTGATGGAACTTGGAAGGGGTGCACTGCCAAAACTTTTCAGGGTGCAGAAATTGCCCCCAGCTCCGAGACTCCTCTTGGAAAGCTGAGGGGTCCTGGTCATGCTGTCCTCCCCACATGGGGGTAGAGTGTGATGTACTCTGCCCTGTGGAGGGTGGGTCTGACAGGCCAGTCCTCTCGCTGGTAAACTGAGTCAGCTGCCTCCTAACTGGGAGCCTTTCTGCCACAGATTGAGAAACTGAAGCAGGCAGAAGTTGTGACTTACTCCCATTTTCAGGCATGCTGAAGAGGATCTGGGCCCCAGCCCCTCGCAGGAGAGGGGGCCCACACTGGTGGCACTGTGGAGTGGAGAGGGCAGGATGGTGGCAAGAGGAGCAGCCTGGAGTGGGGCATGACTCAGCTGTGATGTGTGGGGGGTGAGGCTCAGCCCAGCCTTTCGCAATGTGTTTACCAGCACCTGGGTGGCTGCTGCCTTCCAGGACATGCAGCCCATCCTCCTCAGCCCTGAACCTGCTCGCCAGGCGCAGCACAGCTGGGGAGTGACCTGTTCCCACCTCAGTCTGCCTGGTTCATGGTGGGGAGCTAGGCAGGGAGCCTCTGGCCAGCCCTCTGCTCCAGCACTGCTGCTGGCATGCTGCCCCTGCCCAGGGGACAGCAGTAACCCAAACTGAGGTCATGGAGTGTCCTCCCAGGGCAGCCAAAAACTGCCAGGTGCACAAAACACAGTCCCAAACCATGGGAAGGTGGTGCCACGTCACAGCAGTTATATCCACATGATGTCAGCCCAGGGAGAGGGACAGAAATTCCCCTGCATTCCTTACACTATTTGCTGACTGCCATCCCAGCCACCTGGCCACCTTCTGCCAGCTGCCAGGATCCCTGTGTGGGCAGGACAGAGAGTCAAGGGAAAGTCCCTTTATATGCATAGCTTTAGAGCTAAACATGCTGTTTTAAGAAACTTCCCTAGAGGAAAATCAAGGGTAACAAATGCAAAAAGTGTTTTATTTCAATTCAGCTTCTTGTGGCACTTGAGATGGGAAATGCTGGTCAGAAGCAGAAACACCAACATTTTTTTCCACAGGAGGGTGAGAAGGAGGGTGTCAGACCCATGTCCCTGCTTTCTGCTCTAGGTTAACTTGCTTTTGCTGTCCCAGCACTGCCAGGGATGGAAACTCAGCACGATGGTCATCAGTGCTCCTGCTGCAACTAGAAACAACTGCTATGTCATGGACAAGAGAGCCTGGCACATGAAGACTCCAGACAAGAGGTCCTGGAGCCTTCAGTGGAGAACTCAGGTGCTTCCAGCAGGCCCATGTTGATCCCTGCCATGCTGGACATGGGGCACCATGCAGCATTGCCTGAAGCATCCTGCTGGCACCTGGCCGGCCCAGACCCTTTGTCATGCTGAGCAGATGACCTGTGTGCAGCAGTTAACCTCAAAACACTGCTCCCAGTTAACCTAGTTTGGCTCTGAGCAAGGCTGGGCCCTCTAGAAAAAACCACGTGTGGGCTTGTCTCCTGCTGGCCTCTTTGTTGGCCCGTTTCCATCGCATGATTCACGTCAGTTCCCAGTGCCAACGGCTGAGAAGGAGCCTGTGTCATTGCATTGTCCCTGGGATATTTACTGCCTGGTTACTGATCAAGGTTCAGGCTGGCAGGGCCTGGCACCACAGGCAAAAACTGGTGTCCCCTGGCAGGAGCTGTGGCTGGGTCAAGGTGGGCAGCTGACCTGGCCCTTCCAGCTGTGGGATGGATGGTGAGAGGCAGCTGTGCAGTGCCATGGCTTGGCATGGCAGCTCTCTGACTGCCTGGGGAGGGCTCAGCCATGCTCGCTGCCCTCCAGGCTCCTGCCAGGCACTTGCTCCACCCTGATAGTGCCCCAGCATTCACCCTGACTGCTTTGCTGCCCCAGCTCCACAGCAGGAACATCAGAGAGGGCAGGGCCCACACATGAAAGAGAAATGTCTTCACCTACCCCATGCCAGGAATATCTGCCTGCAGGCCATGTGCACTCCTGGGCATGGCACGTTTTTCCTCAGCTCATTCTCTAATGGGTCCCCAAACACGTATTTAGCCTAGCCCCTTCCTCTCTCAATCTGACCTGCAGCTCCCATGCTGCAGCAGTGCTGGGCAGATATCAGACTCCTGTCCCCATTCCCGGGTTCAGAGGGTATCCAGGGAGGTGGGGAAGGTGCTGCACAGCACACCCAGGAGCCACCCGTGCAGTAAATCAGTAACAAAGCAACAGCTCCTCATGTGACTGCAGTCTGCAGCCTCTCCCCTTGGCTGGCGGGCAGGAACAGGCACTGGTGGCTGTCCAGTGGTGCGGCCATCGACTGCCACGCACGCTGGCCCCACCGCCCCGCAGCGCCGGCGCTGGGACATGCACGGGACAGGCAGTGGGGCGGGGCAGGGCACAGCTCCTCCTCCCCGGGGGTCGTGCTCACCTCATGTTCTCGGTGCTGTGGACTCAGCCCTGAGACACACACCTGAGCCTCTTCTTCNCTCTCGGTGCTGTGGAGCAGGCAGCCGGGGCTGCGGTCTCAGCCCTGGGACACACACCTGAGCCTCTTCTTCTCCTAGTCCGTGTTTAGCAATGCCCCTCATTTGGGACCAGCTCTTTCCTGACCACCTCTCATCACCTGTGCAGATGTGATGCGAACTGCTGTAGCCCCTTGGTGGTCTCTGGCAGATGACACTCCTGGGACATGCCCATCCCTCCAGCAATCTCCAGGCTCTGAAATGAAGTTTCATTTCAATTATCGTATCTTTACAACAGTGAGAGACATAGGGGGCACCAAAAAACCCTGGTTTCTATGGCAACCAGGAATAACCTCCCTGGAGACAGTGCTATCTCTGCCAATTTCCATCCCAGACCCTGGTGATACATCAGTTCATAGATACAGGGGCCAGCATGGTGTCCTGAAGAGCCCCAAGACAACTAAAGCAAGGTCCCTCAGCTGCAGAATCCAGCCTTTCCTGGTTTCCCTACCTGCTGCCTTGGGTATACCGTCCTACTCTTCAAAAAACAAAGCCAAAGGGATTTCTGAAGTTTCCCAGCTGGGGGAGCAGGACAGGGATGTGCCCTCGTTCAGCCCAGTCTGCAGCACAGCAGCTCTTTCTGCAGGTAAGTGCTTCTCACTGGCAGCCCCACTCTGGACTGGGAGCGCCTCTGCCCCATCCTGTGCTTCTCCAAGCTACAATGGCAGGTGATGGCACCCTGTTCACCCTGTCACACATGACAGGGGTATTCCTGCATAGAGCCCATGACTTCTGGGAGAAGGCAGCCAGTGCTGCTCTGCCTCACACCTGCATGGGGCAACTCAGCACGGGGGTGCACAGGGGCTTATCAGCCATCCCTGGGGCAGCGAGGGACTCTGTTCCAAGGTAGCTCACGGCATTGCATGGCACAGAATCCTCCATGTCCACAGCTGGACAGAACCGTGGAAGAGGTTACCCTGGGAAGCTCTGGAGGCACCATGTGGGCATGGTCCTGGGCAACCTTCTCCGGCTGACCCTGCTCTGAGCAGGGCTGCTGGACTAGGTGAGCTCTAGACGTTCTTCCAGCCTCAACCTCTGGCCCTGCCCCTCGCGTCCAGGGCCACAGAGTGCCCAGAGCCATTGGGGCTGGGGAGGAGCCGCCCGGCCCCTCCAGGCCCCGGGGGCGCCTCAGGTGCGGCCCCTCGGCCTCAGGTACGGTGACGTCACGGCTGGTGCGGCGCAGGCAATCCTGACCTCGAGTAACCCCGCAGCACCGCCGCTCCTGATTGGCTGCAGCGCAGAACAAGGTGTCTCACAGGGCCAATCAGAGCACAGCTGCCACACCCTCAAGGGAGGCAGCGACAGGCGGGCTCTGATTGGCTACTGAGCCTCTCCTGAGGGTTTTTTTGGTGGATGCCTGGCGCTGATTGGCTGCGTGGGTCGGTGCTGGAGGCTCATTGGTTCCTTGCTGGGCGCCTCAGGGATGTGAGGGAGGAGAGCGGTCCCGGCCCCGGTCCCTGTACTGTTTCCTGTGGGGGGTCTCCTGTGCAGCAGAGCCTTTCCTCGGCTCATCCCAGCAGTGCACGCTCTATTGGAGCCCAGCCCTGGCACCCACATCCCCCCTTCAAGAGGCAGCGCCTGCCCCTGCGGCCTTCCTTGTGATCATCGGGGATGTCTGCTGGGAACGGCCACCAAGGCCATCAAGGGCCTGGGCCAGGTTTAAAGCGTCACTTCCCAGTCTTTCTTGCTCCAGTCTGTGGTCTCGGAATGAGCCCCAGAGCCTGAGAAAGCAGAACATTACAGGTGGAAAATGATTCCTGGCTGCAGTCTGAGAGCTTTGAACAATATCTGGGGTTTCGTAGGAGAACAGTGGAAGAGAGGGGCTCCATTTCCACTGCAGATTGTGGAGCAGGGATGTGGGCAGGCAGAGGCACCGGGCAGTGTCAGGGGAGATGAGTGTGAGGCACCACTGGTGTTCTTTCCCCCCTTGTGCCTGGATCTCCCTTGGTGGCACCAGAACAGTCCTTTCCTGCTCCATCACACATACAGGGTGTCCTGAGAAGCTCTGTCTGAGGCACCAACCTAACTGCTGATTCTGTGCCACCGTAAGGGCTTCTAGGGTGTTTAATGCCACCAGCAGCACCAGCTCCAGAAAGGATTCCCGAGACACCCAGCTGGTGCCCTCAGTCTTTGGGGAGCACTTCACTGCCAAAATTACTCTGACTTTTAACCACAACTTACTGCTAGGCCACATGGCATGGATCCCCTATGAGGGATCCTATGAGAGAGCCAGGCAGCAGCCCCACCTGTGAGTTCCCCAGCCTCTGCAAGAGGACATTTCTCCATGTGAAGATCCTGACATTTTTCAATCCATTCACATAAACTAATGTGTTCTGAAATGTTCCTCTCCTAGCATCCTCGTATGAGGGACCTCCTTGAACTTCTTCACTCTGCAGAAAGAGCACAGCCTGGGAAGCCCCTGAGTGCCTCAGCAGAGACAGCAATGTGAGGGATTTGTCTCACTTCTCCTTACAGCTCATTTTCGTGAGTGGTCCTGTTGTACTCTGTTGTTTGTTGACTTCAACCTCTTTGGCAGGCAACCACCTTTTGTCTACTCACAAAAACACTTGGAAGTTAGTTGTTATGCTATTTTGGCTTGCCTGACCATGGTTTCACATTTCACTTGCCCAGGTTTACCCTCCTTGGTGTTCGGACACAGTTATGGCTTATTCAAAGATATCACTTTACATCCAACTGGCTCCCATGCTTGCTTTTCACAAACATTTGCTTTAACACTGCTATAGCCTCTATGAACAGACACACACATTTGCTTTCTGCCTCCAGGATCATATTTACACAACATCCAGCATGTTATAGAGACAAAAGTGTTAGAGAATAGGCAAAGGAGGGCTATGAGGATGGTGAAAGGTCTGGAGGGGCCACACAAGGAGTGGCTGAGGGCACTTGGTTTGTTCACCCTGGAGCCTGAGGTCAGACCCCACTGGGGGCTGCAGCTCCTCATGAGGGGCAGCTCTGATCTCTGCTCTCTGTGACAGTGACAGGACCTGAGGGAATGGTGGAGCTGTGCCAGGGGAGGGTCAGGCTGGATATCAGGGAAAGGTTCTGCCCCCAGAGGGTGCTGGGCACTGCCCAGGCTCCTTAGGTCACAGCCCCAAGGCTGCCAGAGCTCCAGGAGTATTTGTACAACACTCTCAGGGACAGGGTTGGATTGTCGGGATGTTTGTGCAGGGCCAGTGGCTGGACTCAAAGGCTGCTTCCAGCTCAGAAACTCTTCTGGTTGCTAATTTTATTTTCTTAATTTCCTTTCCTTTTTTTAAAATTTCTTAATAGTATCCCTCATTTTGCACATAACTATTGCTGCTAGTTTTCTGCTGCTGCTTTTCCTGTCCTAGAGGTCTTTGTGGTCATCAGAAGGACATTTTGCCCTGAGTTTGTTGTCCTGCAGATAAAGTCATGTTAACATGTGCACTGAGACTGGGATGAAGGAAGGGTCTGTGTGACTGGCTGGGTTTGAAAGTACCAGAAGGAACTCTAAAGAGGAAAATGATGAGCATGGCTTGCACAGGGCACAGTCAAGACCAGGAGGATGCTGAGCAATCTGTTGTTTGCATCAGCCCAGATGGCTGGACTTTGATTAGGGCTGGGGTGTGGGTAATGCCAGCAGGAGACCTGTGCTTTAATAATGAAAGGATGGCAACAAGATACAAACATGTCCCTCACATCATCCTCCCCCCCTGACACCATGATACCACCTCTAAGGGCACCACAGCAAGGAAACCCAGACAGAGGCAGTAATCCAGCCTGAGGCTCTTCGGAGGTGGATCAGGGGCTCCATGAAAATGGTCAGTTCCTAAAGGGTGTGAAAAGGGCTGTTGGCACCGTTTGCTATAGCCAGTAAAGAGGAACCCATGAGCCACAGCAAGGACCCACCTAGCACCACCCCTCATGCCAGTGCTGCACTGGTCACCTGGTCAGACCCTGTGAGGGTGAGTGTGAGGATGAGTGAAACTGGGAGATACACTGTGTGAGTGACTTAGGCAGTTTATTTTAATAAAAATCCCCTTCTCCAAGGAATTTACACTGTATGATGTACCTGGCCCAGAGGAAGCACAAGCCCCAGCATGCACCCCATTGGAGGCCTTGGAAGGCTTTCCTGGTCCACAGCCCGTTTTTGGGGGGCTGAGGTGCTGGTGGTATCTGTGTGCATTCAGCCCAGTGCAGTTTTCTGTGGGCTGAGGAGCTGCTGCTGTGCTGGCCAGGCTGGCAATGCTGCTTCCAGCAGCTGCTGGGAACACATTCTTGGAGAGTAAGGTTGGATTCCACAAAGGCAGAGCCCCTGTGAAATCCTAGAGAGCTGCAAAGAGCTGCCAGAGCAGCTGTGAGCTGGGGATGGTATGCAGAGAGTGATGGTTGGTGCTGTGCACTCCTCAATCCTGCCCAGACACATGGAGGTCCATGGAGAGGGGGCCTCCTGAAGGCAGCCAGAACCACAGTTCTGTGCTGTGGTTCCTCTCTGGCAGTCAGCATTGCTTCTGTGCCCCAGAGCTGGGGAGGGCTCTCCTTATTGTGACTCCAACACTGCAGGAGGGGAATGATGCTTGAGAGAAGATCTGTGCTGGTGATCACCCTGGCCCTGCTGAAATGCTGCAGATCCATGGCTGGACAGGCTTCACCCGGGAGAAGATCCCTGTGGTGTCACCCCAGTGCAGGGAACTATGGCTGCCCAGGAAAGGGGCTGCTCAGGGGGCACCAGTACCCCAGCAGAGGTGGGGTGTATGTTCACAGCAAGGTGCAGGTGTGGGCATGAGGCCTTGTGGTCATGTCCCCTGCAGGGAAAGACATCACCCATGGACTGGGAGATCCCCTGCACCATGGGTCATGTTGTTGTCCTTTTGTTGTCCTTCCCTGCCACCCCATCCCGACTGCATTCCTGCAGCCTGACTCAGGGTTTGCAGATACTGCCTACGCCTGCCCAGCCACCCGAGAGGGCTCAGCCCCTCCTCCTGGCACAGCAGGTTGGCAGAACTCGGTCAGTCAAGGTCAGAAAGGTGTTTGGAATCAGGGAAAGGGGGAGGGAGAAGTGTGGGTCCCATCATGGGAGACTTGGAGCTACAGTAGATGCATCTTGCAGGGCTCCTTGCTCCTGTGGGAGGAGACCTCTGCAGTGACCCATCAGCGTGACTCTGTCAGCATATCCCAGGCTCAGCACCCCTCCAAAGCAGAGTCCAAGGAAATCTCAGGAATGCTGCGTGACTGGCACCCAGCAGTTAATGGTCCTTGTCACTTCCCAATCACTGAGTGGGAAAAGACCAGTGGGATTAGAAGGGTCCTTCCATCTTCCAGGCTGTGGTTAGAAAACTTCAGCATCTGCAAATACTGGAGAAGAAGAAAAGTGAGGAAATGGTGATAGGGAAAAGAGAAAAGTCATTTCAGCTAATTCGTCCATTTCAACAAAGCTCAGAGGAGGAGATGCCTGAAGATGGGTCCCCAACTTGAACATGGATGAGGGACCAGAGGTGTCTCTGCCAGTGGCACAGGAGATGAGATGGGATGAGAAAGACACTGTAGGCTAAAGGCCATGTTAGACAGCAGAAATTACAGACCATTCTCGAAGTTCCAGGGATTGTTTGTGTCTGAAATTCCACCTAAAAGCAGGTATTGTCCCCAGTGAACTGGTGACCTCCTAAATGGGGCCGTGGCACTGATCAAATTAGGCTAGTGAAGATTGGAGCAGAAGTGCAGGAGGAGCAATGACTTCCTTCCACGCACGTACCAAAACTCAGGGCCAGACCTTGATGTCAGGGGATTTCTATTTTAAGTGGAACTGACTCAGTCTCTCACACTTCTTGCTGGTCTCTGTCATCCTCAGGGCCACCTCCACCCTGAGGTGTTTGCACAAGGGGCATGGCTGGGCCTTCAGGCTGAAACATAGGACAGGGCTGCCACGTCAAACCTCCTCTGCATGGGATTCTCTCAACTGGCAGTGACAAAACAGTTTTGGGGAAGGTTTTGGATGCATCAGCAATTATTCTTGCTGGATCTTTCACCTCCAAACATTGCTCTCTTCACCTTCCAGAAGACTCAGGCAGAGCTACTGCTTTTTAGCTGTTCATTCTCCTTTAGGGTGTCTTTTCTGACTGGTATCTGTCAAAGTGTTGGGAAAGAAGGAAGACGTGGGGTATCCACTGGCATCACCTCATGCTACAGGAGTGGGCTGGCACTCTGGGCTGGCAGCAGTGTCCTTGCACTGCCTGGCAGCATTTCCACCTGCCTGGCAGCATTTTCACCTGCCTGGCAGCCTGTCCTTTCCCTGGTCCTGGAGCCTGACATGGCACTAACTGAAATACCTGCCCATGGTATCTTATCTGCCAGCCTGCTGCACACTGGGAGTGTGGAGATGGCCCAGATATTCCATTTCATGGGTTTCCTACGCCCACAGCCATGAGCTTACCAGAGCACAGGCACGTAGGGCAGGAGCACCCTGCCTGTGGCCTACTGGCTCTGCTCAGCACTGGCCCTGTGCTCTCCTGTCCCTTCTCTGGGACTCACTCAGCACCCTGCAGACAAAGGGATGTCAGGTCCTGAGGTGCTGGAAATCCTCCAGAGCTTTGTCACATGATGCTCATGGGGTATCACTGCTTGGATCCCACTCTCCTGCTGCCCCTCTGACCTTGCTCCCTGCTGGCAGCCCCAGGATTGCTCCTGTACAGGGAGAGCTGAGAAATTTTTCAGTATTCTGAGTGTCCCAGACAGGAGAGAGAGACCTGCCAGGCTGGGCAGGACACGGTCACCTGCATGACCACAGCCTGGTACCATCTGCCCCACATACAAATAGTCCCCAGGAGTGTGCTGGGTTCGCAGCCAGCCCTGGAGCCCTGCTTCATTACAGAATCAGAGATTCATGGAGTCTCCTGTGTTGGAAGGGACCTACCAGGATCACTGAATCCAACTCCTGGCTCTACACAGACACCCCAACTATCCCATCCTGTGCATCTCTGGGAGCATTGTCAAACCACTCCTGGAGCTCTGGCAGCCTTGGGGCCGTGCCCATTCCCTGGGGAGCCTGGGCAGTGCTCACACTCTCTGGGAGAAGAACCTTTCCCTGATATCCAGCCTGACCCTCCCCTGGCACAGCTCCACCCTTCCTTCAGGCCCTATCGCAGAAGAGGACGTGGTGCCTGGGGCTGGCTTTGTTCCCGGGTGGTGCATCTGGCTCTGTGGAGTGGGCAGGAAAGGCCCCAGTGTGATGGTCAGGATATGTAGGCAGCAGACCGTGCCCATGGCTACACTGTCAGGGACGGGGACAGAGGGGTGAGGAGGCTTCTCTGGAGCTCAATAGCTTCTCTCAGGGAAGAAGAGCCCAAATCCTGGCAGACATTGGACATCTGCCAGCTGAGTGATCTGTCTCACCAGCTCCTCAGCAACTGCCCAAAGCTGTGAACAGCAGAGAGGCATCCCCCACCTACAGTCACGAGTGCTATCAGCACCAAGCTGCAGTTGCTGCTGCATTGCCTCACATCACCCGTGGTGCCACCACACCTGAGACATACCAGCAGGATATCGTCACCCGGTGACTCAGGGCCACTGGCTTTGGCTCTAAGCTGGAGCCTCTGACCTGAACCTAGGGGAGAATATCTTGCAAGCTGCTGGCCCCTGCCTCACTGTGGCACTGAGGAGCTCCAGGCCTCTGTGGGTTGCTGGCTGAAGGCCATGTGGGTCAGAGAGCCGGTGCTGAGCAATTCACTGCATGGGACTGAGTCACTGGAGAGAGGGGAAAACTGCTCAGGGAGCCTGGGGATTTCTCCATCCTTTCCCTCTGGCTCTTCTTCTGCCACAGCCATAGCTAACAGCTCTGTCCTGCAGGTGGCAGGGCTTGGAGCCTGGATGGATGGTGCTAACAGCCTCAGGAATCCCACTTGCACCTCTGTGCTTGTGACTTGGCCTTGCTGATACCGCGGATGTTGGGGTGGAGCAGCTCCAGCCTTGGTGGAGCACATTTTGCCCACCATGAGGACATGTCCTCATGGCTGTCAAGTGGGCATCCCAAGGTGCAGAGAGTCTGCAAGGTAATAAGCTTGGTAGGGAGGTTTTTCCCTTCCTGCATCATCCTTCAAGCATCCCAGGCAGTATCTTGGAAAACAGGACATTTTAGGCAAAGGTTTAGGATATTCCCTTCCTGTCCCTGCCCTTCCCTTCCCTTCNTGTCCCTGCCCTTCCCTGAGTCTGGTCTGTAGATATCCTCAGAGCATAGGGTGCTGACGGTGTGCAGCTCTGGGACCTTGGGGGGCTCCTGCCCCCCCAGTCCATGCAGCATCAGCACAGTGCCAGCACTGCAGTGCCCTGCAGTGGGCACAGGTACGAAACTTACACAGCAGAGTGCAGAGGGATGCCTGTCTCCTCCCATGGCCTCCTACCTCCAAGGACCCTGGCGTAACCTTTTTCCCCACTTGTGCACAGCAATGGGGATGTGACCTGCTCCATAGGACACCCCTGGTCCCTGGGGCCTTGGTATGGCCCTGACTGGATGTGGCTTCAGCCAGGCTTCTCTGGCTCCAGAGCAAGGGCCCAGTGGAACGGGGGTCTGTGTGGCACAGGGCACGGGCACAGCCCACCCCAGGTGCACAGACAGGCTGTGGCAGCACGAGCTGCCCTGGGGACACAGCCATGCCCTATGACCAGGACATCTCCAGGGGAAAGGACAGGTTTTGGGGAGCCAGTATGTGTGATGGTGACCTTAGCAGGGGCATTATGGAAACCCCCAGCCTGGCTGGGGCTTGGAAAAGGGAGTGCATGGGCACAGCATGGGCACAGCATCCCCAGCCCTCATTTGCATGTGTGCAAAGCAGGGAATTTTCCATCAGCAAGCAGCCGAAATTTCTGCACGGTGACCTTTGTCCCCACGCAGGCTCAGAGCCCATGGCAGCTGACTAATGTCACTGTGATGCCCTGCTCCCCCTGCAGCTGTGGGCAGCCAGGGGACTGTGTTCTGCCCCCACACTCTGGCACTGCCAGCTCCGTGCAAAACAAGCAGGACCCCCCAGATCTCCCCCAGGGAGGGCAGGGACTCCTGGCCCCCAGCCACCTCTGGGCATCAGTGAGGGCCAGCGCCCCCAGTCCCCCCTGCCCACCCTGCTACTAGCCCTTGGTGCTGCCCTGGCCCCAGAGCAAGGGCTGAGCTGTGGCACAGGCTCTGAGGAGTCTGATGGCAGATGATGGACAGACATTTCTGGGATTACTGAGCACATCACAGCCTCAAGCCCTGGCCGCTGTGGTCAGGTGCTGCCCATGGGTGCAGGATGGGCAGTGTCTGGTCAGGATGGAGAGGGTGAACGGTCTGTTGGAGGGCAAGGAGTGCGGCAACAGGAAGAGGCCATTCAGGAGACGAAGAATATGGGTTGGATGTCTCTGAATAGAGCCCCTGCAGCTGGGACACCTGTGGTCCCCACCCCCAAGGAGCTGACAGCCACTGCAGGCAGGGTGCACACGGAGCCCCCGGCTGCACCTCAGCCTCTCCCAAAGCTCCCGGCCCCCCGGGCTCCGTGCTGGGCACAGACCCCTCCCGGAGGCTGTGACACCGCTCCGCCTGCTGCCAGCCGTGCCGCCCCGCAGCCTTTGGGAGGTGTCCCTTGCTGTGAGAAGCACACAAAGCACGGACTGCCCACACACCACCTCCCCCGTCGCAGTGTTCCGAGGAAACACAAACGACAGTATTCCTGTCAAGGAAGCACAAATCACCTTGACTTTTGCTCAGAGCCCTGGAGTATCTGGGGCAGAGCGTGGCCGGGCACCAGCGCTGTGCCTGGCTCGGGGCTCCGTGGCTCTGTTGCTTTCCACAGGTACTTGGCCGACAGGTGGGCTGCAGCCAGAGGTCACCCGATCTGCTGACAGCAGCTGAACGGCAGCCCCAGCACAAGCCACCCAGCCCAGACTGTGCTCTCACAGCTCCCCCAGACCCTTCCCGTGTTCCTCTGGAGCCTCAGTGTGCCCTATGGCCAGAAGGGCTTGGACCCTCACGGCTGCAGGAGCTGCTGGGGTTCACTGAGAGCAGCCAGGGATGCTAAAGCACCCTGAGACTGGTGCTAGAAACAGGGGGAACGAGTGCATCACCTTCACTGGGATGGCTCCAGGGCTTAGGGGAGCTGCTGCAACACCCCCCGAGCAGCTGTTACCCAAACCCAAGCTCCACACAGCACTGCAGCCCCTGGGCGCAGTGTGTGATGGCCAGAGTGGGGGATACAGCAGCAAGGGAACAGAAGGTTTACCCACAGCAGGGAAAAATGAAGGATTTCTTGCTAGAGCCAGAGGGACTGAATTGACACAAATGGAGAAACCAAATACTCATCCCAAAAGAAAAGTAGTGGACTTGAGGATGGTTTATTTTCTACACGTAACTTAGGAGTGTTTTTGCTCCAAGTCACATTTTTGCGTTTGTGACTTCTCCCTGACATTTACAGGGAACTTAGAGGTAAATCACCAAGGGGGTGCATCAAAGGGGAGAGCTCACAGCCTCTCCCAATGGCCTTTTGCTGCTTGCAGACCATTGCTTGTTTGATTCCACGTGAAAATACTGCCTCTGCCCTAAGCTGACCTTCTGTGGGTTCTCAGTTCCTCTTGGAAAACAATGTGACTGCCCCGATGCAGACAGCAGTGCAGCCCTGGCTCACAGCTGAGAGCACTTCCCTGCACACCCATGACACTGACACACAGAGTGCCTGGATGTCCCTGGGTTGTTCCCTGCAAGGCAGCCCTGGGAACTCACCTCCTGCTGTGGCTCAAGGAAAATCCCACTGTCATTTTGGTTTTACTGCTGTAAAATGGGTTTGAGTGCTCCTGTCATGCTTTACAGCAGTGACTCCTGGGAAACCCTTGGGAGCAGAGCTGGGATCCCACAGGAGGCCCTGGAGGCCACAGCTGCGAGTTCACTCCAGCAGCACTGGCAGCAGGGAGCTCAGTGCAGTGTGGCACGGTCAGATGGGAGCAGCTTTTCATTATTTCCAGGGAGCAGGGGAGGAGAAACTGCAGATCCAGAGCCTGTCCTGGCTCCTGGTTGGCACCGTGGTGTGCAGGTCAAACGCTGAGGGTGCTTCACTCCCCAAACCCAATTTCCATTGCACACCATCCCCACAGGGAGCAGTGACACAGACTGGGACTGGGGTGGATGAGTTTCTCTGACCCCCTCCTTGGCTCTGCAGGAAGCCCCTGGGTTCCCCTCTCACGTTCCATCATCACCCTCATGGAGGAGCCTGGCAGGACACAAGATCAGTGCCATGGAGACCCTGATGGGAGCCCCCAATGTGAGTGGGGCAGGCTCAGCTTTGTGCCCCAGTGATACAGCGGCTGGCACAGACATTGGGCTGGCCTCAGGCCCCAGTGGGAGGGCTAGAAAATCACAGGGGAGTATAGTCCCTGAGGACACAGGGGGACAGCAACCCTGGGGTCCTCCTCAGTGGTACCCACTGCCCGCAGCCCTCCTGCAGCAGCCTGAGCCCTGGGTTACCTGCACCAGCCGTCTGTGTTTACTGTGTCCCCTCCCTGCCCTCTCCCTCTTTTCCTGGGCAAACAGGCGTGTACCAGCCTGGTTATTGCTTTGCTCCCGCAGCTGGACTGTTTGGTGGAAACAAAAGGGAACGTTTTCCTCCTCCCACAGGGTATTTGTGCCTCACGTGCCCTGACTCTCTCCAGCACGAGAGGTGCCATGGGATGAGGGGCTCACGCAGTAGCAGGAGGTGGGGAGGGTCTAGAACAGTGTCCCATGTCACCTCTGCAAGGGCAGGTCTGCTGCTGATGTGTGCTGTCAGAGAGGTCGTGGCAGACCTGGCCGCTCACCAAAGCTCTCCAGAAGGCTGGCTGAAGCCTCGTGGGGTTCTGACATTGATTCTGATTTAAGAAAAAATTATGTTTTTGGTAACAGAGCAGGGGTGAAAGAGCCTGAGCCCAGCAGGGCTCTGGGAGAGCTGAGCTACGCTGGGTCTGCTCTCACTGTCAGGGTCTGATAAGGGACAGGCTTCTGCCAAGGGCAGAGGAGCTGGATGGCATCCCCAGAGCACGGTGTGAGGATGCTCTGTAACATGATGGCCACACAAAGAGGAGCCTGAGGTCATGGACAAGGGCCTCAGGGACAAGGTGACAGGGTGCTGCACACCATGGGGGACAGGGCAGCTTGTCCCTGCTGCCCTCCCAGCCTAAGGCAAACAGCTCAGCATCACTGGCAAAGTCCCCTCCTGGCAAAGATGCTGCTCATCCTGCACACAGGCAGCCCCAAATGGCCTCAGGTGACCCCTCCCACCTGCCCACCCCCACAGCCCATCCCACTGCCCATCTCAGCACCAGCATCACGCTTGCAGGCACCGCTACCTAATTGCTGCCCAGACTGTCAAGCTTTCTCCATCTCAGCTATTTTTCTTGGCTTGGATTGGAACAAATGGCATGGAAAAATTCTCCTTTTCCCCAGAAATTCCCAAGTCAGTGAGCAGTGGCAGAGAGACCGTACACAGCTCACCCCACGGGGCTCCTCCACGAGGGAGATGCTGGAGCAGAACACAGGGGTGTCCTGCAGAGGCAAGGAGGGACTCTGAGAAACTCATCAGAGAGACCAGGGGTCCCAACTGTACCCACCCACTCACCCTGGTGTTTTGGTGCTGGTACCCTCATTATCCTCCCCACCAATGGGACCAGACGTGTCCCTGTTCCACCACCCCCTGCACCTGGGGAGCCGTGGGGGTACATGGACATGGGGCCATGGGGTGAAACAGATTCCCAAGTGGTTTTACATCTGCCCTTGGCTACAGCAGAGCTCTCCTGTCCCAGAGGAGCAGCTTTAAAGAGCCTCAGAATGGGGCAGTCAGTTGGTGTGGTGCAGTGCAGGCTCAGGAACGCTCCTGACCCGTGTCCCTCTGCTATCAGAGTGTTTGGAATGTGTTACTGGGGGGGTCCCTGTGGGCCACAGAGTGGGGGGATGTCGGTACTGTATGATTTTTATGCAGACTTGTCCAAAACACAGAGGGTTGAATGAAATATCTGGAAGGAGGGATGTAGGAGAAAACCTCTCCTGGGTCACAGCGGAATATTTGGACTCTGCTGAGGCACCTCCCAGGAGACATCTGCAAAACACACACTCATCTCCCAGGAAACAGCCTCACCCCTCTGTGAATTCAGGCTGGAGAAGATAAATGTGCCATTCCCAAATAGTGTCCAGGGCTGCTGTCTGGCCCCTACTTCGGTGACAGCCAGGGACCCCCACTGGCTGGGAGCTTCTGGAATGAGGGAGGGAAGGAAGAGGAGAATCTCAAAGAGGCAGCTTGGACTGTGGGTTACTGAGCCAGCCCAAGGTCACTCCTGTGCCACTGAAGTGTCACCTTGCCCCAGTGAACTCTGCTGTTGTCTTCAGGCAGCTCCATGACAATGCCTGGCCCTTGTGCAACCAAAGGCCACGAAATGAAACTAAAAATAGCTCCAGCTCCTTACAGAACACCTGGCTGCTGGTGCCTGCCAGGAGCTGCGCTCCAAGGGCTCCCTCCTCCGAGCTGATGTGGGCACTGAGGGAACACCTCAGCTACTCCTCTCCTGCCCCAAGCCTTGCCTGGCCTCTGCTCATCCTTTGCTCAGCAACCTGGGGCAGGTTGGAAAGGTACTGGAGGATGCTGTGGGATGCTGGGGCATGTTAGGTGGATGCTGGGGGATGTTAGGGTGATGCTGGAAATTTTGGGGAGAAGTTGGGGGATGTTGGAGGATGTTCAGGGGATGTTGGAGGCTGCCAAGCTGCCCATCCTGGCCCCTGGCCCAGTGTGTTTTTTGCCCAAGCCTCGTCACAGTGCAGTGTCATCACTCCCTGAGCCTCATGTGGGGACTGATGCCACCATCTCTCCTGCCTGACCTTTGCAGAGGGAGCTGGGGTCAGCACTGGGGGTTCACTGAGGAGTGAATTCAAGTTATTCATCCTTCAGTTAACCTGACTTTGTGCTTGGCTGGCCAAGCTGCCTTGATTCTGCTGGCACCCCCACACCTGGGCACAGCACGGTGCCCCATTCAGACTGGACACAATTCAGCTCTTTGGGGCATTTTTTCTACACTGAGGTAGATACTTGGCTCATTTTAGATATAAGGCAGTGGACCAAGGCCAGAGCAGTCATGAACCCTGAGGATGTCGTGAACTTTTACAGGTGCCCTGGAGTCCCTGCAGCCAGAGCACCTGGAACACACAGGAGTCCTGTGAGATCCTTGGGCTGTCAGTGAGCTCAGGCTGAGCTGTTCTTCCTCTGTTGCAGTCAGGCTCTTCCAGCACCAGGCCAGTGATCCCTTCGAGGCAGCAGTGTCTCCCTCACGCAGGCCAGACCTCGAGCATTGCCACTGTCTGCTCCTGTAGAACCCAGCAGGAGCCAAAACCCTCCTTTTCTCATGGAAAATTTCCAAATTATGCTCAAAACAAAGAGCGTTACTGAGAGTCAGAGCAGCACCTGGCTGCAGAAGCAGAGTGAGAAGGGAGAGACCCCGGGCACAGCTGAGCACAGCCAGGCACTGTGGTGGTGGCCCCGGGCTCTGTGGCCGTGATTGACCCTCACTGTCACACACACTGAGGAACAGCTCCAGTGCAGGGGTGATTGAAGGGCTTCTGCTTCACTGAGCCCATTGATTTGGGTGCCTCACTCCTTCTGCCTCCTCTCCCAGAGTTTCTGCCAGCCCAGCTGTGGTGGCCAAGCACCAAGTGCCAGCTGAGCACAATGTGACTTTGAGTAGAGCAGGGGCCATCCCACCACCAAAACACCTGTCAGCAATGTCCTGCATCCCACCATAAACCCCACGTCAGCAACACCCTGCATTCCACCCCTGGAACCTCTGTCAGCAGCGTCCTGCCCATCTGGGGCCACACACTCCCCTGGAAGGAGCACCCTGAGTCCCAGGACTCAGATTCCCTGCTCTGGCCTCAGTGGCATTGTCTGTCCCAGTTTGCAGGGACACAGCAGGAGGCCCATGGCCCCCAGTGCTCTGGGCTGCCAGCCCATTGTCCCTTGTCTCCAGGATGGGAGAAGCTGGGGTTTGTTGGCTGCCAGGGTTGAGGTGTCCTGGCCCTTGCCACTGCCCTGAGCAGGATGGGGACACACTCCTGGAGTTCCCTGGAGCTCTGCAGCTCCGAGCCTGGCAGACATCCACCCCTGCAGGCTTTCTGCATGACACAGGGCATGTCCCCAAAGGGAACCCCATGGCCCTCCAGCCCCACAGGCTGAGAAAGAGGTGACAGTGCAGGGACGGATAACAGGTAGGGGAGCAGGAGTCTAGGACAGAGGAGAGGAGGTGGATTTGGGGATAGGAGGGGGAAACAGGGAAAGACGATGGATGTGGGAGAGAGCTCATGGGTCTGGGGAGGAGTCACAGATACAGAGATCAGGCACCTCAGTTCTGTTCAAACCACTGTCCCAAGGGGAAGGCAGGAGGAAAAGCAGCAACAAACCTTGGGAGAACTGGGCCAGCAGATCTGATCCCACATTGTCACAAGAAGCATCAGCTGGAGTCACCAGTCCTTCCTCCTGCCAAGGGCAGCCCTGTCAGCCCTCCATCCCCAGGGAGGTGGTTTGGCCATTTGAGGGTGTCCTGAGTCCAGGCTGAGTGTGCAGGGGATGTGCCACATTGTGCCCAGTGACAGACATGCCACATGAGGCCCAGGGCTGAACCTCAGGCCTCCTGAGTGCCACCTGCTCCAGGGAGAGAGTGGAATATCAGGCCATGGCCAGTGCCAAGCTGTGGGCATCCCTCACCTGGCTTGTTCTCACGGGGTCTTGGGGGATGCTTGGGGCTGTTGTGGAATATTGGAGAATCTTGGGGGATGCTGGGGGATGTTGAAGGATGGAGTATTCTAGGGGGGATGCTGAAGGGATGTTTGGGGATATTGGAGAATTTTTTGGGGATGCTGGGGGAATATTGGGGAATGTTTGGGGGTACTGCGGGATTTGTGGGAATGCTGGGGAGAGGTTTGAGGATATTTGGGGGATGCTGCGGGATGTTGGAGGGATGCCGGGGGGATGTTGAGAGGATATTTCGGGATGTTGAGGCAAATGCTGGGAGGTGTTGGGGGATGTGGACCTGCCCAGCCTGGCCGCTGTCCCATCTTCCGGGCGGTGGGTGACCAGCAGAGGGCTCGGCTCCCCTCCCGCCACCGCTTTATCCTGCCCAGCGCTCCCCTCGCGGCCAGAGCCGCGGCCGGAGCCGGACCGAGCGGCTGCGCCCGGACACAGCTCCCGTGCAGCCCCGGGGGCTGCGCCGCCTCCAGCACACGCGCTCCCGGAGGGTGCGGGGACCGTCACGGGGGCACGATGCCTTCGCCACCACTTCTCCTGCTGCTGCTGCTGCTGGCCCCGGGGGCCGCGGGGATGCGAGGCAGGGCTGGCACCGGCAGCACTCAGCACGGCCAGGGTGCGGACAGCGGCAGGACCCTGCCCGCGGCTGCCCGGGACGTCCCGGAGGTGCGGGAGATGAGGGAGAGGCTGCGCCGGGGCACGGAGGAGGACTCCAAGTCGGTGCAGCAGTACGTGCCGGGGGTGCGGGTGGAGTTCCCGCGGCCCCTCAACTCCGCCAGCCTGCACCCGACCAGGGCCCTGCTGCCATCCAGCACCGACCCATCGGAACAGCAAGCGGGGGTCCCCACGGACAGGGACAGGGCAGAGCCCCGAGCCAACCTCACCACTGTGTCCGACAAGCGACTGCAGATCCACAACCCCCTGTACCCGGTGACAGAGAGCTCCTACAGTGCCTACGCTGTGATGTTCCTGTCCCTCATCGTCTTCACAGTGGGTATCATCGGCAACCTCTCCGTGATGTGCATCGTGTGGCACAACTACTACATGAAGAGTGCCTGGAACTCCATCCTGGCCAGCCTGGCTTTCTGGGACTTCCTCATCCTCTTCTTCTGCCTGCCTGTTGTCATCTTCAACGAGATCACCAAGAAGCGGCTGCTGGGGGACATGTCCTGTCGCATTGTGCCCTTCATGGAGGTAAGGAGCGGCACAGGTCCCCGGAGGGATCAAGGACTCTACTCCTCTCTGCCCTCTTGCTCCGGGGCAGTCCTTGGTGCTGGTGGCCTGGCGCAAGGACTGTGTGCCAGAGACCCCCACTGTGGGGCACAACAAGGAGTTGAGGGACAGTCCCCACAGTGACCCTCCCTCTGTCCCAGGCCATTCCTCAGGCTCTGCAGCCAGCACCGATGCTGCCAGGGCTGGGAAAAGCCCATTAGACCCTCCTCCAGCCAGCACAGGGACTTCTGTCTGCAGGGTCCCTCCATTTGTCTGTTCCTGTCCCAGCCTGATGCCCCAAAGCCTGGGGGCTCAGCCATGCAGTGTCCTGGCCCAGAAACTGGCCACTGTGGGCTGCTGAGGATGGTCCAGCAGCAGGGGGCTGCAGGTAGACAGTGCTGGTCAGCACTGGAATGGGACGGCCCAGGAATTAGGTCTGGAAGCCTGAGATCTATGTTTGTCCTCAAACCTCATGTGTGACACATTGGTCACACTCCTGGAGAGCCAGGCACCCACTGAGAAGGCCAGAGGGACTGTGGTGATAGGAGATGGCAGAATGAGCAAAATTGCCCCAGAGGGCAGGGTTTGGGCCGATGCTGCTCTTGTGCTGGAAACCAACCTTCAAAGTGCTCATCTCCCATCCTTAAGGGAACCTTGGGGTCCAGCTGTGCCCCTCCGTGCCCTGCTGGGACAGACAGACCAAGCCTGCCTGTTCTCTGTGGTCAATGCCCCATTTATCAAAGGGTGCAAACACCTAGAAGAGCTCAGAGACAGTGTCAGATCGCTGAAGATCCTCTCAGGCTTGGTCAGACCAGCCAGGGTTCAGAAGCTGAGCAGCCACCCCAGTGTTCCGGGTTCCTGGCTGCTCCGTTCCCTGCTGGTGCCAGAACAGTCACCTGTGACAGTCACCTGTCCATGCCCCAGTGCCCTTGTGCAGGGTCTGCACTTGTGCAAGGGTCCCTGGCTGTGCACAGCCCTGTAAGCTCCAGCAATGCCACTGTGTCCTCTGGGTGCAGGGTGATGGGCCAGGGTGTCCCACTGAGCACAGCCCCAACCCTGCACAGCACAGCCCAGCACAGGGATGTGGTGTTTGCTGGGGGAGCCCTGCAGCCCCCCTGCTCCCCTCTGTCCTGCCCAGCAGGCAAGAGCTGCTCCTTTCCAGAGGTGTCCCACCCCATCCTCTCACTAACTGGAGTGTTTGCCCCATCCCTGTCCTCCACCTCAGGCTTCCAACACTGCATGTGGGTGCACTCAGAGAGGGGCAGGAATTTCCCCAAGCTGGCTCAGTGCCCCAGGGAAGGTTGATAAGGAAAGGCTGATGTCCCCAGAACAGACCCTGTCTCAAGGAGGATCTGAGGAAGATGTGCTGCTCACGGGCTCCCTGTCCCCACGAGAGAACCCTGGGGGTGGCACCACCAGGTACAGGGATTCAGCAGCACCAGGGTGCCCTGGGACAGTTTGGTCCCAGAGGAGTCAGGAAGGGACAGGAATGGTGGCATGTTGGTGCTGCAGAAGGACGAGCCTGTCACAGGCTGGGAAGCACGGTCCTGGTGTGGGGGCTACTCCTGCTCTGCCCCCCAGCACTAGCCCTGCACTGCCCTCCTGCCTCCCAAAGCATGGGCAGAAAGGGGCTCCAGGGCTTCAGCTGGGACCCAGCTGCAGGGAGCCTGCATGGGAGCCACAGCCAGGCCAGAGCCAAATCCCCAGCAAAGGGTCAGCTATGAGAGGGGAACCTATCTGGAGGCCAGGGGTTCGTGTCTGGTGGGATTGTGGCTCAGGCCACTGGATGGATGCCATGGGAAGCAGATCTATCTATCCTCTGTAGCTGCTCAGTGCTCTGGCACAGAGCCAGGTTTTGGAAGCAAAGCTGGTTACAGGGGCTTCTGGGGACAGGCTGTGTGCAGGGATGTGCTGCACTGGCTGATGCCACCAGCTGCATCCCCACCAGGGCACTGGGGATGGGTGCTCTGCAGGACCAAGGGCACCAGGAGAGATGGAAGAGCCTGTGGAAGGGTGTAGGGGGAGGAGGCAGCAGCACAGCAGCACCGAGGGCTGTAGGTGCCAGTCAGGGAACAGGTCCAGTGTGTTGGGTGCAAGCTGTGGGGTAGAGCACTCTGCTGAGTGCCCAGGCTGGCTCTGGGCTTTGGCCAGAGGAGGGGAGATGGTGCTGGGTGCAGGATGCTGGTGCTGGGCTGGTGTCCTGATTCTGTGTCTGGGAGATGCTGCTGTGCATAACCGATGGTGCTGCTGAGTGCTGGCATCACTCTGGTCATCAGCTGCTGGAGTGACCAGCCCAGGGCCAAGGAAAAGGCTGGGGGGTTGGGGAGGCAGTGTTCCGGGCTGTTCCCCACGCACCACGTGGAGCCCCGGGAGGTTTCCTGAGTGCTGGGAAGGTCTTTCAGCACAGGGTGATGTTTGATGGCTTCGTGAGGCCAGGAATGGCCACAGCACTGGGACACCAGCATGTGACTCTGCCATCATCTTGGCCAAGGGCTGTGGGACTTGGCTCCCAGCTCTGGGGCTGGGACTGGGAATGCTGGTCGGTGCCTGGCCAGCCCTCCCAGAGCCACAGCGATTCCTCTCCCTCCCTTGGCCTCCTCCTCTGGCAAAAGAGGATGTTTTTCTTGCTATTCTCAATGCAGCGGAAATTGCCCCAAGCCGATTTGGGACAAGAGTGCCTTCAACTCACTTGGCCTGTCCAGGCAGGCCTTGGGAACCCTGGGAAGGTGCTGGTGGGTGTGATGGTCCCTGCTTCTCCTCTGCAAGAGCCATCCAGAGTAGAGGAAGAGCCTAAAGTACAATCCTGCTGTTCCCACCTTGGCTGGATGGACAGACAGACATCTAGCTAAACTTCTCCTTCTGCAGGAAAGGGAGCTGGGCAGGGACTACAGGGTCAGGGGACATTTTTACCCTTTCAGAAGTCACAGAAAAGTGGCTCTAAACCCTGGGATGCACAAGCTGTGACTTCCCTACAGCCTTTGAAGGAGGGGTTGTGGTCTTAGGTAGCCAGGGGTTTGCCACGAGCCTGGTAGAGTCAAGCCCCCCGTGATGTCTCTGCAGCAGGGCCCACCTGTTCTGCCTCCTCCCTCACCAGGTGTCATCACTGGGAGTTACCACCTTCAGCCTCTGCGCCCTGGGCATCGACAGGTTCCACGCAGCCACCAGCCCCCAGGCCAGCACGCGGCCCATCGAGCAGTGCCAGTCCATCATTGCCAAGCTGGCCGTCATCTGGGTGGGCTCCATGACGCTGTCGGTGCCGGAGATCCTGCTCTGGCAGCTGGCGCAGGACACATCGCCCGTGTCCGGCGGGGTGACCGAGTACTGCACCATGAAGCCCTCGTCCAACCTGCCCGAATCCATCTACTCCCTGGTGCTCACCTACCAGAACGCCCGCATGTGGTGGTACTTCGGCTGCTACTTCTGCCTGCCCATCCTGTTCACCGTCAGCTGCCAGCTGGTGACCCGGCGCATCCGCGGCACCGAGAAGAAGGGCGAGTGCCGGGGCGCCAAGCATGGCCAGTGCGAGGGCCACCTGAACTGCACCATCATCGCGCTGACCGTCATCTACGGGCTCTGCACCACCCCCGAGAACGTCTGCAACATCGTGGTGGCCTACATGTCCCCCGACATGTCGAAGCAGACCTTGGATCTGCTCAACCTCATCAACCAGTTCTTCCTCTTCTTCAAGTGCTCGGTGACGCCTGTCCTGCTCCTGTGTCTCTGTCGTCCCCTGGGCCAGGCCTTCATGGACTGCTGCTGCTGCTGCTGTGAGGGCTGCGGCCCCGACACCACCTCCAGCGAGAGCAGCGCCGACAGCAAGCTCAAAACCGAGATGTCCTCCTCCATCTTCTTCGACAAGCCCCGGGAGACACCCCCACCCCTCCTGGCCCTTGGCACCCCATGCTAAGTGCCACTGGGGAGCTGTAGCGATCATTTCACCACCTCCTCCCAAGACCAAACATTGTTTTGCCATTAGTACTCATGTCTGGACGTGGAACAAGCAGAAAGAGACAGCTCGGGGCTGCGCCGTGGGCTTCAAACCCAGCGTTGGGTAGGTGGGGCTTGAAATCCCATTCCCCGTGGCTACACTGGTGACCCTCTTGCCTCTGCCCAAAGGTCAGTGAGGACAGCAGCACCCTCCCGTGCCAGCTGCCTGGCCAGGCTCCATGGGGCTGCTGCTCTGGAGATGGCGTTGTGCCGGAAAGGTCTTACCTGAAACCACAGAGGCTGGCCATGATGGCTCACAGAGGACACAGCAAACACAAACTGCCCTCTCCCTGTCCCTCCCCTCCTGCCAGCCCCTCCACAAGAGCAGAAGGTCCAACTGGCCGTATCCCACGGGTTCAAGCCATGCCCTGTATGAGCTCAATAAACCAGTAACCTAGAGCACGTCGTGCTTGCGGCCGCTGGCACTGCTGGGCTGAGCCCTGGGAGCACCTTGGAATGGCTCTTCCCTAAACCTGGGGGGCTCTGGGGTGGGCATGGGCAACCAGGGGGCCCAGGGGCAGGGAAGCAGCTGTGCCAGAGTGGGCAGCGGCGAGGTGAGATGGGGAAAGGCCCCCAGCCCCTTTGCTCCCGCCCTGTGGGGTGATGCTGAGCAGTGCCTGTCAGAGAGTGGCCCCTGAAGTGTTGGATTTGGGGTGATTTGTAGGCCTTGAACTGGTCTCAGTAAAGCCCAGCCAGCCCAGCACAGGGCTGAGGTACCCCCCGCCTGCTGGTTCCCTATGCACAACCACGGTGCTGCTGTGCAGTGCTGGGGGAAGATGTGGGACCATCACCCCCAGCACCCCTTGGGGAACCTTGGGGTGAGAGCATCTCACCCAAACTACCCCACAGGGCTCCTGGCCCTCATCCACGTGCCCACTGCAGGCACAGAATGGTCCCAGGAGGACGGTTTCAAGGCATCAGGGTTTCCAAGGCCACATCCACCCCCTGCCCATGGCCCCTGCAGGGGCAGGGGGGTCAAGGAGCAGGCACGAAGGATCTGCCTGAGGGCAGCCTGGCCACGGCAGCCCATCCACCGGAGCTGTTAGAGCTCCTTGTCCCGAGCGCTGGCAGCCGCCCCAGCCCCCGAAATGCCGGGGCGAGGGAGACGGTTGCCAGGGGCAGTGAAAGCCAGGGGCTCACTGCGGGCTTTGTGCGCAACACCCACCGGGCTCCGCGCGCGCTTTGCTTTCGCAGACCCGTTTCCAGGGAAACAAAAGCCCCAGTTTTCTTTCGAGAGCACAAAACTGGGTTTTTCCTTTCATCCTCCTCCCCCCAACCCCGTGCTGGGCCCCACAGTTTGGGAGAAGAGGGGTCTCGTCTTGGCACGGGGATGCCGGGGGGTTCAGAGCCCGGGCCGTACCTTCAGGCCCCTGTGTGCCCCCGGGGTGAGCGGGGTCCCTGTGAGGCTTTGGTGGCTGTGGGCTGGTGGGGGAGGGCATCTCTCATGCGCCTGGTCCACATTGCTCCTTCCTGAGCCTCGGCCAAGGGCGAACAAAGCCAGGCTTGTGCTGCGGCCCCGCGGGGCTGCACGCGTGGGGAGGGGCAGGGGGTGCAGGCAGCACTGTCACCATGGCCTGTGGCAGCACACAGCAGGCACAGCACCCCCCGGGCTGGGCTGAGCCCCGGCCCTGCTCTCACCCTGCTGCCTGGGCACCTGGCAAGTGCAGGCCAGGGGCCACCCCGGGGACATGGCGCCATGGACCCCAGCAGCAGTGGCCACAAGCTCCCGGGGACACGGGGAAGGAGCCACCTCCAAAGGACACAGGGCAGGGGGAGCCCTGCAGCAGTGGGCACAGCCCCCAGGAGGGAGCAGGGAGAGGGGGCAGGAGCGCTGCAGCCTGCCCAAACCCAGCAGGGTTCTGCAGCAGTTCTGGGACACAATGGGGGCACAGGAAGGTCCAGCAGCAATGAGGGCCATGGATGGAGTGTCTGAGCTGGTCTTAGTAGCCAGGCCAAGGAAACAAGGCATCTGGAACCATCAGAGGTGCCTCCAGTGCCTCTTGGGTGACCACCCAGGTGCCCGGTGCTACCCAGGGACAGCGATCTCCCTCCCAGGCAGGGCCCCAACGGATGGGTGGCAGAGATGGCAAGGAAGTAAAGTGACTGCAACCACACCCGCAACGCAAAATTGTTAATTTATTATTAGGAGGCAAAAAAATTGTACAGTTACAAGAATCATTTCCCAACAGAGGTCAAATCTGAGTCAAAATATCTCTTACAAAAAAAAAGGGGGGGGTGAGGGGGCAACAACACTTTACAAGTCATTAAATTAAAAAAAAAAACAACAAAAAACAAAACGAAACCTCTCTTTGTGCAATTCTGCAAAAACAAGAACAGAGGGTACATTCCCGGCCTGAGGCTCTGGAGCCAAGTGGGAAGAGGCTGAGAGGGGCCCTGCAGCCCCCCCAGCCATCCCCACCCTATGCCTCAGCCATGCACTGGGACTGGCAGCTGCCTCCCCCTGCACACCCACCCTCCAGTGCCAGCCCAGTCCCCCCAAACTGGCCCCAAAGAACCTGGCCAGGCCTCCAGGCTGCACCTCAGAGCCCCGGCTAATGGCACAGACACGGCACAGACAGGCACAGCCTTTCTCAGCCCACAGGACTTCCACAGTCCTCCATCCTCTGCAGACACAGACCTGACCGTCGTCCCCACCAGCCCTGCTGCCCCCATGGCTCCTGTGCCTCCCAGCCAGGGCAGCAGTGCAGGGGGTGCCATGGGGAGTAGGGAATGGGGAGCAGGGCATGAGGAGCAGAGCACGGGGAGTAGGAATGTGGTGCAAGCACGGGGAGCAGGGAATGGGAAGCAGGGAATCCCAACGCTGGAATGAGGAGCAGGACATGGGGAACAGGCACAGGGCACACCCCCTGGGTTGGTGAGCAGCACTGAGGGTGCCCAGGTGCTCTGAGCGTGTCTCCAGGTGCCTCCATGTGTCCCTCCTTCTCTGGCATCCCAAGGGATGTCCCTGGCCAGGGCAGAGCCAGCAGCCCCAGCCGGGCACAGGAGATGCCACTTGGCATGTGGGGAGTCAGCACAGCTGTCCTGAGAGGTTACATGGGGCTGAGCCAGCCCCAGGACAGGTGGGAGGCAGATGCCAGCCCCCTGCTCCACCAGGGGCTGCTGGCATTGCTGGGCCCCCAGCACTGGTACCAGTGCCCCAGATCATCCCCTGAGCAGCCAGGCTGGGCAGTGGGCAGGATTCGGCCCAGGCACAAGAGCAGAGGACACGTGGGGCAGGGGGACAAGTGGCCCTGGGCCCCAAAGAGGGGTTGGGGAAGTGGAGGCAGTAGGGGGAAGCTGATGGCAGTGGCTTATGGCTAATCTCTGTCCCCCTGGGGGGGGTGAGTAGCCTGTAGGTGGCACTGACACCCCCCTCCCCAAGCCCAAGGCAGGCAGGGCAAGGTGGGCACCCCCAACACCCCCAGGGTGGTCTCTGCCTGGAGGCAGCAGCAGGACACCCAGAGAAGGAAAGAGAGTGCCTCAGGGGACCTGCCTGCCGCTGGCACAGCCCCATCCCCAAGGGCTGCCTTCTGTTACCACCCTCCTCCTCCTCCTCCCAACGCTGACCTTGGCTGGCCTTGTGGAGCCCCAGCTTTCCTACTGCTCACAGGGCCCAATTTAATAACAGCACTATCCCTTAAATTAAAAAATTAAAATATATATACATATATATATACTGTATACACAGACAACAACAGAACAGTGCCAAAATGGAGGAAGAGAGGGGGCAGGAGAGGAGAGGGGGAGAGGAGGGCAGTCGGACATCCTCTTTACAATAAAAACAAGGACTCTGCCCCAATGTGAGCAGAGCCTGGGGTCCCCTAAAAATACCCATCTAGAGAGAGAGCTGGAGGGACAGAGCAGGAGAGAGGGGCATGGGCTTGTACAATGGCATCTTCCCAATCCGAGCCAGGCCCGCGGGACCTCAGCTTCGCCTGGATTTCGAGTGCTGGATAAGCCACTGTAGGGTGATGTCTGCAGAGGCAAGGGGACACTTACAGCCTCTGTCTCGGGCTGTCACCTCCCCCCAAAGCTGGGCAAACACGTGGGCACGGGCTGCCCCACACACCCATCGTGGCCCCAGCCCACAGCACTCACCAATGTTGTCCTTTTCTTTGCAGGAGATGGAATAGCAACAGATCTCTCGGTCCTGGATGGCGGAGAGGTTCCTGTGGGAAGGGAGCGAGTGCTGGCTGCAGACTCTGAGCTGTGTGGGGTGGCCATGGGAGCCTTCCCCAGGCAGCCCCTGAAGGGTTTCTTTGGACTCTGTCTCTGAGACAGAGCACATTGAAGGGGCAGCAGCTCCCCAGGAGCTGCATGTGGGTCAGGCGAGGGCACCATCACTCCACGCCTGAGGGGCAGGGGTGATCTGGGGAGGGGGCTGTGTGACAGGGCAGGAGGGACCCACTTCCATGGAGACCTTGGCCACCAGATTCCATAGGTCCCCCCCAGCGCTGCAGCCAGATGGGGCAGAGAGGTTTTGGGAGTGGCCAGAGCTGGCAGCATGGGAGCTGCACAGGTGCCCATGGTCCAGAGGTGCTGAGAGGTAGCTGAAGGGGAGGAAATGCTGTGAGTCAGTGCAGCATCCCAGAACCCCCCTGTGGAGGAGCCCAGTCCCACTGTCCAGTGCAGCATCTGGGGGAGACCAACTCCACCAGGCAGTGCCACGCTGTGCCAAGCCCCCACACCACCATGTGGCACGTGGGACCCAGCCCTGGCACTGGTGGTTCCAGCTCCTCTCTGTCTCCACAAGGCACCACCTCGGACAGCCTCAGGCACTCGTCTCTGCCAGCCCACCCCAGGCACCACAGTGCCACCCCAGATGGGTGATCATGCTGCTGAGGACATGGCAGAACGGGGAGGGGTCACACTGTGTCACACCCCCCTGTGCCCAGGGCACACTTACATCTTCTCAATCAGCTCCTTCTCATCCAAGGCACCGGGCAGGTCCCGCTTGTTCCCCAGGACGAGGACCTGCAGGGCAGGACAGGGGACACCTGAAGCACCTGGCCACCAGACCAGGCAGGAACCTGCTTCTGCCACTCAGAAGCAGAGCCTGCTTGTGACACCAGACAGCCCTGGCTACTCCACCAGGATGTCCCAGACAGAGAAACCCCCTTCAGCAGCACTCAGGAGGCAGAGCACTTCAACTAACTGCTTTAATTAGCCTGTACACAGCATCTCCTGTGCACTCCCAGTGCAGAGATGGCCCCACAGCACATCCTCTCTGAAGGGCACCAGCGTCCCCTGTGCCACCTAGGATATTTTCCCAGGAGCCTCAGTGTCTCTGAGCAAGTCAAGTGAAATGGCTAACACTGACATCATCCAGCAGGAGCAAGCTGTGGATGCCAGGCAGAACCCACTCTGCAGGCAGCCAGCCAGCCCAAACCAGGATCAGCTTTTTGTGCCATCACTGGTCTCTCCTTCAAGGCTCTTTACAGCCATAAAAGCATTCTCAGACTGTGTAAAGGAAATAACCACCCAGCAGGACTGGTTTGTCCCTCCGCAGCAGCCATGTGACTGTCACCTGACAGGGGCGGTGCCGAGGCTGGGGCTGCCCTGCCTGTGCCGGGGCTCTGCAGCAGCACAGGATGAGCATCCCCTCCCTCCCCGTTTCAATCAGGAGCCTTGTTCTCAGAAGAGAGCCTTCAGAGGCCTGCAACTGCAGCGTGGTATGTCAGCAGCTTAATTTAGCTGGCAGCGGACATTTGGGATCCGTGGCAAGATCTTCAGTGAGCTCCTTTCAAAGGCTGCTGATTTGGGATGGTTGGTGCACAGCCCACCTGACACGTACAGTGTGCCTGGCACTGCGCCACGTCCCACCTCCTGCACAAGTCACAGCCCAGCAGCTCCTCCCACAGGGACAGGACCTTCCTGTCACACCATCAGTCAGGTGCAAATCCATGTGAGAGGACAGATTTCACCCGGGGGCCTGATCTGTGCTCCCTGCCCTAAAGGTCCCTCTCTGTTGCTTGGCCCAGTTCTGACCTAGAAAGTGTCACTGTCCCAGCCAGCTCCCTCAGGAGTGCAGCAGGGACCTCCAAGCAAGGGGAGCCCCTCCCTGAATCTGCTCTGCAAGCCCTGGCAGTTCCCAGCCTCAGGACCACGAGTGGCTGGGGGCACCGACTGAGGCACCAGCTCACCGGGATGCCCTGGAGCTGCGGCTTGTCAAGCAGGTTGTGCAGTTCGTTCTTAGAGGCCTCAATCTTCTCCTGGTCAGCAGCATCCACCATGTACCTGCAAGGGAAGGGACAACCCTGAGCACAGGTACCCAGGTCTCCAGGCCCTCGTGCTGTGCTGAGCTCCGTGCCACTCCCAAACCTCCTCCCAGGGCAGCTCACTGCCCCCCGCTGGAAACTGGGCCAGCAGGTGGGGGTGGCTGGTAACAGGATCCTGCCACCAGGATGCCTCTTCCCAAGGACAGCTGTGGAGCTGAGAGCCCCTCACGTCTCCGAGGGGAGTGGGGGACCACCCCATCCTTGTCTCTGTAGGTGTCAACCTGCTGACAGCAGGGACAGGCTGGGAGAGGGAAGCCCAGGCAGGAGAAGCTGCAGGACACACATTGTCTGCAACAACACGTGCACATGGCAGCTTCCATGTAAACACCCAGGACAGAGGACAAGCAGAGAAGGCAAGAGAAACTGAGGATGGAAAGGTGAGGAAGACCCAAGAAGGGGAAGGACCTCCTCATCCCATCGATGGGGTAATCTTGGGAGGGGCCACGGAGCACGTGGACGTGAAGCCGGCAGCCACCAATGCTCCTCTGAGCAGAAGGGGAGATTTGGGCAAGGATTTTGTTCTTACAGGCCAACTTTTACCCTGCAAAGGATGTCACTGAAGCCAAAACTTGGGTGAGGAACCGATCAAAGCAGCCTTGATTTCAAAGATCAAGAAGCTGGGAGAGAAGGAGTGAGAAACACCAGCTCATCAGGCTTTGGGGAGTTATTTAAAAGTAGGAAAAGAGCTACAAACTACTAAAGTGCTTAACACAGGAAAATGGGAACGCTGTGCCGAGAGGGTAAAACACCCCCAGGGGCTGCCCCAGCCCTTGTCATGTTGGCCACAGGCAGGGGGGGAGAGCTGAGAGCAAAGAGAAAGGGACCTGACACAGCTCGATGTGATGAGGGCAGACTGGAGTGTGACCTGGATGCTGACAGGTCCTTTTGTTTCCTGACAACCACATGGGCCAAAATTATGACATTATAGAAGGATGCAGCAAAAGGAGTGACGAGACAGTTTGTCATTTCTAGCAAAGCTCATTGTACTAAAAAGTGTAATAAAAACTCTCCTGCAGGTCCAAGATCATGTCCCACCATGGTGACAGTCTGCAAGGGCAGGAGCAGACACCACTGTCCCAACATGCAGAACAAGCAGTACCACACTCCTCCTCACCTGCCAAAGCTTAGAGTTGGGAAGGGCAGCACAGAAAGCAGCCCTCAAAATCTCAGGGTATGGTCACTTGGGAAAGATCCCATAAATCTCATTTTCTGACTGGGTTTAAGTAACCCCAGTATGGTGTCCCAAGATCAGTATTTTTCCTTTGGATGGGCAACCTGCTTCCCCTGAGTGCCTCGCCATGCTCACCCTGAGCCTGGACTCCCTGGGATTGCTTTTACTGCACTGTTTGCAATGGGGACACCCAGGGACGGTCAGATTTGCTGACTCAGTAGCGGGTGAGACTCCTGCTCTGAGCACAAGATTTCTCTGGCAGCACATAAACATCCTGACCTGGAAAGCAGCCTCTGGGAAGGGCTGACACCCACAACGGGTTTGCTCAGCCCCTGTGGTGAGCAGCCAGCACAGAGGATGCACGGGAGCCTGGAGGGGTAAGATCTGAGGAACAGAGCTGGACTGAGTGATGCTGGAAGGGAAGGGAAGGGTCTGGAGGGACCTGGCTGTCCTCTGCTCAAAGCCCATGTAGACATCAGTCCCCAGGGGAAGTATCTGGATAAAAGGAGGCTCAGGGGGCACCTTCTCAGTCTCTCCAATTCCCTGACAGGAGGGTGGAGCCAGCTGGGGGTCAGACTCTCCTCCCAGGAAACAAGCGACAGGACCAGAAGAAATGGCCTCAAGTTGGACCAGTGGAGGTTTAGGTTGGATATGAGGGAAAATTTCTTCCCTAAAAGGGTGGTCAGGCCCTGGCACAGGCTGCTCAGGGCAGTGGTAGAGTCACCATCCCTGGAGGTATGCACAAACCATCTGGGGACATAGCCTGGTGGTGAATATGGTGGTGCTGGGTTCATGGTTGGACTTAATGATCTTAGAGGCCTTTTCCAACCTTCCTGATTCCACGATGGTTCAGTGATTCCAGCTCCTGACACAGGTGTCCAGCTGGGGCAGCCCGGGCTGGGTGGTGCCCGCAGCCCCTGGGCAGGCTCAGCAGTGGGGCCAGCAGAGGGGCCAGCAGGGGGCCAGCAGGAGGGCCAGCAGAGGGGCCAGCAGAGGGGCCAGCAGAGGGGCCAGCAGAGGGGCCAGCAGGGGTGGCAGCAGGGGGGCCAGCAGAGGGGCCAGCGGGGGGCCAGCAGGGGTGGCAGCAGGGGGGCCAGCAGAGGG
>WAAE01001525.1:63439-190788 GCA_013400495.1 Nicator chloris
GGCGGGGGAGCCCGGGGGGGGCGGGGCGCGGGGCCGGCGGGGGGGCCCAGAGGGGGGCCCAGAGGGGGGCCAGCAGGGGGGCCAGCAGGGCGGCCAGCAGGGGGCCAGCAGGGGGGCCAGCAGGGGGCCAGCAGCGTCGGGGATACTCACACGATGGCGCTCACGCCGCGGCAGTACCGCTCCCACATGCTGCGGAACCGGGGCTGCCCTCCGATGTCCCAGAGCTGTGACAGACACGGCAGCGTTACCCCGGCACTGCAGCCACCCCCACACTCCTGCCCAACACTCTTCCTCCCCCAGGTGCCCGCCTGAGCATTCTGGCCATGCACCAAACCCACCCAAATCCTCTCCTCTTCTGCTCAAACCTGAGGAGGCTCTGGACTCGATAAAGAAGGGAGAAGCCTCAGGAAGGGGAGCTGGAGGATGCTGAATCCCCCTGTGGTGTGTCTCTGCTGGCCCAAGTCAGGTGCTCCTCCCCATGCCCATCACACCTCCTGGCATTTCCCATGTAAGATTTTTTAAGATTAAGAGTTCAGCACACTCTCAAAAGTGTTTCTGCAGCAGCCAGAGATCCACCAACCAGCTTTTCAAGCCTGTCCAACAGCAATTCCCAGTACCATAGTGTGTCCTTAAAACATCCAGAACAGGTAGAACCCTCCTCCTCCTTTGCTCCCGAGGCAGAAACCACCACTGCAAGCCATGACCTGTTTTTCCCAGCACTCCTACCCTCAGCAAGGTGACCACGTCCACAAGCCCCTACCAGAAAGCCAGAGATACAAGGAAACCTCCAGCTCTGCAGCCCAAACTGACTCTTACTGCACAAGTCTGGATCTCCTACAGCCCTTCCCACCACCTCCTCTGGTGGGTACCTGCAGGACCCTACCAGGGCAAATCTTTCACTTCCAGATGGTGGAATCACAATCCCTGGAAATGTTAATAAAACACGTGGATGTGGCACTTAGGAGACATGGTTTAGTGGTGAACATGGCACTTCTGGGGGAACAGTTAGACTCGATCTTAAAGGGCCTTTCCACCCTTCATGCTGCTATGCTTCCACTCTGTGAGCTGCAGCTGAGATTCCTGGAATTCTTTCCCCTCCAGCAGAAGAGCCACCAACCTCCCTCACCTTCACCTTTCAGCCCAAGAGCCCTAACCAGCAGTAACAACTGCATCTTACCTTTATGGTAACATTCCCTTTGGTGATCTTCCTCATGTTGAAACCCACTGTTGGGATCATGTCTTCATTGAACTGCCCGGACTGCAAGGAACAAGGTGAAAACAGCGTTAGGAGGTCGAGGAATGGGGCTGGCAGGGCAGCAAGGCTGACAGCCTGGGATAACCCCAGAGGCTCTGCCAGCCCTGCCCTGGGCACAGTGCTACCATCCTGCAGGTCCTGCCAGGAGCACAGAAGCCAGGAGACACGGTGCCACCAGGACTATGGGAATGCTGTTCTTTTCCAGCTGGGAGAAAGCCTGGTGGGCGGAGGGAAGCCATTGTTTCATTGTCCCAGGCTTGGTGAGCATTTTGCATGTAAATCACCCTCTCTTTGTACACTTTTGTTATTAGTAGTGTTGCTCTTACTGTCTTCTTATCTCGTTGCTGTTTCTAGTGAATTGTTCTTATCTCAACCCATGATCTTTGCCTTTTGTGCTTCCAGTTGGAGGGGGAAGGGGAAGCAAGAGTCAGGGAACACCTAACACCAGTGGGAGCACCAAATTGGGGAATACCATTCCCAAACCATGACGCTGTGGCAGCTGCCACAGGTGCCCAGGTGCCCCAGTGCAGTCCCCAACCCTGCAGCGAGCTGCCATCAGCCCTGGACACACTGTTGTCCCGCTGGGCTGGGGGCTTGCCCATCCCAACTCCTTCAAGGTGGGATTCCCAAGCCCTTTGTGGGAGGAGGCTGAGACCTTCATCCTCTGCAGTGACCTCTGGTGAGGCAGCCCTGCAAGGACCCCCGGGGTTTCAGCCTGGGCTTCCCACCCAGGGAGCCACCTCCTGTTCCAGTTCCTTCCCAGCTGCAAGTCCTGGGGGCACCAGCATGTTTTGTGCTCTGGATCATTTACAGGCCAGCTCAAACCAGACTGACTTCTGCTTTCAGGCGAGTGCTGTTTGCACTGGTCCCCCAGTTCTGCATCCTGTGCTGGGTCACTTGGGGGTCACAGCAGGCAGCCCTCCTGCCCCCCAGGAGCTGCTCCCAGTGCAGCTCCAACGTCTGCTGAGTTTCTGCATCAGATGCACCAGATCGCTGTGGGGCTGCAGCATCCCTGTGCTGCTGTGGAACGGGTCAGGCTTGTTGTGCCCAGCATCACACCAAAGGGTCTGGCAAAGCCCACCCACGTTCCAGTTTGCTGCTCAAATCCCAAGGCTGTAGGACAGGCCCAGGAGCACAGAGGGACATGACAGGCTGTCCCAGCAGTGATGTGGCATCTCTGGGGCAGGAGACAGGAGCTGGCACAGCCCTCCACCCACTGCCTCCAGCAGCTTCCCTGGGACTCCAAGCAGGCTTATGGCCTGTAGCTGCATCCTGGGAATGCTGAGGAGCCAGCAGGGCAGAATGTTTGACAACCAGGACAGTGCAGCCTTGGGCATTTCAGCCACCAGTGCCAGAAACCTGCAAGAACCACCAATCATGGCCAAACCCATCCTAGCAGGTTTTACTACCTTAAAATCTCAGTTTCTTGAGGGCTTTTCTCTTAGTTAACACAAACTTCAAAACAGGAAGTCAGTTTATGCTATTTTCTCATAAGCAGATTTTTGTGCCTGGTTGAGCCTGTGGCTCCTCCAGATGCACCACATCAGCAAGTCCCCAGGGTTCTCCTGCCCTCTTCCAAACGCTCTGCAATACACACTGCTTCCCTTTTTCATATCCCTTTTGCATTCAGCAGCAAAACCTGGCAGCCAAGGGGTGTTCAGGCCATGCTGCACCCAGAAAGCACCATGAGGAAGGGCATGGGGAGAGCAGGGGAAGCAGGCAGGGTTCCACAGGGGATGTCTCCTATGGATTGAGGTTCAACACACAACTGAGCTTTAAGAAACAAAGAAATTCTCAGGCCTTGACTGGTGGGCACGGAGAGCAGTTGCTGAAGAGCTCTTGGAAGCTGCAGGCACCTCCCTCAGGGATCCCAGACCACATCATGGGATCTGCTGGCCGTGCAAAAGCCACACAAGATAAGGTTCCTGTGTGATAGAAGCTTCTTCCAGGAAGGGGTGTAAATGCAGGAGCTGGGAGTTACCTCTTCTTTCCTCCATGGGTGGGACAGAGCAGGTCTGTGTGAGTGAGCACAGCTTTGCTTCCTGCCCCAAACCCCTCTCCCACTGCAGCACCTGCCTCCAGGCTGTCCACAGCCAAGGGGCCAAAACAAAACCACTTGAGCTGGCCAAAACAGGCTGAGCTGGGAATGCAACACATGGTGGTCCAGGATGGCTCACACATGCTCCCTGCTGTACCAGTACCCACAGAATCATCCTGGATGTGCTCCTTCCCCACCAGCTCCTCTCTGCTTCAGCTGCTCTCTGAAAGCAACTCTCTGTGGTGGAAACAGAGAGTTTCCTCTTCCCTCTCCAACTGCCCCTGATGTTGGTGCCTTCCATGTATTTTCACAGGGTCCAGCCACCCACAGCTCCACTGCCAGAAAAGCAGTCAGCACCCAGATGGAGATCAGCAAGAGCTTCATTGGACACATTCTTCCCCTAAATTTTGGTTATGTAATGGACATAGCATCCATGCTGGCCCTGAAGATGATGCCAAGCTACACCAATTGTTTAAGAATAGGATTCCACTGGGAAGCACAAAAATCATTGCAGGCAAGATGGATTTTGTGGCCACAAATGGCAGATCAGGTCTTTACTGGTTCCTTCTCCAGTTCCTTACTGGTTTTGCCAGCATCTGTGGGCCTGATATTTTTGGGTCTGACAGATTTTAGCTTGCTAGCTTACTAACTTTCTCCCAAGGGAGAAATTTTAAAGAAAGCTTCTTCTCAAAACAAATCTTGGCAAACAACTATCTTTTTTTAAAACAATCTTCTTCTAGGTGGTGTTTTGCTTTTCTAGTTCTCAAAACATTTTAGTTGTTTCTCATGTTTAACCAATGGGATTAGAGAGGTGTCATTCTTATTCATTAATCATGTTAAGTCTGTATTAGAACACTCTATAAAAAGGTAGTAAGAATTAGACAATAAAATGCTTTCTATGCTCTTTGCCTTCTGAAATATTTGGAGTCTCTTACCTTTTTTCATGTGCTACAACGACGTGGGTCACCCACTGCTCTGCCCAAACCACTCTGCCTTGGTGCCCTGCCTGGAAGGCAAGAGACCTTTCTGCCCAGCCCCAACACTTTCCAGCTGGGTCACTGGGAGAGGTGGCCAGAATTCAGCTTTTGCCAGGGCAAGCAGTGCCCCCAGCTCATGCTGAGCCCCATCCCAACACATGCACATGGACACTGCATCACCTGCCACTTCAGCCACCACCCCTTGCTCACAGGGCCCGGGACCTTGGCTCGCTGGCACCTGCAGAGAAGCCACCTCAGCCTCCACCTGCTCTGGTGAGCAGCAGGCAGGGCTGAGGTGGCCAGGCCCTGCTCCTGACCACGGCCAGGTGGCTGTCACCCTGTCCCACCCAGCACAGGATGACACTGAACTGATGGGATCTGCTGGAGATAAATCACTGCTCTGCAGCCCTGCTCCCCAGAGGGCAGAGATGGCAGTGCTGGAAGCCCAGCCCTGGTCTGTGCAGCTGTGACTCCACCACAGCACAGCCCTCTGTGGGACAGAGGCAGGAGCCCAAAGCACCTCGGGCTGGGTGTCTCCCACCACTGCCTGGACCATCCCCAAAACTGCCCAGCCTGGCACTCCTGCAGGCATCTCCTGCCATGTGGCACTTGAGTCCCTGCCAAACCCTGTCCAAGCTCTAACATGGAGGGAAACTTACATATAAAAGATATAAAAAATAAATGTTTTATGATGTGAGAGGTGAGGCTCTGGAACACGGTCACCTAGAGAAGCTGTGGCGGCCTCATCCCTGGAAATGTTCAAGGTCAGGCTGGATGGGGCTTGGAGCAAACCAGTCTAGTGGAAGGTGTCCCTATGTGTGCCTGCCAATGTTAGGGGTGTTGGACAAGGTGATCTTTAAAGGTCCCTTCAAACACAAATCACTCTGTGATCCTATCTCAGGAAAGCCACACTGTCCATTTTTCTTGGCACATGTTGACAGAACTCGCAGCAGCAAGACAGGACCATGCCCCAGTCAGGTTCTCCTCCTCTTCCAGGAATATGGAGAAACCCCCAGAAAACCTGCTGCCTTCTGCATTCTGAAGCTAAGGTGCAAAGATACACCTGTGGAGGGCCCAGGTGCTGCATCTGGAGGCAGAATGACCATGAGGCAGCATGAGAACCCATGGCCACCTCCCACCCACGCTGGCCCTGCCAGACCACACTCAGGGGGCACACCCAGAGCTCCTGGGAGAGTTGGGTGTCAAGACAGACTGATGCAAATGCATCAGAACAACATCTCCCTGATAATTCCTCAGCACCTCTCTCCTCTACCTCCACAGCAAACCCTGGGGACCTTGCAGACCTGGAGCTGCACCCTCCCTCCCAGGCTCAGGCACCAGAGCACATCCTGCCAAGATGGGTCGGCTGGCTGGTGATGGGGTCACCACCTCTGAGGATGGGTGGGAGCAGGTGCTGAGCTCTGCAGTCCTCCGAGCCAGAACCAGGCCATGCCTCCCCCGGCAGCACTGTTGGAGAGCTGGCTACCTGCCACACCAGCCACCATCCTACCTGGCGCCAAATACGAGGCTGATGTGGTTTCACAGGATGGGTCAGCTTGGAAGGATCACAGTGGGTCATCTGATCCAACCTCCCTGCTCAACCAGGATCACCCCAGAGCATATGGCACAGCACTATTCCCAGGCAGTTCTGGAATATCTGCAGTCACGGAGACCCCACACCCTCTCTGGGCAGCCTGTTCAGTGCACAGGAAGAAGTTCTTCCTCAAGTTCAGGTGGAACTTCCTGGGCATCAATTTCTGCCCATTCCTCTTGTTCCATTGCTGGGCCCCAGGGAGCAGAGCCTGGTGCATCATCTGACCCCTCCCTGCAGACACTGATGAGGGCCCCTCTCAGCCATCTCCTTTCGGCTGTTTGGTTCAACAGCCTCAGCTCCCTCAGCCTGTCCTCATGAGAGAGATGCTCCAGTCCTGGCAGCATCTTCACAGCCTCCACTGAACTTGCTCCAGAAGCTCCATGCTTCCTCGTGCAGCAGTGGTCTGAATCACTTTCCAGGGAGGGCTGAAGCACAAGATGGTGCCCCAGAGCTCCCACCACACGTCCAACACCCCAGCACTTGTGGCTTCACTCTCCTGGAAGGCTCTAGCACAGGTAGGATGCGTGTGATGTTAAAAAGCAGCAACACCCTCTTGTTCTAACCATGGCCTGCACTGACAGGTTTTGGGCCCCAGCACCTGCTGAGGAGCTTTTCATGCCTCCGAGTCACCCATGTCACCAGCAGACTGGAGAAAAGGCAGCTAAAAGCCCACTAGCTTCAGGTTAAGTCAAGACCAGGTATATCTACAGTTTTCACTTCTTGCAGGAAAGACTTCAAGCCTCAGCTATCAACAGTTAGGAAAACAAAAAATAAGTCCTGGAAAAACAAAGTCCCCAGGGAGGTGACCCAGGAGGAGTCACCCTGATCATAGCTGCCTTCAGCAAAGCCCTTGCCTGGCACAACCACAGCCTGGCTGCTGGAGGGAGCTACCCACCTTCCAGGGAACCAGAGTCCACTTTTCAGTCAGGTGCAGCTACAAATCCTGGAAGAAACGGATGGTGTCAACCCCCTGGAGCAGCTCCAGTCCCAGAAAGGCTTCTTGAGACATCTCTCCAACAACACCAAAATCCTACACGTCTTCAGTTCAGTTCTTCCCCCCCACAAAGCCCAAATCACAGCTATTTCCCCTTCCAACAACCCCATTGCAACACCCTAAAGCCAGGCGCCTCCAGACCTTCTCAGGCAGTTCCTGTTGAGTTGGCATTTTCTGTGTCACGCTTCTATTCCGCTGTGCCCAACAAGTCCTTCTTTCTAGGATGTCTTCTCAAATGTTGGTGCTCCTTCTTGTGTGCATCTGCCACAAAACCTGAACTTTCCAAATAACTTGAGAGGCTGAACTCAGCACTCTGTGCCCGATTGCTGTGTAAGGGTCTTAAACACCCTACAACAGACCTGACAGGCCAGCAGGCCATGGTGCCAACTTCAGCCACCTCAAGAACTGCTGGAATTCCTCAAAGTCCCTCTTCCCTACACCAGCAATCCTGGCTAAGCAGAGAGAGTCCCAGTGCATGGGTCTTGCCAGTGGAGTCTTGCCCAGAGTAAAAGTGCCAGGTACAAAGCATTTACTCACAGAAGCAAAGCCCACAGAGCTCACACCAAGCCCTGTCTGCTCCAGATGTGGCTGGGAGAAGAGGAGGCATATGGGGAACAGGGAGCTGAGTAACACCAACCCTTAGGGTTTCCAGCCCTGTGCAGGCAGAACAGCACAGCAGGTCTGGGATAAAGCTCCATCACCCTTCACAGGGTGACTAAAACCAACACTAAATTTCTTTGCCATTTTTAAGGCAGCCTGTGTGCTGTTAACAGGCAGCAGCGTCCAGTGGATCCAGAGCAGGAGCAGCCCACACGTGACACCACCACATCCCACCCTGGAATGGGATAGCAAAAACTGACTATTAAACACGCAAATGGCAGGGGGAGGTCCCCTGAAAATAGGATTGGTGCTCAGGGTCACTGCCCCAGAGCCAAAACACTCCCTGTCCCCAGACGCTGGTGTTGGTTTATGGGGGGAGCCAGCAGGAGACTGGAGCACTTAGAAGTGACTTCTAGCAAAACAGCTCGAGAGCAGGAGTGCCAACATCTCCAGGATGAAAAGCATTTTAGGGTGTCCTCTCTCTGCCCCTAGACACTTCAGGAATGACATTTTTGTTCCTCAGCACCTCCCAAAGAGCATGGCTCCAGTGCAACGAAGCCTCCATATGAGCTGAAAATCCTCTCTGACAGCCCAGCAGCTTCCAGCACCCTGAGCAAGCAGCAACAACTCGCTCTGCTTTGGATCCATGGCAGGGACAGACTTCAGAGCAACATGCAGGGACCAGGGGGGAGTGGGGGAATCAGGGCAGATCTGCATACACCTCCCTCTGTGAAACCCTCCAGGGGCAACAGCCCAAACCCACGCCTTCAGGATCCTTCTGCCTTGCACCATCACGTATTGAGAGGGTGAGAACAAGCCAAAAAGCAAGAGGGGAGACTCTGCCAAGCATCCCCACGGGTGAAGCCACGCCCTGCGCTTCAGGATCCAGGACATGCAGCTCCTGATCCACTGCTGGATGGAGGGACCCCGAGGACAAGGCAGCGCAGCCAGGGAGAGGCCAGGGTTGGAAGGGCCCAAGGCGGGCGTCGCTGCCCCGTTCGGGTGGGGAGCGGTGCTGCTGCAAGAGCAGCCGGCACCCACAGGACGCTGCTGCGGGCGGTGGCTTCCCGAGGAAGGTCGCCAGGCAAATACCTCCCACACCGGGCCCCAGTCACACCCGGCCAGTTCCTTCCCCAGGCAAGGAACGCCGGCGGCACCGAGCCCGGCAGGGTGGTCATGAGGCCCCACCTGCGCGTCCCGGCGGCGGCAGGGACGATGACAAAGCGCCTGCTGTTACGGGTACGAGAGCGGGAGCTGCCCGGCTCCCAGGGCCGGGGCTCCCGCAGTCCCGCCGGGCGGCACTGCCCGTCCGGGGCACCCGGCACTGCCCGACCGGGGCACCGGCACTGCCCGACCGGGGCACCCGGCACTGCCCGCTGACCACTGGCGGAGCTCCGGCCGGAGAGGGCAAGTGGGTGCTGAACCCTTCCCAGGGCCTGCTCCGGCTGTGGCCCCGAGCACCCCAGGCGGCTCTGGGGATGCGGGCAGCAAACGCTGCGGTTTGCCTGGGCGCCCCCGGGCCTGCACCGTGCACCCCACACTGTACCCCCCTGCTGCATCCCGCACTCCCAGCCTGCTCTCCCTCCCCAAAGGCATTTTCAGGCTGGGGTGCGTGCGACAGGGCGGAGACGTTCTGAGAAATACCCAGGGGATGCAATGGGGATGCAATGGGAGCTGGAAGGCGCGGGGATGCAATGGGGATGCAATGGGGATACAATGGGGATACAATAGGGTTGCAATGGGGGTGCAATGGGGGTGCAACGAGGGATCCAAGGGTGAAGCCCTGGGGGGGCCCGTGACCCCTCGGGGATGGGGCGATGCGGGGCGTCCCCGGGCTCACCGCGATAACGTTGACGAAGGTGGTCTTGCCCGAGTACTGCAGCCCCACCAGGGTGAGCTCCATCTCCTCCTTCCAGAACAGCGCCCGGAACCAGTCCAGCAGCTTGTTGAAGAGCGCCAGCATGGTGCCGGCCGGGCCGGGCCGCGCTGAGCGGGGCCGAATTGAGCCGAGCGGAGCCGGGCCGGGCCGGGCCGAGCCGAGCCGAACGGAGCCGGGCCGGGCCGAGCCGAGCCGAGCCGAACGGAGCCGGGCCGGGCCGGGCCGAGCCGAGCGGGGCCGAGCCCAGCCGAGCGGGGCCGGGCCGGGCAGGGCCGAGCGAGGCCGACTGGAACCTAGCGAGGCCGAGTCGGGGCGGGGCCAGTCGGGGTGGAGCCGGGCAGGGCCGAGCGGAGCCGACGGGGGCCGAGGGGAGCCGATGGAGGACGAGCGAAGCCGATGGAGGCCGAGCGGGGCCGAGCTGTTGCCGATGGAGGCCGAGCCGCCGCCGCCCCGCGGTATTGTCCGCGCGCCGCGGGCCCTGCTGCCGCACCGCCGCGCCGGGTGGGGCCCGCGCGCCGCCTGCGCCCGCCCCGCTGCCGCGCCCCCTGCCGGCGTGGAGGACCCGCCACACCGCGCACCGTGCAGCCGGCCGGGCCGAGCCGGGTCCCGGGACAGCCCGGACGGGCCGGACACCCTGGAATAGCCCACACCCCTGCCCTGGTCACTCCTGGCATCCTCGCACCCTTGGTAACCCAGGGCTTCTCAGGTCATAGTACGGCCTGGGGGACGGGGGGATGCACCCTTGTACCACTGTACCCCACACCTGTACCCCCAGCTCCTCACAGCTCAAACCTCTATCGATGTCTCTTTAAACACAACAGTTTTACACCAAATTACCTGAGAAGGCAAAGTCCTGAACCTTGCATTGACCTGCAGGGAGCTTGCAGAAGCTCCACAGCTTCTCCAAGTGCCTGAGCATCATGCAGGAGTCCCACAGAGAACACAATTAGCCCCCAAAGCACCTGGCTGGGCAGGCTGGGACATGAGGAAGGGCTGACCTAGCACTAGGAACAGGAGGACTTCTCTGCCAGGATGATCGAAATGCAGTAGATGAAAGGACATTACTTGACATCTGGTCCTTTTCCTGCTGCTGGGCCAGGAAGCAGATTTGTTCCTGATGCCAAGGGAGGGAAGTGGACAGGGAAGACCATTGGGCAGCGATTCAGCTGCTTTTTGGGGACCCGTGGAGTGAGGAAGGGGTAGGTTGTGCACACAGCCCTGAGCTGAGGAAGCTCAGGGAGCCCAGGCAAGCTCAGACTCATTCAGGAGGAATGAAAAAGGACCCTTTTTCCCCTAGATCTCATACTGGGTCATGTCAGGGCTTATGACATGGGAGGGCACAGACTGGCCAGATCCCATCTCCTTCCCAGCCCTCACTGCCCAAGTGGGTGTCTGATGCCCATTGGTCAAGGGCAGCTTTGAATACCTTCATAGTAATTCAAAATACTTCGCAGAGTGTTTCCATCTCCACGCTTTACGACAAAATGTTTTCCTGTCTTCTGTTTTTTCCCCCTGGATTTATCTGTTAAAAAGACAACCTAATAAAACCCAAACATTATTTTGTTCTGATTTCAGGAAAAAACCCCCATGAATTCAAAATCCCCACCATCATGTACCAGCAGGCAATTGGGAACACATCATTTGCAAACTGCGCTAGGGAATCTCTCCTGCTAGGGAGAGGGGAGGTTTGGGTTGGATACTGGGGAAAATTCCTTCCCTGAAAGGGTGGTCGGGCACTGGCACACACTGCCCAGGGAGGTGGTGGACTCACCATCCCTGGAGGTGTTCAAGAAACAACTATACATGGCAATTCATGATCCAGTTTAGTGGGCACAGTGGGGTTTGATCAGAGCTTGGACTCGATGATCTTGGAGGTCTTTTCCAACCTTAACAATTCTATGATTCTACTCTAAGGCTGTTGAGAAGGTGTTGGCTGAAGGTGGAGAGGAAAGCAAGCTGTGGAACGCTGTTAGCTGACCGTGCACCAAGCCATCAAGGTGTGTCTTTAGCAAGAAGAGCTTCGTGGTGCATGTTTGGAGCAAGCCCAGCCCTGCCCACAAAGGATGCACAGCCAGGACAGAGGCTCTGTTTATTTCAGGGTCGTTCCACCAGTGCTGTGTCTAACGAGGTGAACATTTGTGTGCAGCTGAAAGGCACACCACACTCCTGGCACCTGCCAGCTGCAGTTCCTCCGCACAGCTTGCTCTTCTGGTTCAGGATCTTGCACCTCTCAAAAGCCAAAACTTCTTTCTATGGGTGAAATTGGCCTCGAGCCAGCAGCAGTGGCCACCTCGAGCACCCACTGCACCCACTGCATCACCTCACCTTGCTCATGCCCAGGGTCCAAAGCCACAGTCCCCGTGGGCTGGCTCAGCACCCTGATGTTCATGCTGCTGCTCTGTGGCCTGGCAGCATCAGGAGAGGTTTTGGTGAAGGTGTCCCCGAGGCTGGTGCAGGAGAGGTCAGAGCGGGGAGCCACAAGGCCGGTGGGAGGCCTGCACTAGCGGGCTCCCCCCTCTGGCAGCTGGGAAGCGTAGAGAGCTAGTGTGTGATGGAGGAACTGGTACTGCTCACTCGTCTGGATCATCCCACCTCTGCAAGGGAAAGGCAGGGCCCACTGACACGTCACCAAACACAGAATCCTGTCCCCAGCTCTCTGCTGCCAGGGCACAAATATTCCCACTTCACCCGCCATGTCAAGATGCCTCTGAAACAGACACCAGAGCAGCCCAAAGAATAGAGGGGTTCAGAAGCATTGCTAGGCTGTTCAAAATGAGATTAGCAACCGATTTGGTGCTAATTTTCACCTCTACTTCTTGGAAAGTGGCCAGGTGGAGTGTTTCTGGATTGAGTGGCTGAGCTGGAAGGGAGGAGCAGATGGCTGCCAGGTTCATAGCCCCTCTCATCTCCCTCAGGTCCTCAGGTCAGAGCTACAACAACTCTGACAGCAGAACCAGCCTGGCACCAGGAATTGTTTGCTATCCACACACCTACATCCCCCAGCCACCCTTCTGGCTTCCACCAGAAACAGTCCCCACGCCCCCTTGGGATGCCCATCCCCATGTCTCTGCCACATCCCTCCCACACCCCTGCTCTCAGGCTTGGCACCCAGCAGGACCCTCCAGGGAGCCCCCTGCTCTGCATACCCACCTGTCTATGCGGAGCCGGCACACAATTCCAAGGATATCCACCTCCCCCTTGTCCTGCAGCTGCTGACACCCGATCCTGGTGGCAATGAAGCAGCCGGTACGGCCAATGCCTGCGCTGCAGGGCAGACACAGCTGTGCTGAGCACCGACTGCATCCCCTGCCTACATCTGCATCTCGCTGAGCTGGATGCACTCCTGGACTGGTTTGCTGTGAATTCTTCCTAGAGGGATGCTGGGGTCCTGGCACCAGCTGCCAGACCAAGCTTCTTAGCCAGGCACTAAAAGGAATGGGCTGGGGTCACTCTGCCATGGCAAGGAGCTCTTGCTGTGTTGCACAGCCTGGCTGAGGTTGCTCTGGAAGCACAAAACCAGTGTGTGGCCATCCTTGTGCTGTGCAGGGGGCTCTGCAGGCTCTAACTCCAGCACCAGCAGTGGTTTGCACTCAGCCTGCAGCAGTGCATGCTGCATGTTCCATAGGGACAAGCGGGTGCTCTGCTCCACTGTCCCCAAATTCACTCAGCAAGGAGAGAAAATAGGCAGAGGCCACCTCCTGCAGGAGGGCTGTCCTGAAACATGGCTCCACATCCAAGCCACAGGCCACGCTTGGTGGCACAGGGAGCAGGAATCACAGAATTACAGAATGGGTCAGGTTCAAAGGGACCAACCATGAGATCACCTGGTTCCATCTCCCTGCTCAAGCAGGATCTTCCAGAGCTGGAGCTGTGGGTGTACGATGGGGCTGGTGGCTGGGTCCCAAATGCAGACCCCTCCTGCTCCCACCCTGCTGGACCCAGGTGCAGGATGTGCCACGCTAACACCACCATTCTGCTGCCAGGACAGGAGCTGCTGGCTGACAGCTCTGCTGTGGGCTGTGCCCTGGGATTTCAGCACCACAGTGGGATCCGTGCATGAGGACTCACATGGGATTTTCCCCTCAGGCATTTGCAGACCGACCCCAAGGAGAAGCACAGGCAGGGCTCAGGTGAGGTGCAGGCTCTTACCTGCAGTGCACCACGATGGGCCCTGGGCTGGCTGCAGTCTGCAGAGCCTCCTCCACCTTGGACACCAGGTGCAGCAGGGGCTTGGCTGACTCGGGTGTTTGCTGGTCCGGCCAGGAAGGGAAGAGGATGTGTTTGACATTACGGTGCTCCTTTCCAAGCTTTTCCAGCACAGAACAGAGAGAAATGGGGATGTGAGAGCACGGGCCAAATGAAATGGGGAGTTCAGCTCAAGCAGAGGCCAAGCAGCCTGTACCCATCTCAGCCACTCTGCTCCTGAACCCCTCTTTGAGCCTCTGCCAGACACAAGGGAGAGACCCCTGGGCCAGAGACAATGGATGTGTCCCATCCCAGAAGATGAGAACAGATGCAGAGTGTTCCAATATTGTCACCAGAGTCCAGGCAAAGCAAGCAACATCCTGTAGGCTGATGTCAGCCCAGGGTGACTACAGAGAGCCCATGGGGCAGAGCCCAATGACACAGTGCGAAAACACTGGGCTGGTGGTGCTGCTCTGCCCAGCTGACCCCTTCTCTGTACCCCACGGCCAGGTCCTGCTCCCTCCCAGCCTCTCCAGGCAGGAGGGGCTCTGCAGACCCCCCCTCTAGAAGGGGGCTCTTGAGAATCAGGAACCCTCCTCTTTCCTGTCACACAGCATTGCCATCTCAGTAGAGATCCCAGGGCTGTCAGGGGCACTGCTGGGCCCCAACATGCTCCCTCTCTGACCCCAGGAGGAGGCTCAGACCCACCTGGATGGAGAGATCCCGGACCACGTACTCCACAGACTCGCTCACGCCCTGCACGTGGATGGTGAAGGGGCCGTAGGTGCCCTCCTTCTCAGGCCAGTAGTGGACACATTTCTGGAGAACAAGGCAGGTTTGTGGCTGTGGAGATGCTCAGTGCACCCACTGGACATTTGAATTATGCTTGAGTCAGTGCTCTTGGGAGGGGGCATCACCTTGGGGCAGTAGGGGAGCAGGGAAGGTGGATGTAGAGGGAAAGCAAAGAAGGGATAGATCCCTACCCCTGCATCTGCTGCCCTGCACCCTCTCCCATGCCTGTCCTGGCTTTCAGGCCCCAGGGATGCATATTCCTGCTCAGCCCAGGAAGCTTCCAGATGCAGTAGGACCCAGGGCACAGGGAGGCTGTCAGCTGGGAGAGAAGGGAGCAAGGACATAGGCAGGAAAGAGAGTTTCCAGTTCTCAGTTTGCCCAGGCAGGTGCTGTTAGCTCCCATCCCAGAAGCAGAAGCATTGGACAGCAGGGCCCCTCTGGCCCCCCAGAGCTCTCCCCTGGGCTGGGAGCTCTCAGACAGGGGATCCAGCCCAGGGGAGAGCTCTGAGGGGCCAGAGGGGCCCTGCTGTCCACTGCTTCTGCCCCATCCCTGGGGGTTGCTCTAAATCCTTTATCCTATTATCCAGCTGGTAAAGCGTGCCCAGAGCACACAGCCACGTGAGGAGGAAAACCTTTGCCACACAGGGCCAAGGCTGCAGCCCTGGGGATCTCCTCCTCCACTTGTGATTCATCAGGGAATCCTCTGAGACGAAGGCACAATAAGTGGGTGCACAAACCCCACATTTGGCCTCGCACAACCCTCCACTGTCATCAGTACCCCACTCCCCCCGTGCCCCTGGGTCAGTGGTACCTCCTTGCGCTCCTGGAGCTCGGTGATCATGACGATGAGAGGAGCATCCTCCTGCCACACCATCTCCCAGAAGTCGGTGACGGTGTTGAGCATGGGTCCCTGTGTGGCAATGTACTCCCGGGGCCGCCCCGCGTAGCCCTGCCGAGCACACGGCCCGTCAGCGAACCTGGGGGCACCTTGAGGGCAGTGGGGGCTGTCCCCACGTCACTCCAGCCCTCACGGGGCTTTTCTCCTCTATGGTTTAGAGGCTGAGCCACACGTGCTGTTTCCTACTAAGCCTGTCCTTCAAATGCTTTTAGAGATCTGCTGAGGAACCACCAGGCATCCTCCCCATCCCGCTGGTCCCACCATCCAGGAGCAAGTCCATGCAGCTGTCCTTGTACACCCAAGTTCCTGCAAGCATCCCCAGGCTATCAGTGTGACCATAGCCAGTGTGATGGATGCCTTGGTGAGGCAATGCTAACATAAAGAGCTGTACTCCTCACTGTGGGCATTTCCACAAGGACAAGCAGGAAGCCCTGTTTCAGAGCTCCAAGCATCCTCTGTCTCCAGACATTTCTCCTAGTATAAAATTGCCAAAGGTATCGAAAATCCAGGCCTTCCCAGCAATCTGCTAATGGTTTGGTCTCACAAGAAGTTGAACTGGCCCAGCTAAGGGACAGGAATGTTTTCAGGAACATTTTGCAGAGACCTTTTTTCATGCCTCGAGATTATTTATTTTTCCTAAGGAAACATGATTTTCCATTCAGGAGATCTGGAGGTGTCAGCCCTGGGCATTCCACCTTCCCATGCTCAAAAATGTTTCATGGAACACCATAAGCAGGAAGAGCATCAGTCCCAGGTGGGGTTGATGTGATCAAACACCTGCAGAGCCCTCCCAGATTCCTGTGCCGCCCAGGCACGCCCAGGCAGGCTGGGTTGCCAATTTTCTGATGTGCCCGCAAATTCCTGCACCACAACACCTTTGGAGAGGTCAGGGGAAGGAAGGGGTCAGGAAACACCAGGTGCACACAGGGGTGTGTGGGCACAGTGTGCACACCTGTGTGCCAGGGGGATGGGCAGTGCTTGTGCATTGTCAGCAGTCAGGTGAGACAGAGGGGATGCCACCACACCCCGGGGTGTAGGGACACAGTGCCAGCATCACCTGACCTGCAGCTGCACGCTGCCAGGCTGCCTCGGGGAGACAGAGTTCCTCTGGTGCCCATGGTCAAACTGCCCTTGGGCCTCCCAGCAGCTCTGGGCACAGTGCTCCTGTCTCAAAGGAGCTTTGACCCTCCCTGCTGGGTGCTGGCTGCTGCTGTCTCAGCGGATCTCAGCCACAAGCACCATCAGAAAAGAAATGCTCCCAACTGCCCTCCAGCCCCACCCTGCACCCTCGGAGCACCTCCCAGGGGTTTGTCTGTCACCCCTGACAGCACTTTTGATGGGCTACTTTTCTAAGTCCTGCTTTCCCTCACTGCCAAGCACTCACAGCATCCATGGCCCCACCTCTGCTTCCCAGTGCTCTGGCCAGTCCCAAGGGAAGGGTGCTGCAGTGAGATCAATTGCTCAGCAAGAAGCCTGCCCACTGAGCAAAGCTGGCACCCAGCTCACACGAGATCCCATTCTGGGAGAGACTGCAGCCTGGAAGGATTTGCACAGGGATGGCTATCAAAACCAAGTTGTCTACGTAACACCCTAGGGCCTGGGGATTTCTCAGTGTCTGGAAAGGAACCCCACCGGGTGCCAAAAATAAGCCACACCCCATCTTCATTAGCTCTCTTCCTGCGAAATTGCAACAAACTCCCTGAGCAGAATGGAAATCCCAGGATGTGTGAGGTTTGAGGATCTCTGAGCTGCCATAATCTGCTGACACAGCTTGCCTCCCATGGCTTTGCCAGACAATGGACCAGTGTCTGAGGAGGAGGTGGAGCAGCCATTGCAAGGGAGCCTTTTGGGGTGCTCAATCTTCCCAGGAGTCGAGAGAAGCTCCCTCATGAGACTCTCCCACCAACAGGAACAGTCTATCTGCCCTGTGCAGATGGAGCCACATCTCTCCAGCTCCAAAAGGAGTGGCAAGTTAAGTCTGCTGCCCCAGGGCAGCCACAGGAGAGCAGGTGACAGTGCCCCAGCATGTGTGACCCAGTGTGCACCTGCAGCCCGATGCCTTGTGAGCCCTGGGCTGCAGGCCCTGGGAGGACACTCACTGTGATGTAGTTGGCATTTATGTAGCTGTCTTCCTCCTGGCTCCCAGCCCTCCGGAGGCAGACCCGGCTCTCAGGATCTGAAAGATGGCACAGGTGTTACCCAAGGGACCGACCCTGCCCATCCTCCCTGCCTCGACCTCAGGGGCCGGAGGCTGAATCCTCCTGCTCCATGCCATGCTCAGAGGTGCCTGCACCCTCCCTCAGGCCTGTTCTTGTCCCACTTCAGCCTCACTCTCCTGGCAGGGCACAGCCCAAACCTGCAGGTACCATAGTGAGCAGGTGGGGTAACTCACCTGCAGTGACCCCCAGGACACCCCCACAGAACCTGACTGGAGCCCAGCTGTGTCCTTCCAGAACATCCTCAGCCTTTACACTCTTAGGGCCACACCGTTGGGACATGTAAGGCCCCACGAGTGCTGCACACCTGGGTAGGACACCCCAGGGAGCAGCTCCCATGTACTCCCCCTGGAACATGGCACCCAGCTCCTGCAGCACAGGCAGGAGGAGCAGGAATGGCAGGAACAGCAACAGCACCCAGGGGTGCCCACCCCAGTGCCAGGGCTGCTCTGAGTCATCCCTCACCCACAGGCAAACACAGGCAGATGGGAGGCAAAGGGACACAGTGGCACGTACTGGGGAGAATGGTTTTGTATCTGTCCTTGAAAGTATGTCCAGGGATTTCCAGCTCCTCCGGACTCACAAAGTTGGGTGGGATTTTCTGCAGGGGGAGAAAACAGCCATGAGGGAAAGCCCATCACCGCCACTTGTGTCCCCTGGTGATGGCAGACCTGGTTGCCCAGCAGGGCAGAGCTGACCCAGGGACTCAGGGGCATCACCAGAGCTGCCAGCACCTGGGATGAGTCCTGTCTTTACTCCAGTTGTGGTGGGACTGCTTCCAGAGAGGCAACCCTGGGAGAAGAGCATGGCATGGGAGGGCAGGACAGGGTTTTCCAGGGACCCCAATAGGATGTGTGTGCACCAAGGAGCAGGTGGTACCCAGGCACCCCTCCCCTCTGTTTGCCCACAGTGCCTGCCCTCCCACTGGGACTGTGGGGCACAGCTGGGCTCAGAGCCTGACGTTCACCCCTGTCAGTCCCACCACTACCAGCCCCTGCCACATCTCCTGTGAGGAGGGAGAGGGAATCATCGAACCGAAAACTCCTCCTGGAGCTGTGCCAGGCTCTGGGCGTGCTCCTGGAGCTCCTGTTTCCTCAGCATGTGGCTGGATGTCCTCAGAAACTTCAGTGTGATGTCTCGTGGTGTGCAGACAGGCTGGATGGGCTCCACATTCCCTAGAGAGCTCATGTCCAGCACTAGTGACACATTGGAGCCCCTCCTGAAAGGCAAAGGGGTCCCTGGCTGACCTGCTGCCACCCTGGGACAGAAGGACAGCCCATCCCATCGGATCATCAGTTAAAACCACCCTACACTGAGCAAAAGCCAGATGGAGACCCCAGTAGATGGGGAGATTGAGGAACAAGGACCTAGCTGATCATTTTGCCTTTTTGCTGGGAAGCCCCTGAAGGACGGTGTCGAGATTTGTCCTGGGCTGGGTGGGGGCCAGGGCTGCCTCCACACTCAGACCTGGTATCTGCACATGCTGGCAGGCAGAGGGCTGCAGGAAGGAATGCTAGGGGAGCCCTGGGGATGAGCAGTGCCATGGGTACCCTGGCCAGGGCTGAGGCACACTCACCTCTCCTGGAGACGCACGTGCTTCTTGGCAGAAGGGCTGGGCTTGTCCGGCTTGTCCATGTCTGCTGCAGCTGCCCGGGCTGCCAGGCTGCCCCTATGAACTCTGGAGCACACCAAGCAGGCTTGGACCATGCTGCAGCAACCACGGAGCCCTTGTCCTCAAGCACAGCAGGGGCACACGGGGGGCTCTCAGCTCCTGGGAAATCATGGAGCCATCAGAGGAAAAGCAGCTGGAAAAGAAAAGTCAGATGTGAGAGATACCACAAGGCTGGGTGGAGCCCCCGACAGATGGTCTGCAAGCAAGGGATGGGTTTTAAGTCCTCAGTTGTCCTGGAACCAGGACCCCCAGCCCCTGTATCCAGGCAGATTCACCCTTGGGGGTGCCTGCAGCACTGCAGCCCACACAGGCACCACTGGTGACCCTGGGCATGGCACCAAGGGCCACCTGCTTCCCCTGAGGGGAGGACACCCACTCTGTGGTGGCAGGGCACAGTCTGGTTTGGGGGACACCTGAGGACAACAGCATTCAGCAGGTGACATGAGGTGGCTGTAACCACTGCACTGAGTCTGGCCGTCTCCTGCTGCAGGCAGACACAGACCAGGCACCCTCAACAGCCTCATGGCTCTGGCAAGGAAGGGATGGCCTTGAGACGGCCTCCTCCATCCTGCAGGTCACAGCAACTGTCAAGAGGAAACTGCTTTATCTGGGTGGCTGAGCAGAAGGGGATGGGGCAGCCCAGCTAGGGAAGGTGCCAGACATCCTCCATCATCAGCAATGGGTCAGCTCCTGGCAGGGCCAGGGAGATGCAGGTGATGCTGATTCACCTCTGGGCACAGGTCCTCATGGTGCAGGCAGCACCCTGGGATCCTGAGCTTCCTTCTCATCCCCAGCTTCCTCCATGAGGAGGAGACAGACCCACAGACGGAATGATGCAGAGTCAGAGCTCTTGGCGGGCAAAGAGAGGGATCCCAGGCAGCCCATCCACTCAGGGAGATCTTGTGGAGAGCCAGGGTCCACATGGTGATTGGGAACACAGCCAGGGCAGGAGCTGCTCCTCACGATTGCCTGCTGCCCAGTGACAATGCCACCACCGCCACTCACACCATCCCCACGCCCCATGCAGGGTGTCCCGGTGTTCTCCATCTAGGCAGGACAAGAGCAGCTGCTTAGCAGGAGCAGCACCAGGAGAGATCCTGACCAGGCTCCCCTCCCAGCAGCTGTCCGGCCAGGAAACACCAGGGAGATGCCCTCAGTAGCAGAGAGGCCCAGGGAAGTACCTCAGCTGCCAGCACCTGCAGGGAGAGCGCTCACATCACCTGCCCAGCATCCCAGCCCTGCCTGGGGCTGCCCATGTGCTCGCACATGCCCACCACCCCTGGGCACCAGGGCCCGGCGCTGCCCGCCGGCCTCTCCTGTCCAGCGGGCAGCGTGGCTGGCCGGGGCTGCCTACCTGCCGCCCTGTGGCGTGGCCTTGTCGGTCCCGGCACAGGCCCCGCGCGTGTCGGTCTGACACCACGGTTTGAAAGTGTTCAGGAAGCTGCTTATCAAAGGAGCTGCTGCTTCTGCTGCTTCCTCTCCCTCCTTCTCCCCCACCCCGAGTGCCGCCCACACACATACCGGCCACATCTCCGCAGCTCGGCTCTGCCGGGCCGCCTGCACGCCCGGCCCTGCTCCCCACCCACCAACCTTCGTCCTGCGCCCGTGGCCACGGCCTGGCCTGTCCTAAAACCCCGGAGCGTCTCCACGGGCACCTCTGCTGGGGCTGGTGGCTGTGCTTGATGCCCTCTGTGACAAGCCATGGCCAGCACTGGTGCCACCCATGGGGCAGGACGCAGCAGGGCCGCTGGCAGGAGGCGTGAGGCAGGGTGCTTCACCGTGCTGCTCTGGGGGCACCACAGCCCACCTGCCCCGCAGGAAGCCAGAACGAATCCTCCCATGCCTGCTGTCCTGTCCTGCCCGTGTCCCCTTGCCTGGGCCGTGCCCCGGCTGTTCCCCATCCCACTGTGTAATGTGCCAGGGCTTGCTCAGTGCCTCCCCGCTCAGTGCCTGCATGTGTGCAGTGTGCCCCTTGTGCCACCCCACCATCCCCCAACCCCTGTCACCCCTCTGCACCCACGACCATCCCTGGGTACCTCAGGGTAAAATGGGTGGGCTCCCCCTTGCCAGCAGGGAAGGGCAGGGCTGTATTTGGGGACAGTCCCAAATACAGCCCTGGGAATATTGCCCAGTCCCTGGCTCAGGTGGGCCAGGTCTGTCCTTGGGGCACTGCACATCCTTCCTGGCGCATCCCCACTGCTCTTCCTGTTTGCTCTTGCCTGGGTTCTGCATGCTTCCTTCCTCCTCAGCCCCCACCCCGCTGTGCTGCAGCAGCTCCCGCTGCACCCCAACAGCCACACGGCCCCCAAGCACCTCTCTCGTGTCTAATCCATGGGCTGCTCTGGCTGGAGACACCCTAGCCCGGCTCCCTGAGGTGACTGTGCTGTCCCCGGGCTGTGCCAGCACTGCCACTGACCTCGTTGGAGAGCTGCATGTCTGTGCACACCTGTGTGTTTACAGGTGTGCCAGAACAACAGCTTCCCTGGGCAACCCTGGGACACCCTGCCAGTGCCACCCTCTACCCAAGGGCTAGGAGATCAGAGGGCCCAAGCTCCAGAGCAAAGTGCTGGGCTTGGCCAGCAGTAGAACAGCCTTATCATGGAGAAAAGGCCACCAGCACCCGTGTCTTACCTGCAGATCCTAGAGGGGCCAGAGGATAGACTGAGGAATTGCTCCCTGCCCTTTGTGGGATGAAAGAACACATCTGTAAGGCCTAGAGGCAGCCCCACCACACACTGCCCTTCCTTCCCACCTGTCCCTGACAGAACTCACAAATTCCTGGGATGACCAGCACTGCAGGACTTAACAAGGTGTCTGCATAAACTTGCTCCCAGTAGGAACCAAAGTAAACAAACAGTTCTGTGCTGGAGTAACAGGCTGTCAGACACACAGAAGCTTCCCGAGGCTGGGACTGTATCTGCCCTCTAAGTGTGGAGGGCACCAGTCCCATCTGGGTGTCTTTGAACTTAAAGGGTTCCTGAGGACAGAGCCAAGATGCAAATCCCTGGAGCTGCCTTTTCTGCCTTTTGCTGGCCTGATCTTTCTGCCTCCTCACTGTTCTGTTCCTCTGCCACTGGTGGACAAGTGAGGGACAAGCCCAGTGTGGCACTGGGGCAGATACCACAGGGCCACCAGCACATGGAAGTCACCAGGAATGTATCAGTGACATCTGTGCACCTACACTCCCTCCCAACCTCCCCAGCTGCCTGTGACAGGAAGGATGGAGACAGCTGGACCCTCACAGACCTCATAGGATCCAGGGAACATCCACAAATCTGCCAACACCCCAAAGGAGCAAAGCAATGGGGCTGTGACAGCTGGGCTGTCCAGGGTCCCTCACTGGACCCAGGAGGCACCACAGCAAATCCTGATCCTCTGCACAGTGAGCAGGAGACCCGGGACAGAACTGGCCTTTGGGAGCTGGATTTTGGCTGCTTTCTCCAAAGAGAATGGGAACCTTTTACCAACACATGATTTTATGCAAGACACAAACTCCAGCCAGGTTCTGGCTTTGTCCTGAAATGCCCCTGGATGCTGCAGGAAAGATGCTGATGCACTTCCTTTGCAAAATGGCTTATTTGGTTCCACTCGAATTTGGTCATGACAAAGGACCCTGCTCAGGGTAAAAAGAGGAAGCTGAGATGCTGGGATGCAGTGTATCCTCTGCCTCTGAAGCATCACAACACCAAGGTACTCATGCTCAGGGATGTCCCTGAAAAGCCTTGCAGCACTTTCCCTCTGCTGCTCACAGACCTCCCCATGCTGCTGGCTTGGCTCTGCCAGTCACACACCTGCCTGTGCTGGCTGCAACTAAGCATGATATCCAGGATATACTCTGGAAACTACACCAGACCCCCTGGGGCTTTTCCCTATGCAGAAAACTCTGATGGAGACTGAAGGGACTGTCCTGGCCACGGCGACTCACCCAGGATAGGAGGAATGCAGCAGGGATGTTGTGTAAGGATGTTGTGTAGGGATGTTGTGTAGGGATGTTGTGTAGGGACGTGCCATGGCCCAGGCTCCTAGGAGCAGGAAAGTTTACGCTGCTGAGGTGTCCTGACCCTTACATACCTCTACTGGTGCACAACTGGATCCCAGTGTGCTCCCACCTGCCAGCATGGCTGCTCTTCCTCCCTTCTACCAAAGCACCAGCATGATGAGGAGGTGGATTTGAAGGGAGAGCATGGGAGGGGACACAGACATGAGGAGACCCACAGCACAAAAATGAAGGTGCTGGTGGAAAATGAGGCATGAGCTGGTAGAGATAGGCTGGAGTGAGGGGGACCAGGAGCAGATGGAGTCAGAACACACTGCTTGACCCAGGGCATTTTTCAGCTCTGTGCCATCTGGGCAGCAAGCTGTCACCTGTACCTTGTTGCACCCACCTACGTCTGCTGCCCTCCTGGGACTGACCCCAACCCCCCTCCTGCCTGCCCGCTGGAGTACACAGTGGGTGCACACCCACACGTGCAGAGCAGATGTCCCTGATCACTCACCAGTGCCCATCTGTGCTGGTGTGCAGAGACCTCGAGCAGGGAAGTCCAGGCATGCCCTCCCTCCTTCCCTCCCTCCCTCCCCCTGACTGCACCTTTGGGCACATCGCTTCTGGCCACCTCTGAGCCCCTGCTTGGAACATGATGCTGCCAGCTGGCTTCTCCTGAGGGACACTGGCTGGGGTGCAGAGGGGTGCAGTAGGCAGCAAAGAGCTGGGAGATGCTCTGGCCAGGGACTGTGCCTTTTGTGTGCAGTCGTGCTTGTCCCATGTCACATCACCAGCTCTGCACCTGTCGCATCAGGCTGGCCTGGGGAGCAGAGCTGCTGGATCCTACAAGCGGGGACTGCTGGGGCCAGGGTGGAGCTGGCTCTGAGGGGAGACAGTGTCCAGTCTAGGGGCAGATCCCAACCCAGGGTCAGTTTGCTGTAAGGACAGGACCAGGACACCAGGACAGCCACTGCAATCTGGTGTGAGTGAAGAAGAACCTGACAGTCTCCGGGGGCAAAACCCAGCCGGGATGGGAGGAAGCAACACTGAAGGAAATGGGTCTGGGCAGGTCACTGCTGTGCCCCTCACTTTCCTGTCTCCCTCCCCTGCTGGGGAAGGACTGGTGAGGTCCCAGAACAGGAACATCCCTTGTTCCCCAGCATTCTTTCTGCTCTGACCTTGGTGGCAGTGGGGTGTCAGGGGTGATGATGATGCCCAGAGTGGTGCTGGGAGGGTTGGTGATGGAGGGATGCACACGGAGGGAAGAGTCCCGGCTGTTACCACACCAGCCATTCACCCTGGCCCAACCAGGGATGTGCCAGACATGGGATCCCCTGTGTCCCCTGTCTGTGGACATCTGTGCATTAGGATTATCTGTTGGGATGTAAGGACTAGAGAGGTTTGTGACAGAATCTCAGGGGCCTTGAAGGGGTCTTATAGGTGTGGCTTTGCTTCCAGCAAGATATGGGGTCCCTATGGAGCTGGTGCACTGGAGAGGAACATCTGGAATTATCCCTGACCGGTACTTGCTGTTTGTTCACTTGCATTTTAAAATTCCACTTCCATGGGGTCATCTTTCTGCTCTAGCCATGATTTCATAGCCAGTTCCCTATGTGCAAAGAGCACCTTCCAGCTCCAGCCTGGGACCTGCTTTCCCACTAATGACCAGCCAATCCTTATGCCCATTTCTGCCCCCCAGCCTCCTGAGCATGGGCTTCCTGACCCAGCCTCTCTGTCCTGACACACAGCCCAGCACCTCTCCTCACCCTCTACACACAGCACTGTAGCCCCAAAGTCACCTCAGCCTGGGCAGGCACTGAGCTGGCACCCAAAGCACAGAATGCCCAATAGTTTCAGTCCCCAGGATTGCCTACCACACCATGCCTTTGTCCCACCAGGCCCCATCACCTCTGGGTCCGGCACTCAGGAAGGGATGGTTCTGCTTCCGTTGGCACGACTGGGAGTCAGGATGTCCTGCAGGCTTTTGGAAATTAGCCCATCTCCTCCACTGCCTAAACATAGCTCGCAGGCTTGAAGGTGAAGCAGCTGCCTGGAGACCGAGCAGACTCGCAGCAAAGTGGCGGATCGGCTCCCGGCAGGGCAGAGGAGGACGGTGCGGTCATGCCGAGCATCCCGCAGAGCCGGCCGCGGGGGAGCGAGCCCCCGGCACCTTACCTGGGGGGCCCGCGTGCCCCGCCCGGCGGCCTGGGGACAGCCGGCACCCGGCGGCCGAGGGAAGCACCTCCGCAGATTGCTTTTCCGGAGAACAGCGTCTCGCTATTCCAGCGTCCTCCACGGGAGCGCGTTCCCAAGGACAGCGCCGGCAGGAGCATCCTCCTGGCAGGGCTGCAGGAGCTCAGAGCCCGCAGCGCAGCGCTGCCTGCGAGCCGCGGCCCTCGGGCATCCCACCGGGATGGAGCTGACCCAGGGCAGCCAGTCGGAGGCAGCGGATGTGTCACCTTTCTCCCCGTGGCCGGTGACGGTCTGTGCAGAGTTTGCTCCTGCTGCTGCCTGGCTTGAGCTGGGAGCAATTAAGCAATTGCTGGTTCGTTTTGCCAAGGCATTGCCTCTGATCCTGCCAGCCCCTGTGCTTCTGCCCTCTCCTCAAGGAGAACCAGAAGAAGAGTTTAGGACCTGGATTTCCTGCTTAACTGCTGGATTGTTTTGTTTGAATCACTCGGTTTGTTCAGCCTAGAGAAGACTGAGGGGAGACCTCCCTGAGCTCTTCAACATCCTCATGAGGGGCAGCTCCAGTCTCTGCTTTCTGTGACCAGTTACAGGTCTAGAGGAAACATCTGGATCTGTTTTTCACCCAGAGTGGTTGAGCACTGGAGCAGGCTCCCCAGGGAAGTGGTCACAGCTCCAAACCTGTCTGAGCTCAAGGAGCATTTGGACAAAGCTCTCAGGCACACTGTGGGATTGTTAGGGTGTCTGTGCAGGGCCAGGGGTTGGACTTGATAACCCTGATGGATGCCTTCCAACTCAGCATATTCTATGATTCTATGACTGCTGAGTAGAACTATGTTTGGTTTCTGGAATTGGATACTGAACTGTATCTCCTGCAAACAAGCTAAGCTTTCCTCCAAAATTGCCAAAAGAAAAGCAGAGCTGGTGAACCACCAGCACCACTGGGCTGGGCTAGCACTGATGCAGAGCTGGTCTTGCTGTGCACTAAAGAAGGTGCCTTGGCACAGGAGCAGTTCCTCTGGGAAAGGTGATCTTCCAGAGTGAAAGTGCTTTATATCAGCTTGGTTTATTCCTCTCCTCATGTGGGAAGAAGCTCCCCGTTTGTTTTACAGTGGAGTAATCACATGGAGGACTGTTCCTAAGCCAGGTGTATAGAATCAGGAAATGACAGAAACATTAAGGTTGAAAAATCCCTCTAAGATCATTAAGTCCAAATCATTAACTGACCACTGCCATGTTCACCAATGAATCATGTCCCCAGGGGTGGGGGTAAAGGGGATCTAGGCCAACAGATGAGACTAGACCTCCAAGGCGCTGAGACTTTGACACTCCAGCCAACAAATGCCAGTGGAGAAGCCACAGAGGGACAGCAAGAGCCACAGAATGACTTGGTTACCAGGACAGTCTGCTAGGGACGCAGCCCCAGCGTGTGTCGCAGCACCTATCTCATCCATGTGTCACTTGGGTTTGTCCTGTGCTTCCCTGGATGCCTCCAAGAGAGCTGTGCTTTTAGAAATGCTGTCTGGAAAATGCTGTGTGCTTTGGTTTCCCTTGGGGAGTGAGCCTTCCTTGGAGGCCTGTGGGTTGGCCATGTGGCACACACACATTCTCTTGGGAGGCTCCAGACCACAGAATTGCCTGCAAAACCCTGTGAGCTCTGTGGGCAGGAAGAAGTCTCCTAGGAACAGGACACCCCCCAGCTCCTCTCTGTCCTCACAGCACACAGGGCTAAGCAGGTCTCAGTGAAAAAGGCACAAAAAGGCCTGAAAATCCTGAAGACTCACAATGTTTTTCCTGTCCTGGGTCCCATGGCACGCTGTAGCAGTGGGGGCCTGGGCAGCCCTGCTGGGTTTGCCCAGCACAGCCCTCCTGCCCCAGCCCCTGGGCTGCTTCCTCGGGGGGACACTGAGCCTGGTGACCTCTCGCCGGGTGCAGGGGCCATTATCAGTAACAGGAAACGAGCTGGGCAGGAGGGGCAGGAGACACAGACCCAGAAAGAAAGGAAGTGGTTAGAAAGCCGTCACTTCCATTTCTGCTGCACGAGAACCTGCGCCCACGCAGGGACAGGCGCGGGGCACAGTGCTGCCCTGCCGCAGGCTGAGCTGCTCTGGGATTTATGAGGAAGGCACAGATCCTCTTCTACCCTTTGATAACAGCTAGAAAGGTGGTGAAAATAGCCCATACTCAGCCAATGTCCTGTGCAGAAATAGGTGTGGTGAGTCCAGCCAATGGCAAGTGAGTCACTGCTCGAGGGTTAAGATTCTTAACCTTGCTAAAGACAGACTGCACGTGATGCTGCCTGTATCCTACCCAGCACAGGATGGATCTGTGGATGCAGCTGCCTGGGGCCAAAGGGCCAGGGAGGATGTGCCAGCAGCTTATATTTTAGGAAAAATATCTTCACAAAAAGGGTGATCAGACACTGGCACAGGCTGCCCAGGGTGGAGACAAAGGCATGCCAATGTGGCACTTGGGGACATGGCTTAGTGGTGAACATGGCAGTCCTGGGGTGGTGGTTGAAGTTGATGATCTTAGAAGGCTTTTCCAACCTGAACAATTGTATGATGATTCTTGCATGGCAAGAGACAGAGTCCCTGACAGCCATGGCAGGTGCCATCTCTCCAGATGAAGGAGAATGGCCATGGATAAGCAAAGGCAGCCAGAGGGCAGCAATGCAGAGATGATGGATCTGCCCAATGCTGCTCTTCCAGCTCCTCGCCATCACAGAATGTGGGCTTGTCTGCTCTTGAAAGCTGTCCTGGATTGTGCTTTCTGGCCTCAGAAATTCAGGAAGCTGCCATGCATGCTTCTCCTGTGATTCCTCTGAGTCTTCTTGGTCTTGCTACAGCTGTGTGGCTGTAGGTGTGAGCCACAGGAGCTTACAGCGCATGGGATCTGCTTTGTCCCAGGCATCAGAAATATTCCTGTCTGCTCACAGTGGGGAAGCCATGGTGCTTGGAGCCACAGATGCCTCAGATCTGGAAAAAAAGCAAAGAAACTGTGAGCTTTTTAGTTTCTTTTCTTCTGCTGTTGGGGCTGAGAGGGGTCCCTAGCTGCTCTGAGGCTGGGAACACCTTTCCTGCCAGCAAGTTCAAGGAGTGAGCCCTGGAGCTTTCAGCACTGGAGGATAAATAGAGGCAGCAACTGGTGTCACCAGAGCCCCAGATGCACCAGAAATGTTTGGCTTCTTGCCCATGAGAGCTGTGCCTTGCCAGACAGCAGCTGTCCCACCCACCAGGGCTGCTAAGCATCCTGCCCTGCTCCTGCCACCAGGGGCACCGGGTCAGGGCTGGCACCAGGGTGCAGTTTGTAGTGACCCTGAGTAAAGCACTGGGCCTCCCACCCATGGGGGCCAGCAGCAGATCACAGATCACTGTGCAGTGCTGCAGCTGCTGGTCCACCATCCTTCTACCCCCACACCTCACCTCTGGCTTTTGAGGGGCATTTTGGGACAGAGTGGGTTCCGCTGTAATGCTGAGCCTACCTGTGGTGCTGGGGCCCAGGTCTGTGATAGCAGGATGGGCCAGGAGAGATCTGTGCTGCTGGCAAGTGGGGTGAGGATGGAGAAGTCCCCGCTGAACACTCCCAGGGCTGCAGAGAAGGGCACAAAGGCAGCGAGCTCTGCTCTCAGCTGGGGCAGGCCACCCCTGCCCTTCCATGCCACCCCTGCCAGCTCGGCATCATAACACTGTGGTAGATCACGTCCTACTTGGGCATTACTCCTGCCAGGGGCATCTCCAGCTCCTGTCACAGCCCCTTGGGCAGCTCTGCCTGCCCCTCTCCTGTGGGCCTCCTGAGCCTGTCCCCAGAAGCACTGGGGGGACATCTGAGTGAGCTTTGGGGCAGCTCAACTTTGGGCAGCTGGAGTGCAGCTGGACGCCCCACAGAGCCCTGCTGCAGCATCCTGGGCAGGAGATGTTGTGTGTGGAACTGTACCCTGCAGAACTGCACCCTGCAGAACTGCCTGGCTCTGGGGCTCTGACAGGACCATGTCTGCTTCTTGCTCCATCCCTGCAAGGGGCTGGTTCATGTTTTTGTCATGTACAGGGATGACTGAGCATGTAAGGATCCAGGACTGGACCCCGAGGAGGTCCAGATGGATTCTGTCTCCCATGAGCCAGGACAAATTCAAGCAGTGAAACCCTCCCTGCATGTCAGCATCCTCTCTGTTGCCTCTTCCCCAGAGATCAGCAAGGCCCCAGAGGCTGACACAGCGCAGATTCTGCCACGGCCCCTTTTAATGACGTGTGGCAAGGAGGGGAAAGGTATGTTTGTCAATGGAGAACATATCTGTGTGTTTCCCTGGAGACCTGCTGGGATGGTCCCACCAGCCCTGGTACCCTGCAGGTCAGAGGGGGTTTCAGTGACAGGCAGGGAAGAAGCAGGAGAGCTGGGCAGAGAGCTGCGGGCTGGAGCACAGCAGCAGCTGCCCGAGCTGGGTGGGCACCACGAGGCAGGGTGACCTTCCCTGTGTGCACCACTGCAGACAGCTCAGGGGGAGCAGTGATGGCCCTCAGGCTGGAACAACACTGAAACTGCACAGGACTCTGCTCAGCACCCTACACGCAGTCAGGGTGCGTGGCCTGGGCGGGGTGGAGCAGGAGTGGGGAAGGTGGAGACAACAGGGATGTGCCATGGGGTGCCCTGCCCTTGTCTCTGCCTTCAGCAGCACCCTGCAGATCTGAGCACTGAGCTGTTCCTGCTCCCCCAGCACCAGCCAGTGTGCTGAGCCCAGCAGTGTGCTTCCTGGGCTGGGCAGCCCGAGGAGCTGCTGGCCACGCCTGTGATTGTCAGGCCATGGGAGCTGTCCCTAAGAATCACCAGCCAGGCTGTGTACCCAACCTATGTCCTTGGCCTGGGTGCAACCACACATCCACGGATGCTTTTGGCCCAGAGGAGAAGGAATAGAGCTGTCTCCTTGTCTTGGTTTGAAATAGAGGTGTCTGCCAAGGAAGGCGGGATCTGCCTTGGAATGTACAATATAACCCCTTCCCTCCAAATTATTATAACTTAGAAATTACAGGGCTTTTGGGCAAAAATATGGGAAAAGGAGTAACAGTTCTTTACTACTATGTATAAAAAGACAAACCATCACACCAGCAGCAAGAACAAACAGAACCACAGACCCAGTGACCCAGAACCACAGACCCAGTGACAGAACTACAGACCCAGTGCCCTAGTGCCCCAGAACCACAGACCCAGTACCCCAGTGCCCCAGAACCACAGACGCAGTGACAGAACCACAGACACAGAACCAGAGACCAGTCCCAGAACCACAGACCCAGCCCCAGAACCACAGACTCAGCGCCCCAGCCCAGTCCCAGTGCCCCAGACCAGTCCCAGTAACCCCAGCCCAGTCCCAGTAACCCCAGTCCCAGTCCCAGTAACCCCAGCCCAGTCCCAGTAACCCCAGTCCCGCTGCCCCAGCCCAGTCCCGGCCTCTCCCGGCCGCCATTCCCGCTCGCTGCAGTTCCGGGTTCCGCCGCCAGCGGCGCTGGTGGCTCCCGGCCGCGCCGGGCGGCCGCGATGATTGCCCGCGCCGGCAGGGGGCGCTGCGGCCGCGCCTCCCTCAGGCGGGGATGGCGGCAGCCGTGGGGAAAGGGCTTCCTTCACAAACCCTCGGGGCAGCGGGCGCGGTGCCCCTCCGGATGGCGGCAGCCGTGGGGAAAGGGCTTCCTTCACAAACCCTCGGGGCAGCGGGCGCGGTGCCCCTCCGGATGGCGGCAGCCGTGGGGAAAGGGCTTCCTTCACAAACCCTCGGGGCAGCGGGCGCGGTGCCCCTCCGGATGGCGGCAGCCGTGGGGAAAGGGCTTCCTTCACAAACCCTCGGGGCAGCGGGCGCGGTGCCCCTCCGGATGGCGGCAGCCGTGGGGAAAGGGCTTCCTTCACAAACCCTCGGGGCAGCGGGCGCGGTGCCCCTCCGGATGGCGACGTGGGCTGTGGCAGGAGCTGGAGCAGCGGCTGGGAGCGCAGAGGCGAGCACACCCGGGGTGGCAAACAACATGTAACAGAACCTCCTCAGCCGTAGCAGAGCCGCGGGGTGTCCCGGCAGGCACGGGATGCTGGGTTAGAGTGTAGCGAAAAAACCCGCAGGGACGGCAGAAAACAGCGGGGCTGCGCTGGACAGGCGGTCGGGTCCGGGGTTTTTCTCCTGAGGCACCCCAGCGGATGGTGAGAGCCCTTTTCCAGTGAGGTCGGGTGTAAATAAGGTCTCAGTTCAATTGCCGTTCTTAAAAGCAAAGGGTCACCCACAGTAAAGACGAAGCTGAGAGGAAAGCTGATGTCTTTACAGACAATTTGATGGGTGACGGCATGGGTGTTAACATATTTGAAACGGGACTTAATGTCTGGTCTAACTTTGGGCAGCAGGTTTGTTGCAGAGCGCAGACAGCTTGGCTCCTGAAACAGACAAGGGTCTGCACAAGCCTGAACTTTGGGGTAAAATAACGGCTTCAAAGGGGGACATGGTAGGCGGTTCGGGAAGGCTGAACTTTCCTGGTGCCTCAGCGAATGGGGAAAGAAGAGGGCAACGTGCGCCCGGGAGTTTAGGATAAAAGGAGGTTGCGCCTTCCAAAACTTGGAGAGGTAAAACCCCGCGGACGTGTACCCCAGTGGACTCTCTCCCTTTATTCGAATTAAGTTGCAGGACTCCTCTGTCTCCTTTTCGGACGTAAACCTCTGGCATTTGTAGATTTTCTTGACAGAGCAGTACAGGGCTTGACTCTGTGGTGGCAGTGAATTCTCCCCGCAGTAGCAGCAACTCGACCGTTCCCCTCGGTTCCGAGAGAGATAGAGAGGGCAAGGAGCTGAGGCCAGCCCCTCGCCGCCCAGCCAAAATCGCGGGGTAGCTCTTTCCCAAGAGACAACCCCCAGCTAAGAGAGGAGCCAGCTGCACCCGTTCCCCTACCTTGGCCACTTCTTTTGTCTGTTAAGTACTGGTTGTTATCATCTCTTAGGCAACAGATGGGACAAAATTCCCTGAGAGAAAGAAAAAAAAGGAAAAATCCTAAACTCCAGCACTCCTGCTGCAGGTCTCTGGCAAAGGTCGCAGCCGATCTTTTGCAACCTCTTCCTCTGCCAGATGTCAAGCAGCAGAACTTGCCTCCCGGACAGGGATCTGCTCAGGGACCAGGCTCTGTGCAGGCAAGTCCTCTGCCCCAGAGGTGCTGGCAGATCTCCTTAGAAAACAGGAAAACACTCAACCAGAAGAAGCAGTGAAACATTCCCTTATTCTGCGATGTTTGTTGTTTTAGGCTCTCCCAGCCAAGTGGCTCAAGCTGAACTGCAGCACGGCTGATCCCTCTGAGCCTTGGGGCCGTTTGTCCAGGCCTTGCAGCGAGCCCAGCCCAACCCAACCCAGCCACCACCCACGAGAGATGCAGGACAGCGTGGCTTTGCAGCCCAGATGCCAAATGCGCTGCTAATGAGAGCCCAGGAGGAGATGAGCAGGCTCAGAAAAGCTTGATGCATCACCGTTACCAGTCTGCTCTCCCTCCCCTCCAGCAGCAGAGCATCTCTACTTCCTGGTGTGTGGATGGTAAACTGAGGCAAGGCAGATGTGTTCCAGCTCAGAGGTGAAAATAGCTTCTGTCAGTGCTTGGGGTAGGGACCAGCACTCCAAGTCTGGCATCTGGGCAGGTATCCAAGCCTTACAGGTGCTTCATGCCCCCAAACCCTCAAATCAGGATGTCCAACTCAATGGACACTTCGTTGGGGACTCCTGGAGAGACAAGGCTGAGCTCTGTGTCACTCTGGAAGACCTAGTGAGTGGTCCCACTGATCCTCGTCAAGCCGCAGAGGCTGTGGCTGAAAGGACAGACAAAACTGTCAGTAGGCAACAGTGGAGGGTGCTGATCCTGCTTCCCTCTGCAGCTGCCTCACCCATGCTCCAGAACTGCAGCAGCCTCCAGGCGAGGCTGAGCATGTGCCAGCAGAGCCGTTGGCAATCAATGGCTGTGGGACCCGTGCCTGTGGCCAAGATGTGTCCCAAGAAGCAGCTACCGCTGGGATGTGTGGCTGCACTCAGCAGCACCCTGGGGAGCAGCCAGGCTGTGCCAGCCCCAGACGTGCCTCAGCCTGAGGAGGGGGGTGTTGGGGCTCCCTGCAGCTGGGCTGGGGGAGAAGAACCCAGAAGGGGTCCCCCAGCTGCTCCTGTGAAGAAGCAGAGCTGCCTGTGCTGAGGGCTGGATGAAAAAAGCAGCAGGCACTGCTGACAGTGTTGTGTTTGGCTTCAGGAGCCACAGGGGACACCAGGGAGAAGCTGAGGAGCTGCATAAGCAGGCACTGCCAAGGCTGCAGCCACACTGCAGGGACAGGGGCACCCCTGGGTGCCACACCACAGCTTCCCAGGATCACTACAGTGCAAAGGCCTGTCCCCATGCCCTGGGACACTCAAAGGTGTCACAGCTACAGGAAAGGGTGTGAAAAGCCTCATTATAGGGCTGCCACTGGATACGGTGGTGGTGGCGGTGGCATTGGTGGGGGCGTTGGTGTTGGCACTGGCACAGGCCAGGGCACAGGGCAGAGGGACAGCAGCCACGCAGTAAGAGGGGACAATGCCCTGCCTGTGACCTGAGCTGCCAAGCAGATCTCCTTCCTACCCTGTGACATGAAAGATGGGCAGGCTTTGTGTTTACTCCTCTGAAAAAGAAACCTTCCTCTTGAAAACAAAACCTTTTGTGTGCAAATGCAGCTGTCTGCAGGTTTGTTTTTATACAGGAAACTTTGAACCAGAGGCTGGGGCTTGTTTCATTTTGACTTGGGGTTTTCAGCTCATGGCAGTATTTGGAAACTGAGCTGCTTTCCAAATTTGGAGGCTGGGTTTTCACATCACTGCAGAATGTGGCAGCAGTGTCCAGGGCTTCCTGTTGCTGTCCCTCTCCCTGGCTGCAGAAACCTTAGCCCACCCGAGGTGGGGATGGGTACCCTTTGGGAGAAGTCTGAATATCTTGAGTGGCAGCTGAAATGTGTGAGCCTCCTTTGTGGGACTGGCAAGGGTTGGGTGCAAAACTCCTCCACTATGTGCTGCACAGTGTGCAGGAACCCACTGCTCCCATGAGAGGCTAAGCTGGGCTCATCCTGCCAGCCTCTGTCAGTCCCACAACTGGGACTGGAGGAGACAAGAGTCCTCACACTAGAGGCTATTGTCCCTCCTCCTGCCACACCCACCAAGATGGGAAGGGGAGCTTGGGACCTGCTCCCAGCTCTCCTCCAAACCCACTGGCAAGACCCTTCTCCTTGTCCCCAGGGACCAGCTGCCCGCTGTTCACCAGGGTGAGGAAAAGTGCCATTCTGGACAAGTTCTTGAAATGCTCTGCACCTCCTGAGCCAATGCACCAGCTCCCCTCCATCTCCCCTGATGAGGGACTGAGGGGTCAGGATGCCTTCACTCCAGGATGGTACCTGGTCTGATGGGGCTCCAGGCAGCAAAGCCTTTGGCAATCACAACCCACAGACACCTTCAGGGGTGGATGCCTGTGCTGACTTCATCACTGTCCTGAGGCTCTCTCCATTCCTCTTTGCAGCAGCAGCCCGAGGGGATGCTCAGCATGACCAAGGGTCCCCAGCACCTGGCTGAAACCACAGCACGTGGGACAAACCTCTGGCAAGGTGCAGGGAGGAGTGAGCCATGCCCAACCTGCAGTGTTGGCACACAGCTCCTGTCCCTGGAGTGCAGACCCTTGCCCTCAAGGGGCCACAGGAGACATCCTTGTCCAGCTGATCCCTCCTCCCCAGCATCCTGCAGCTGAGAGCTGGGCGAGCCCAGGCGGGCCTTCCCGCTGGTCCAGCCCAGACTTGAACGTCAGGGCCGTGCACAAGCAGAGTAAACGGCTGAGTGTGAGCGTGCCAAGTTGACACTGCACGCGCCAGGTGCGCAGGAACGGGCTGTGGACCACGCCAGGGACACCCACCAGCTGAGGTATGTCCCATTCCTTGTCCCCCTCTCTCTTCCCAGACGCCTGGTTGAAGCCAGGATGTGTGCAGTGGGGACAGGAGTGCAGAGCCTCCTGCGCCCTGGCATGGTGCAGGCAAATGTGATGCCACGTCCCCTGGGGGCAGCAGGGGATGGGCAACCTCTGAGCATGGCTGTGCCAGGAGCAGAGCCTGGCACTCGGTGGCTGTGCCTGTGCAGGGGGAATGTTGTGCCTGGGCTCCTCACCATGGTGCGGCACAAGTGGGCACTGGGAGCTGCTTCATGGCTACTTCTTGGCTCTGTGTGCATGGCATCCTTGCAGTACCAGGCACCCTTGCTGCCAGCCTGTGCTGGCACTGCATCACAGGGTGGGAGCAGAGCCCCACAGGACTCCACAGGCTGTTGGTGATGGGGTGGGTGATTTTGGAGCCAGATGCTGCCCCAGCACTACTTGCAGTAGGTCTGAGGCCATCACTATCCAGGCTGCTCTCAGCCCTCCCCAGTGAGTGCCTGTTGCCCAGCCAGGGGAAGCGGAGCCTGCTCAGCCCCGGGGGCGGCACCCACGCCCCGGGGGTGCAGAGCAGGTCTGCCCGGCTCTGCCGGCTTTGGGCGTGCTCTGAGTCACCGCAGCCCTGCGCTCCCAGCTCTGCAAGGCGCCTGGCTTGCACCCGCAGGCATCCCGGGCTCGGCTGCCAGGGCTTCAGCAGCGGGTGGGGGGAGCGAAAAGCATCACCCAGGTGATGGTAACAGAGTCATTCCTGCCACTCCTCACTGTCCCCCAGCCTGGACAGCGTGGCTGTGCCCTGCCCTGCAGAGGGGTGATGTCCTCCCCTGCCTGCCTGCCCTCCTGCCTCTGCAAAATGGGAAGAGCTCCAGGATATCAAAGTGTGGGTCAGGAGGCGGCAGCAGTGCTGGCAGGGCTCCATGTGGGAATGATTAAATACTTGCCAGGGGTTGGAGAAGGAGCATCCCAGTGCTCTAGGGTTTAGAGTTGGAGAACCATGGCGTGTGAATCTTGAAAAGCAAGAGGTCTCATTGGCACCTGAATCCTCTGCAGGTTCTGCCCTGGGAGCAGCCTGCTCCTCTTGTTCCTCCCTCGCAGTCCTGAGCAGCACTCAGCACCTCAGAGTGGCATAGGGGAGAAACTGTGGCCTGGGGCAGTTCACAGTGCTGGTGGGCACTGGAAGGGGTGGAAGGACAGGGACCAAAGGGTTGGTGTTGGCCTGAAGCAGGATAGGAGCCCCAGAGCTGTTCCCAGCCAAATCCAAGTGGCATTAGTACCCCATATCATGGGGCCCCTGGGCATGTGTTGTTGTAGGGTGCCAGGTTGGATGCACAGAATCCTGCCCAGGGGAGGATGGCCGAGCTCTCACAGAGACATCAGGGCTGCATGTCCAGACAGTGGTAGAGGCTCCTCTGTGCAGTGCCAGCATTGCCCACAGCACCAGGTCATGGCTGTGCCCTCTGAGTGACAGGTTGAGTCCTTGTGGGAGTGTCTTCAGCCACATGCTGTCCCCTGGCAGGGGCCCTGCAAGGCTCTGCTGGTGCCCAGTCTTGGGAGCATCACCTGCCACTGTCATCTTGCACAGACCCTGTGACATAACTGGGACTGTTGGGTGAGGTGGGCACTCTCCTGTCTACCCTGCCCATCCTCACCCCAGCAGGTGCTTCCCAGGGAGGCCTTGACTCCCGCCGGGTGTGCCAGGACCATGCTCAAGTCTAGGAGATGCCTTAGTGGGAACAAACCCAATGCTGCCAGCTCCATGCCCAGGACACCTGGAGAGGAGGCCAATGCATGGAGTGCAAAGTGGGTGGACCCTGCTCTCCCCTGGGGTTGGCTCTGCTTGGGAGGACAGCCCAGAGCCTTTGCCAGGCAGGGCCTTTGCCACTGCACTGTGGCTATTGTCCCTCACCTCAGCATAAGCAAGACCTGACACCACAGTGACAGGCATGCTGTCGGGGGTCCTCTTTCCCATCTCTGCTCCTGGGTGATCCCCCTGGAGCACAGGGCATGATCAGTCCCATGCTGAGGCTCTGCCCCTTGCCAGAGGCAGTGGCTTGGCTGCACAGCCCCAGTCCCCTCCCTCTGGCCAGCCCTGGCCAGCCGAGCTCTGCAGCCATCCCAGGCGGCGGGCGTCCCCATCCCCCTGCGCCTTGCGGTAGCGTTCACTGCTTCGCGGAAAATGTGATGACTCGGCAGCCCCTGAGTTTCCAGGCCTGGTTCCAGCTGCTGGGTGGAGAAACTTCTGCAGTTGTCTTTAGGTTTGGCACAGCTGAAGGCTTCACGGTCAGGGGAGACTGGAGGGGAGATCTGGTATCCCCAGCTGAAGCAGGGCTCTCTCTCTGTCCCTACCTGAGGTGGCACGGTATCACTGAGGTGGCCATGGGGAAGGCAGGGCTGGCACAGGATGAGCAGCCTCTGTCCCATGTGGAGGCTGCTGAGCCCTGCGGCGCCAGGGATGGGGCCTAGGCTTGGCTCCCAGCAGTGCTTTGGGCTGTTTCCACTGCAGCCACAGCCCAAATTCCCTGAGCTGAGGGAGCACAGCCACTGGGACCCGAGGTTAAATAAGCGGGCCTGGTATATACACGTGTCCCCATGGCAGGGGGTGACAGCTCGCTCTGCCACCAGGACCTGCAGAGGCTGTGAAAGCTGCTGGGATGTCTCCTGGTCCATTCTCAGAGGCCAGTCCCATCCTGGTGGGCAGCAAGGCATTCCCCAAGTCCATCCTCAGGCTGAGTGAGGTTACCTCCTCCTGGTTGAGGAGATGCGGGGCAGTGGCACAGCATGGCAGCAAGATCCAGGGGAACACTGTATTCTGGAAATCCCTGCTTGGCTGCCCAGCCCAGAGACCAGAGCAGGTAGAACAGACCCTTTGCTCCTTGGGCAAGTCAGTGTCCAGAGCAAATGCCTCAGTGGGGGAGTTATGCCCTTGTGCAGGGCTGCAGCAGAAAAGGTTGTGGCTGGAGGTAGAGATGGCTGGTTTTGCAGAGGCTGGTGCAGGGGCACCGAGGCTGTGCCCAGGTAGGTGCAGTAAGTATGCATGGGCTTGGGTTCTCTTCAGCTGGGCCGGGCAGGGACAACCCAGCTGGAGTGTCCCACCACTCCAGGGGCTCGGTTTGTCCTCTTGTTGACCTGGAGCTACTCTTTGGTATGCTTTGAAGCTGCAGGAGCCCCACCTTGACTCTAGCCTGGGAAAACCTCCTGTCCATGCCACCACTGCAGAGGACACTGCCTTTGACACTGGGGCATGCAACATCTTCTTCCAGAGTTTTCCTTCAAAATCAAGGGTGCTTCCTGTCCTATGTCCCTGGATCACAACTGTCAGCCCAGCAAGGCCCTCCATCCTCACATCCAGCCCCTGCTTCATCAGCCAGGGGCTGCTCAAATTCAGCTCTTCCATCACCTGCCATACTCCAGGGTATACATACACCACAGTCCCCAGCACTGCTTGCACTGTCTCTATCCCAGCCACCCTCCAGGTGAACCTCCAGGCCGCTCATGGCAGCAAACAACCCCATGCTCCCCATCCACAGTGTGGTCACCTGTGCTGTCAGCCTGCACTCCACAATGGACCTGCACGGAGACATCCACTGAAAGTCCCTTTGCAAATGTGTTTTGGGGACCAGCCAGCTGTAACCTCCTTGATCCTGCCCCGGGCCCCAGGGTAAACCTGGCAAACCCTCACTGCAGCAAGGAGCTCCAGTCTCCTCCCAGCCAGCTGCAGCTGCCCAGCTCTGGAAAGGGGCCTTTAAAAACAGTCCCCAGCCCACTGGAGATGGCAGCAATCAGGCCCAAATCTCCCCCTGTCTCATTTCTGGGGAGGTACTCAATCTCAGGGGCTGGAGGACCTCAACCCCAGTACCTGTGAGCGCTCACCTTGCACTCAGGTTAGTGGGGGGTGGCCAGCTGCCCATCAAGCCAGTGTCCAGCAGCAGGGAAGGGTATCCCCAGAGCTGGCTGTGGCACTGGTTGATGGGTCAGCCTCATCCCCCCAGGTGCTGGTGGATCTCAGTTCCAAATGCTTATCAGGGGATCTCTAAGAGCCACAGCTGTTATACTGGACATCTATCACTTGAGCAGATGCACCCATGGCATTTTTTGCTCTCAACCCTTGCAGTTGTGGGCATTAAAGGTTAAAAATCTTGCCTGTGCTGGAGCCAAGGCATTGCCTTCTGCTCCCACCCTGATCTCTGTGTTCAGGGTGCAGGGGAAGGGTAGGTCTGGAGACAGAGTGACATGAAGAAGCTCTGGTGGTAGAGCTGTACTTTTCTGTGGGGGGAACATCTGAGTCCTAGACAGAAGTGACAAACAAGCCCTCACTGCTGGGCTGAGCTGCAGGGCCAGGGCTCCTTTATCCTCAGCCCACTCCAGGCAGGGACCTCTGCAGAGACGTGACTGTGACCACAGACCCAGACTCCTGGCACCAGTCCCATTTGGCCAGGACCTGGGAAATTAACTGTTGCCCATACAAAGGGAAGGGGATTCATGTTCACTGTCCCCTTTCCCAGCTGGCTCCATCAGCCTGAGGGTTGTCAGAAGAGTTGAGGTATGGACCTGGGGTTGGAGATGGGTCCTAGACCAGGTCCCCTGTGTCCCCCTCTCTTCTTAATTGCATGCAAGAGCTGGAGCTTTCCCGTGTTGTTGTGCAGAGCCTGGGGTTGTTCTGTCTGTCATGGGTCCCACCTGACAAACTTCTGAGTCTTTTGTCAACGGATTCTGGTGTTCTTGAAGACAGGTGGGGGATGTGTCCTCTGACAGCTCGGTGGCTCACAGTAATGAGCAGAGCTTGAATAGCCCCCATAGGTGGCCGTGCTGGCCACTGGGATAGACTCCCACGGCCACAAAGGCTGTACTGGCTTCCGGACTGATGCATCACTGAACCTTTTCCAGCACTGTCCCAGATCTCCAGCGCTGATGTGAAGCCAGTGGCATCTCTGCTCTGAATGAGAGCTGGCACTCTGCCACGCATTGCACAGACACCGCAGAGCACCGCAGAGCACGGCCCTGCACGCAGCCCGGGGGCACAGCCTGATCCCCGGAGCAACCCCCCGAAGCACAGCACCTTCCCACCCGGGCACAGCTCTCTTCAGCCGCCCCCTCAGATGGGCAAAGTGTGGTTTTGGCACCCCTGTGCCCGCGAGATGCCACGCCCAGGAGCCTCTCAGAGTGTACACTTCCCCCGCCGCAGCCTGCGGCCCGCCGTGCCATGGGCCCGGCACAGAAACACCCCAATCCCTGCCCTCGGCGTACCCAAACCCCGCTCCGCAGCCGCACCTGCGCAGGAATTAAAGCAGACAGAGCTGAACGGTGCCTGAAGGTGCGGCACAGAGAGAGCCGAGGGTGCACAGCACTCCCCGGCCACACTCATGCCCTGGCTCCCTCCAGCATCCCAGCCCACCGCTGCGCCCTCCTTCCCTCCCTCCCCGCGCCGGGGGCCGGTTCGGGCGCGCCCTCCCAGCCTGGAGCCGCCATCAGTCCAGTCCTGTCTCCTCCCCTCCCGCCCCTCCCGCCCCTCCCGCCCCAGCTCCCGGAGCTCCTGCTGATGCCAGAGCGGGCTCCAGCCCGGCAGAGCCCCCGCCGGAGCGAGGTCCCCCGAGACCCCGGCCAGCAGCGAGCCTCCCACCCCCGGCTGGCAGCTCTGCCCGCAGCCCGCAGCCGCTCTCTCCAAAACAGCTGCGAAGTCACCGCAGAGGCCACGGACCTGCCGGGACGACAGCAAATGCGCCCAGCGAGAGGCAGCCGCCCCCGCTGGGCTTCTCCCGGGCCGGAGGCGAGCTCTGCCTCTGCCCGGGGACAGGGGGCCCGTTCGAGGTGCCACGCGCTGGCCAGTCCCCATTGATGTTATCTTGTCACCCGCGCTCGGAAAGCATGTGGAGACACGGCTCCTGCCTGCCGCGGGACAAGGGGCTGGCTGGGGACAGCCACTGCTAAGAAACTGCCCCCCACACCCCAACTTGTCATCCCTCTGATCTGCTGCCACCAGGTCCCCCATGAGGTCACTGCTGCTGCCTCTCCTGGTGCTGTGTGTGCCGCGGCTCCCAGGGACCCTGGCAGAGGTAAGCGCTCGACTCCCCAGCCCCCGCTTTGGCTCCGCAGCTCTTGGCTCCCAGCTCGCTGCCGCGAGGGGCTGCCCCGCCGGCGAAGGACTCAGGGCTGCGGGTGCCTCTCTCTGGCCGTGCAGCTGCGCCACATCAGCGGCGTTCGCCATCCCGAGCGGCGCTTCACCCGCTACCCCTCGCCCCTGGGACCCTGGGACCGGTGCCTGGGGCTGCAGCGTGTCCCTGTTGCCGTGGCTGCGCCGCTCCTCGCCCGGCAGTGGCCCAGCTGCTGTTCCCACGGTTCCTCAGCCGCTTCGCTCTCTGCCAAAAGCCCCGCCATCGGCGGGGATCCGGAACGAGTCCGCCCGCAGAGCCGAGGAAAAGAACGCCAGGAAGATGATGGTTCTGCTGTGGCTTGTTGCAGGACAGGGAGTGGGCAGTAGACATTTCCTTTAACGTGGGGGGAACTGACGCCGGTCCAAAGACGGGCACACCCTGCTGGGAGCAGCCTGTGAGAGGACGGGTGTCCTCGCTGCCGAGGAGGGTGCCAGGGGCTCCGGAGACTCTGTTCCTCCCGCAGGGGGTGGCAGCTGGACTGAGCCTGTGGTCCTTCCATCCTCTTCCCTTGATGGTGGGAAGGAGGTGTGCCTGTAGAGGGAATGAGATTGCCAGGCCCTGTCCAGACCTCAGTCCCTCCCTCTCTCTCCAGATCTTCTGTGCCCTGGCTGGTTTGGTGGCCTGTTCCCGTGTGGGCATGGCCTCATGTTGATCTGCAGCCCCAGAACCCATGCAAAAGGCCAGGGCAGCCCGCATGCTGCATCTGCCAAGTCTGTCTCCCTGCCTTGGCCAAGGGAGGTCTTGAGAAGTGACCCAGGCTCTCCTAGGAAAAGGGGTCACAGCCCACAGATGCCATGTCAGGGTGGGACCTCTGCCTGGCCAGCCTGACCCCTGGCCTGGCGCAGGGCACTTCTCCCAGGGGTTGGTCTCAGCTCAGCCCCCCTCATCCTGCCCCTCTCTCACTTGACACCTTCAAACCCCCAGGGCAAGGAATGCAACCACACAGCACAGGCAGCACTGGAGCGCCAGGATGCACATGGTGAAAGAGGTAAGTCACAGGAATGAGATTCCTAGGCTGAGGAGGGTGGATGGTCTCGGTGCCTGGAGGGGTGAGATGAGCAGATGTGCTGGACCAGAACTCTTGGAGTTAAGAGTAGCTTTGTAAATACTCTGCTTTAGGCTAACTACAGGCTACAGATCATGCCCAGGGAAGGGGGAGAGTCAGTCTCATCCTTCTCCAGCAACCAACTGTGAGGGGGCACTGTGAGATACAGACAAGGCTCCAGAGCTCTCTGCTTCCAGAGAGCACCAGCTGGGCTCAGTGGCAGCGCAGCCATCTGAGCCCTGCTCAGAGCCTTGGAGTTGCCTGGGTAGGATCAGAATCTGTAAGGCAACCCCATGGCTGCTGTAGGCCTGGAGCCAGCACAGTGCTCACATGGCATCAGCCTGTGCCAGTGAGAAATCACTTGGATGATCCACAGGCACCTGTCAGGGCATGAGGTGTATCTGGATGTGCTGTCTGTGATGTGGTTAGTGGGAACAGGAGCAGTGCTGGAGTCACAGGCCTCTGGCCCAGGTTTAGGTACATTTGTGCTGCAGGTGTGAGGAAGGGGACAGAGGGAGGCAGGTGATGAAGCTGCTGGAAACTGAAGAGAAGCAGAGAAACATGGGCTGAGAACTCATCCTTCAGGAGATAAGGAAGAGCTTGCAGTAACAAACCGCTCCTGCCTGAACACCAGGCAGGACAATGACCTGTGGGTTGGTGGGTTGCCTTCAGGTCAGCTGTGCCTGATGCTCTGTGTGTCTGCTGACAGCGAGGGTAGCCCAGGGCAGCTGGCCCGGGTATAGACACCTCACCCATGGGCACCCAGCTGCATTTAGCGAACCCTTCCTGAGCTGTCTGATCCTAAATATGCACTTGAACTTCTCAGGGATGGCACTGAGAGGGCCTTTCCCACGGGCACTATGTGCTCCTAATCATGTGTATCTGATGTCCTCTGGTCCCTTTGCCCTCACCAGCAGGCTTCAAAGCACAGCATTGCATGGAACAGAAGTTGCACATAGTTCTGAAAGTGTTCAGCTCTAGGGAAGACACACACAGCTCCTGAGCACTGCCAACGGTGTCCCTGCCCCGGGCTCACCCCACACTGCTCCTCCCTGGCTGTGTAAACGGTGCCCCATGGCAGGCCTCTGGGGCAGTCATTGTGCTTGGTTCATGCTGTCTCACTGTGCCAGACCCTGTGTAAGCCTGTCATAACACATTGCATGCCATAAATTTTAAGTGCTAATTATTACACAAATATCTTATTAGCACTAGAGTTGTTCTGGCATTTTCCAAAGGCTGAGAGCAATAGAAAGCTCATGGATGTGGCATCTGGGGACTTGGGTTAGTGCTGGTCTTGGCAGTGCTGGGGGAACAGTTGGACTCAATGATCTTAAAGGGTTTTTCCAACCTTAATGGTTCCAAGACTGACAGCAAGGCTGAGAATGGGGTGTGTAACAATCTGCTGGAGACATTGTGAGGCAGAGATGGACCCTGCCCTGGTCACACCACCAGCTTGGGCCTGACAGACAGGCTCTGCCTGGCTCCTGTTGTGTAGGTGACTCCTGAGCAACTCTAAGGGCAGTAATTCATTAGCAGTTTCAGCCACTGACCCACCAATTAGGCCAAGCCCTGTATGCCACTTCCCTGTCCCTAGACACTCTCTGTTGGGATGTCACAGCACTGGCCTCGCAGCCCCAGCGCACTGACCTCGCTGATGCAGCACAACCGAGGCAGGGACACACTTCAGCAGTGGCTGGGGCCAGTCTGTCCCACATTTCCTCCGTGTATGCAGTGTCCCACTCTTCTCATGTCACCTCTGAACTGGGCAGGATGGGGGCGACTCATTGTCTGGATTCCCCCAAAGCAGCCTTTGCCTCCTCCTCTGTCAGAGCCCACACAGAGGCAGAGAGTATTGCAGGGAGCATAATGGCCGCCCTGCCATATCCATCCTACCCCCTAACTAGCCACTCTCTTGCTTCTCCATGGTGGACCCAGAGCCTTCAACATCTTTTTGTGGGACTCAAGCCAACCAAGGTGATGAGCAATGGATTATACCCAGCCAGGGAACATCTCTGCCTTAAACCAGGACTCTCTGGACAAAGCACATGATGCTTTGTCAGAAAGCCTTCTGGTCTTTCTCCAGTGGAGCAGATGCTCCATCCTTAGGAACATCTCTTTGACAGCGTCCTTTGACCTGAGTCCGTGAAGGCTTCTGAATGTTCTTGTGTTTCCCAAAGGCTGTTCAGGGCCCTCAGGGTCAGGGTGGTGGCCAGTGCCTCATGTGACCCAGCAAGGGTGGGTGGCTGGGAGCTGGCCCTGCAGGCTGGCACCCAGCACCACCAATCCCTGCTGAGAGTTTCGGATTTGCCTCTGCAGGAACCATCCTGAATGTCAGTGTAAGTGGCCATGACCGGTCAGACTCCCTCCTTCTGTCCTGGGATGAGCCAGAGGGAGGTGCCAAGGGATATTTGCTCGCCCTCTCCTCCCTGGAGTCGGGCACGCTGCTGCAGAATGTGTCTGCTGGACCCAACACCACCAGCTTCTGGTTCCATGGGCTGACTCCTGGCATGCGCTACGAGATCGAGGTGACAGCCACTCTGGCCTGCATGGACACCACCAGCCAGACCATCACAGCACAGACAAGTAAGGGCTCCCCAGGACCTCAGTGCTCCTACCAGTGTTGTGCTATTTGGAGTCCTAGTAGTTTGTGGGAGGTTGGGCTTTTCCTCACTTTCACAAGGACTCAGGTCCTTCCTGGGTCCCCAGAGTCTTAGGGGTCATTACCTCATCCTTGTGGAGGAAGGGTCCTGCCCCTGCACCTTGTATGGGCTGGGTTCATGCTGTAGCTTCTCATCCTAGAATAATGGAGGTAATGATGGACCAGCCCATGATGTGGCTTGCAGAGAGCTGAGGGGGGGAAAATGTCATGCCTGGAGGTCTAAAAATAGCTACAAGGAAGGAATTGCTCCACAATTTTGGCACATCTCTGTCAATCACTGCTCACCCCAGGCCTTGCTCTCTGCCAAGAGAGAAGGGGACAGGGCTGGTGGCTATACAGCTCAGGTGGGGATGGCAGCGCTTGCCTGGACCTCTCCAGAAGATCCTTGTGTAAATCAGTGCAGGTGAAGGTGGGAAACCTAGCAAAGGACAGTAGAGCTGGAGGGAGGAGATTGGACAGTGGCAGGGCTGGTGTCAGACAGTAGTGGCAGAAGCAGAAGATGGTTGTCACAGAAAGGCAGGTGGCAGGACCCACAGGGCCAGCAGGAACAGATGACTTGTCAGCAGGTGAGCTTCCAGGTGATGATGGCTTCACCTTTATGTGTTGGGCCTGACCAAGCCTCCCTGCTCAGTTCAGAGTAACTGCTGAGACTGATCCAAGGGGATGGTGCAGCCCACACAGCCCATGGGAGGCTGGTTGAGTGGTCAGGGAGGTGATGAGGCTGTGCTTGGGGAATCCTTGCTGGAGCGCCTCTGCTCTGGAGACAGGCTGAGAGATCTGGGGTTGTTCAGTCTGGAGAGGAGAAGGCTCCAGGGTGACCTTAAAATGCCTTTTAGTACCTAAAAGGGATTCGAAAATAGAGAAATAGGGGCTTTTTACATGGGCAGATGGTGGCAGGACAAGAGGGAAGAGTTTTAAACTGGCAGAGAAGTTTAGATGAGACCTTAGGAAGAAATTCCTCCCTGTGAGGGTGGTGAAGCCCTGGCACAGGTTGCCCAGAGAAACTTTGGCTGCCCTATCCCTGGCAGTGTCCAAGGCCAGTCTGTCCAGATAGTTGAAGGCATCCCTGCCCATGGCAGGGAGTGGGACTGGATAAGCTTTAAGTTCCCTTCCAACCCAAACCATTCCAGGATTCTGTGATTGTATTCTGTGAAGCTGGCTGGCAGCACCTCACCAGGCAAAGGCAAGTTCCACCAGCGTGTGAGCAACTTGCCAGGTCAGGCAGGCCCAGGCAAGCAGCCAGCAGTGCCTGTGCCGTGTCCCTTGCAGATCCATCACCCGTGCGCAACCTGAGCCTGAGCAGCGGCGGGAGCCCTGCCTGGCTGCGGGCCGCCTGGGCGCACGGGCACGGCCGGCGCGACGGCTACCGCCTGGCCCTGTGGCACAGCGACTCCCAGAGCCTGGTGAGCAACGTGTCCCTGCTGCCCAGCGCCTCCACCTTCCTCTTCGACGGGCTCCTGGCTGGCAGCGAGTACGCCCTGCAGGTCAACACGCTGGCTGGGTCCAGCCAGGCCAGCACCAGCATCCACCAGTGGACAGGTAGGGAGTGATGGGTGTGCCCGCCCAAGGAGGAAGGGGTGGTAGAAAGGGTTTGGCAGGAAGGATGCAGCACGTGTGCCGGGCTGGCAAGGGGAGGAGGTCTCCAGGATTGGGATGGGGAGCTTGTATGTGGTGGGGAACAGCTGGAGTGTTTCACATCCCCACTGTGAGCCGAGTGCCTGGGGCAAGGGGAAAACTTTGCACCTTGGGTCTGCCTTGCAGCACCTGTGGCTTGGATTTGTCTGTTCCCAAGGGAGAGGGGCAGTCTGGGGATCCTGGATCTCTTGGCTGCTGAGAGCTGCAGGATCGCTGCAGTACCCAGTCTGCCACCCCTCTGCCCTGCAGCCTGAAAGAACATGACAAGGTGGAGGGACCTCAAGGACCCTCCAACCCGAGTGGAGGGGACACGGGAGGGACATTCCTCAGTAGACCCCTACCAGACCTTCAGCCCCCATGCCACAGAGAGCAGCTGTGGGCACAGGGGCCCCTGGGGAGAGAGGAGGGTCCAGGGACCACCAGCGCCAGTGCTGAACCTTGCTGTGTCCTGCTCTTCCCCTCAGCTCCCTCCATCCCCACCCAGCTGAGGCTCAGCCCAGGTTCCAGCACCAGCCTCGTTGCCTCCTGGGCAGGTGCTGCAGGGGCCGCCTGGCTCCACCTTGAGCTCCGCAACCTCCTCACCCAAGAGGTCAGCACGACCCTGTCAGCCAGGAGGGGCCTCACCAACTACACCTTCCAGCATCTCCACCCTGGCACACAGTACTGGCTGGGGCTCAGCGCCATGGCTGGCTCCCACACCGTAGTGGGACCCAATGCCACTGCCTGGACATGTGAGTATGGATTTGGTGGCCCCAGCTTTCTCCTTGCCTCTGGTCCAGCCTCTGAATCCAGAGGCTTCCTGCCAAAGCCTTGGGTGCACAGGGTGATTTTGCTTGGACCTGGCCGAAAGCTGCTCCAGGACCCAGCTCTGGGGCACTGCTACAGTGGGGCCAGTCAACCCCTTCAGCAGGTGGATTCCCTGTGCTGGCCTGCTTCTCCCTGGGATACAGTGGGAGCAGCCTGTGGTCTCTCCCCTAGGAGGAGGATGGAACGGCAGCAGATCCCACTGGTGTTCAGTGCTGCTGGGGCTTGTCTCTTGTATGCCTCAGGGCTGTACAAAGGCAGCAGAAAAAATGGGGCAAGGGGGCAGCAGTTGAGCTGGTTTGAACTGGAGGTCTTTGGGAGGGGCTTATAGAAGAATGAGAAAGACTTTTTACATGGGCATCATTTTACAGCGATAGGACAAGGGGTGAATGGTTTTAAACTAAAATAGGAGAGATTTAGATTAGATGTTGGGAGGAAATTCTTCCCTGTGAGGGTGCTGAGGCCCTGGCACAGGGTGTCCAGAGAACCTATGGCTGCCCCATCCCTGGGAGTGTCCAAGGCCAGGTTGTAAAGGGCTGGAGGGCTGGGACAGTGGAAGGTGCCCCTGCCTATGGCAGGGGGGTGGAATGAATGAGCTTCAAGGTCCTTTCCAATCCAAACCATTCCACAATCATGTGATTCTATGAAAAGGATTTTTGGTGCTCTTTGATTGTTGTCAAAGACATGGTGTGGTAGCACCCAATATGTGGTACCACCTGTGGATGTTCCCAACATGATGGCTGCTGTGCAAAAACAGCTAAGGAATCTAGGAATTTCTGGCAGGTAAAGACAGTGAGGGCAGCCCTCCCAGAACCCACTATTGCACCTTTCCCCCAGCCCACTCTCTGCTCTGGTCTCAGGCTGATGAGGGCCCTGAAACTGGGGGACTTTGCTGGTGACACCATGTCCATAGCCCAGTAAAAAGTTCCAGTCCTTAACTTGCTCTCCCAGATGTTTCCAGGAAAACCTGGAGGGAAATAAGAGAGGGCAGAGCAGATTCACACTGAACACCAAGGTTGTGTTGGCCCTCAAGTGACAAAGGTGCCAAGCTGCAGACTCATAGCTGGTGTGCCCAGTGACCTGTCCTGGCACTGGCCAAACACTGGTCATGTGTATGCTGGGAGGACCTGGGTGCCAGCGGGTGTCAAGTCTCCAGCTCCTTCCTGCTCCACCTGCCAGCTTGGGAAGCTGGAGCCTGCTCCCTGCTGACTCTGCAGATGGGATTTTGGAAGGCCCCCAGAGCTCCAGCTGGTTTGTTTCTGCTCTGGAGTGAGGCTGATCCCCACTATTGCCGTCTGCAGCTCTGACCTGCTCCGCTGAACAAAATTCCCCCGTGCCAGACGCACGAGCCAGGGGCGTCTAGCCAGGAGTTTGGTCCAGGCCAGTTCCTGAGAATATCAGCAAGCTCGTGGTGGGATGTGAATGGAGTGTAGGGAGACTTGTAGGAATTTCTCAGCAAGGCTGCCAGCTTTGTCTGGACTCTGTTAGTCCAAGAATGCTTGTGCTGGGGAGTGCAGATGGCTCTCTCCAAAAGCATGTCTAAGGCTGGATGTAACGCTGCCAGGAATGAGGCTCAGGAGCGTAAGGGGTACAGAGCACCCTGTAACCCTGACTCATACAATCCTATTCCCTTCCAGACCCCTTGAGCCCTGGCAATGTGACCCTGAGCAGTGCAGAGGAGCAGAACTCCTTACAGGCTCGCTGGAGTGTCCCAGGGGGACAGAGGGACTTCTACCTGGTGACACTGCGAGAGGGAGAGGACAGCGTTCCAACGAGGAACATCTCTGTTGATGGGGACAATGATCATGTCACCTTCCACGGGCTGAGCCCTGGCCAGCAGTACTCTGTCCAGGTGGTGGTGGTGGCAGGGCCGTACAGGGCATCAGCACACAGCACAACAGCCTGGACAGGTGAGCACAAAGCCCGTGAATGGCCCTTGAGGCTGTTCCTGCTGCCTGAGGAAGGGGCTGCTGCCTGGAGGGGGCTGGGGGTGAGGCAGGCACAGGGACAGGGCACTCGGGACACCTGGTCTCAGGAGTAGGTTGTGGGTGAGAATAACAAAATCTGCCTCCTCACAGTTCCTGGTGAGGGTGGGCTCGGAGGTCCTGGACAGGCTTGTGCCAGCGAGTGGCAGGCACAGATCTATACCAGATCCTGCTTCATGTCTTCTGGACTGTTTGGCAGGTTGCAGGCAGCTTCCTCCCTTCCCCTTACTGCAACTGGATGGGTGGGCAGGGAAGCACCACCAGCCCCTCCAGAGGGGGCATCTTCCTGTGCTCAGTCTGTCCTGGGTGACTTGTGGAGCCACAGTTGGTGCTGTGCCAGAGCTGCCACTCTGGGAAGGGACGATTGGAGCTGAACAGAGTGTGGGGAGGTACCCACCCAGCCCATGGTGCTGGGGCACTAAGAGCTCTCCCTGCAGCCCCTTCTGCCCCTGTGTGGGATGGAGACAATTCCAGTGTCACAGAATCACAGAACTGTTAGGGTTGGAAGGGTCATCTGGAGATCATCTAGTCGAACCCCCCTGCTCTTGGGTCACCTAGAGCAATTTGAAAAGCAGAAAATATCTCGTGAAAGCAATCTTTCTGCCTGATGCACTGTGTCATGTTGTGCTGGTTCCCTTGCAGAACCACAAGCACCATCTGGTGTGAGCCTGTCCAGCCAGGGTAGCCCCCACAGCCTGCTGGCCAGCTGGGAGGAGGCGACAGGGGAGGGCTATCTGCTGGTCCTCAGCCTTGCAGAGCACCCTGTGAAGAACAGCTCCTTGCTCAGGGGTGTCACGAGCTTCACCTACGAGGGCCTCCACCCTGGGACCCTCTACACCTTTGAGGTCAGCACTGTGGCTGGTCCCTACACATCCTCACCCCGGCGCATCTCCAACTGGACATGTGAGTGCCACAGCCCTGGGTTCCCGCTGGATCCTGCCCTTCCCCCTGATATCACACCTCAAGGCTGACAGCACACATCTACAGCTTCATCCAATAACTGGGCAAAAGGCTCAGGAGGAAGCAGAGGTGCTGCTGGGTGTGTCTGACCCTGCTCTGTTTCCCAGTCACCAGGCACAAGGGGCAGCTGAGCCCAGTGCCCTCCTCCTCCTCCGCCTGCCCTCCTGTGGCACTGCTCAGGCTGCCACTGCCTTGTCCCACCCCCTCCAGCACCCACCACCTCCTCCAGCACCAGAACAGTTTTTGCTCTGTGCCAGTTTGAACTGTGCTGGCCCAGTCCCTGCTGGACTGGTGTGTGGGTGTCAGCAGGGGTGACAGTGGTCCTGGATGCAGGTTTTCCCAGGGAAGGGACTCCTGCCCCAGCACATTTGGAGTTGCACTTCTACCAGGTGATTCTAGATCTTTCCTTTTCTAGACCCTTTGCCCCTAGAGCAGCTGACCCTCAGCAATGGGGGCCACAGCACCTCTCTGCAAGCCTCCTGGAGAGCAGTTTCCTCTGGCAGCACTGGCTACACAGGGACGCTCCGGGAAACCAAGTCCCAGGAGCAGGTCAGGAATGTGACTGTGGGGAGTGAGCGGACAAATGTCACCTTGGAGAACCTGGTCCCTGGGCGACAGTACACACTGGAGATGGCTGCTGTGGTTGGGCCTTACAGATCCCCTGTGCGATCAGCCAGTGACTGGACATGTGAGTGTGACAGTCCCACCTCACCCCACTGCAGGCCACAACCTCCACCTGCCCGCGAGAGCAGAACGCTCACAGCATGCGAGTGTGGGGAGGTGGGCAATCGGAGACAGGGGCACATGGACAGACAGAATGGGCTCTCAGCTGGAGCCACATCCATGCACATGGAACTAAAAGGGTCTGCAGTGCAGGCAGAACCCATCACTGAACAGAAAAAATTTCCAAATGTCACCCAGGGGAAGGTGGGGGCCCACACCCCTGTCCGCTGTGGAGCAAGAGCTCTGGCTGCTCTGCATTTGGTGTGCTGACTCCTGACCTAACCCCAGCAGGTGCAGAGCTTGGAGGGTGCCCAGGACAAGTGCGTGCAGCCCCTACACCACACCACACCACAGCCTCCTCTCACTTCCTGGTGTCTCTTCTCTCTCAGACCCCCTGGCTCCGGCCGGCGTGACGCTGACCAACACCCGGCGCCCAATGGGGCTTTCGGCCTTCTGGGACAAGGCTGCTGGTGATGTGGACCAGTTCCACCTCCAGCTCTACAGCAAGAGCCATGCAGCACAGAGGAACACCTCAGTGGGGCCAAACACCCACAACTTCACGTTCCTGGGGCTGTCCCCTGGCACTCAGTACTTCCTGAAGGTGACTGTCCTGGCTGGCCCATACAGATCCTCGTCACACTTTGCCACTGAGTGGACATGTGAGTCAGAAGTATTCCCAGTCTCTTGCAGGGATGGGACATGCTGGCACTGCCCGCAAGACTAGGAGTGACACAAACTTGTCTGGGTGGAGGGAGGGCTCCAGTGAGACCTGCATGCTCCCTGTCCTGGAAGACAGAGCACCTGTTGTAGGTTAGGTGCTGTGTGCTCGGCCCCAAAAGACCCTTTTCCCCAGCTTAGGTTTTCCCCAGTCAAATTGAACCTTCTGCCTAGACCACTGGTGATCTCAAGGCCAGCCAGGGACTGGTGGGAGAGGGATGTGAAAGAGGAAGCACAGAGACCCATATGGGCTTGCTGCTCCCTGTCTGTGGAGCAGAGCAGCCCACTGGGAGCTGAGTGCTCTCAGCAACTGCCTGCCAGCAGCACCCTGGGGACACACACAGGCAGCTTGCATAGCCCCCAGGAGAACAGGAGATCCGATGGTCAGGTGCCCCCAATTCTCTTTCAGCCCTGTGCAGAGGTGCAGGCTGTGCCTTGGCTTCTCCAGGTGGCTGCTCCACCACCTCATGGGTCTCCATCCTCTGCTTTCCTCCAGATCCACTGTCCCTGGCTAACGTGAGTGTGCAGCCTGGCCAGAAACCCCAGGAGCTGCACGTGAGCTGGGTGGAGTCCGGAGGTGGCAGAGATCACTTGGTACAGCTGTCAGTGGCTGAGTCCCTGTCCATCATCAGGAATGTGTCTGTCCCCCGTGGAGTCACCCAGCTCGACCTGGAGGGGCTGGTGCCGGGGTCCCGGTACCGCGTGGAGATCATTTCCCAGGCTGGGCCTCATCGCATCTCCTCTCAGACTGCCATTGGCTACACTGGTAGAACACAGCTCCCCTGCTCCCACCAGCCTTAAACTTTGTGTGGATGCCCACAGTCCTCCAGCTCCCGGCTTCATCCCCAAACTAGGCTCAGTTCTGAGCAGCCCAGGTTTGTCCCCAGTGACCCTGTTTCTCTCCCACAGTCCCACTGCCTCCTCGTTCCCTGTCTGCCAGCCCCATCAGCATGGCCCGGGCTCTGGCTGTGCACTGGGAGGCTGCCCCTGGGCAGAGGGATGGATACCTGCTCAGCGTGCTCGAGGAGGGCTCTTCTGCACCACCAAGGAACCTGGAAGCAGGGAAGGACAGCACCAATGTCACTGTGCCACAGCTGGAACCAGGAACATGCTATTTTGTCAGGATCTGGGCAGTGGCTGGACCCTACCGCTCCCTCCCTGAGAATATCACCAGCTGCACAGGTCAGCATCTGTGACACCCACAGGTAATGGGATCAATGTTGGTGCCTGGGGAGAGGAGAGGAGAGGAGAGGAGAGGAGGAGCACCCTGACCTGGTTCCTGGTGAAGCTGTTCTGTGGCCACATCCTGCCTCTCACAGCCTCCTTGTACGAAGATGGCTGCATGTTCAGAAGTGGATCTTCTCCTCTCTGACTCGTGTGTCTTGTTTTTCCTTGCAGTTCCTGCTGTACCGACAAACCTGAGCCTTACCAACCCAGGCAGCTCCTCAGAGCTTTACACATCCTGGAACAAGCCCCCTGGCAGGAGGGACCACTACCACGTTACTCTGTATAGCCTCAGCACCCAGAGCAGGGTTCAGGTCCATACGTTGAGTCCAGATGCCTTGAACATCACCTGGACTCACCTGGAAGCAGGCAGCAAGTTTGCTGTTCAGGTCACTGCTGTGAAAGGCTCATTAGAAGCCTCTTCCATCAACGTCACCCAATGGACATGTGAGTGATTGGTTGGGTTGGGCACAGTGCCCCACTGTGAGCCTCCACCTGAGCCTTCCAGGGCACCCACCACCACCTTCCCCATCCCAAGCTGTGCCCACAGCTTCTAAGTGATGGTCCCTCCTTTCTGCTCACTGCCCTCACTCCATCCTTGACACAGAGCCATTCCCCCCATCCACCACAGAGGCTCTAGTTATCTCCCCTGCCACATCCAGCTGCAGACCCCAGGGATGATATGCTCAAAGTCATGTTTCCTGCCTGGCCCTTTGTGCCCAGGCTTCTCTCCAGAGGATCTCTGATCCAGCCTGCCCACCACCTGGAGAAACCCTGGGCACAGCAGCCAGCTCTCAGCACTGAGCCAGGAGGTCTAACTGTCTCCCTGTTGCTTTCCAGATCCCTTGGCCCCTGTCAACCTCACCCTGGGCAGCCCCTCAGCCTCTGTGCTGGTGGTGTCCTGGGCAGTGGTGGGTCGAGGGGCAGAAGGCTTCGTGGTGGATGTCCGTGACGCAGCGTCCGGCACTCCCATCAGGCACATGGTGCTGGGTGGTGGTGCCAGGAGCCACATCCTGAGGAGCCTGAGCCCCGGCACCCGCTACAGCGTGGCAGTGAGGGCCACAGCTGGGCCTTTCCATGCCAGCACCCCCAGCCTCACCCACTGCACACGTGAGTGTGATGCTCTCCTTGCAGCCAGGTGTTCTTCACCAGATCTCCCCTTCCCGGTTCAGTCAGAGACCATACTGATGCAGCTGTCCTGCTTATCTCTGCCACCCATGCAAGTATCCAGTGCTTATTCTCTGCTGGATGCAGCATGAGGAGTCTGTGCCTGATCCTGTGCCACACCCCGTCCCTGGTAGCCATCCCCAGCGATCCACAGTCTCAGAGAGCAGCCAGGGAGGAAGCAGCTGCCACAGAGTCACAGCCAGCCTGTGGGACCCTGCTGCTGACCCAGCTGCTGCAGCACAGGCTTGGCACAGACATGGAGCATCTCCTTGTGCTGAGGCCAGATGTGGCTCCTGGCAGTGACTTGTGTTTCCTCCCCAGGCCCGCTGCCCCCGGCCGCCGTGCGCTGGCTGAGCACGGGGCACCCCGACAGGCTGAGCGTGGCCTGGGGCACCCCGGCCGGGGACAGAGATGGATACACACTGACCCTGTACCGTGCACAACTGGGCACTGTGGCAGCCACAGCCTCGCTTGGGAGAGACACCCACAACTTCACCTTCACGGGCCTGGCCCCAGGACACGAGTACTCCCTGGAAGCCACTGCCACAGCTGGGCAGTACCGGGCAGCAGCACCCAAAATCAGTGGCTGGACATGTGAGTACCTGAAGCAGTGTCCTCTGCAGAGGGGTAGGAAATGTCCACACCACTGGGCTGTCCTGAGGAGAGTTGGGAGGTTCACAGGGGACCTGGTGGCTTTGGAGATGTGCACACACCTCTGTACAGGTGCTACACACAGCAGTTAGTGCAGGGGCACACTGCTGGCTGCATGGCACTGGCATGTTCAGCTGTAGGCTTGCACAAGGACATGGTGATGAAACAGGGCTGCCCAGATGTGCCTGTGCTGGGACATTCCCTGCCTGTGCTGACCCATCTCCCTGTGTACAGGAGCACAGAAATGCACAGGGCACTTGTACTGTACGTGTGTACAGGAGGTTGACTGAGTCTCTTCCCATGGGTAGAAACCACCTTACCATAAAGGTTCATGAAATTATCAGTGTAGTTCAAAAAGCCACTCCACAGTCCTCCCAAGAGAATCGTTCTTTGCTCTGGAGATGGGCTAATCCAGCTCTTCTCCCCACCCAGAAAGATTCCAGGGCTGGTCAGAGAACAGAGGCTGTGCCAGTGCTGTCTGGGCACCTGCACAGCAGCCAGATGTGGGAGCACACCTGCACTCATGGCAGGGGGGAAAGTTTTCTCACTGGGCTGTGGGAATGGGTGTGACCTGGGTGAGGAGGGCTTGGCATATGAGGGACCAGTAAGGGTGAGCATCGTTAAAGGTGAGGTAAGATGGGAGTGGAAAAGAGAAAAGTGAGGACGAGGTGACATTTGCCTGAGGGGATCCTCCCTCAGGGAGCACCTGTCCTGCTGCACGATGACCATGGGGTGTGTGTCTCCTGCTCGGTGTCCGATCCCTAACCTGAGGTGTGGTGGTTCCCCAGGCCCGCTGCCCCCGGCCGCCGTGCGCTGGCTGAGCACGGGGCACCCCGACAGGCTGAGCGTGGCCTGGGGCACCCCGGCCGGGGACAGAGATGGATACACACTGACCCTGTACCGTGCACAACTGGGCACTGTGGCAGCCACAGCCTCGCTTGGGAGAGACACCCACAACTTCACCTTCACGGGCCTGGCCCCAGGAAGCAAATATGTGCTGGAGGTGGCATCTGTTGCTGGGTCCTTCAGGGCGCCTGCAGGGAACATCAGCAACTGGACGTGTGAGTACCTTTTCTTAGGGGATGTCTGCCTTGCTGGGCAGTCGCGAAAGCTCATGGCCAAGAGCATGGCCATACTGACCTTCATAGCAGACCCCAAGCCTTGCCATGGCACTGAACAGGGCTCTGCCCACTCTAATCATTAGCTCCACCAGCCTGGGTGAGGGCACCTGGAGCTCCAGATCTGTGCTTCAGGGGAGAGCCATGAAGGAGGGAGCAGCAGGCGGGGTGTTCACCTTCCCCTGTGCTCTAGCTGGCTGCGTGTTCCCTCCTCACCCCTCCCCAGATGTCTCGCTCCATTTGGGACAGGGCTGTCCCTGCTCAGACAAGCACAGAGAAGTTTGCAGAAATGTTGAGCTGCCCCTGGGCTGGTGGGTGGAACCACACAGTCGAGGCTAAGTGTGCTGTCCAATGTAGTGCATCCCTTCTGATGGGATGAGACGCAGGCAGAGGACCCTTGGGCGCTTTGCTGACCTGTCTCCCATCCTGTCTTGGCAGACCCCTTGGCACCCCGTAACGTGTACATGACGAACCAGGGGTACCCCAACAGACTGAGTGCATCCTGGCGAGCAGAACCCCAAGGACAAGACAGTTACAGGCTCCTCTTGTATCATTCGGGGTCAGGCGTTGTGGCAGCCAATGTCTCTGTTGGGAAGGGCACCAGCAAGTTTACCTTTTCTGGCCTGGCTCCAGGACACAAATACCTGCTGGAAGTGGTGTCCATGGCAGGGCCCTATGCAGCCTCCGCAGGGAACATCAGTGACTGGACAAGTAAGTGTCAGAGCTGGAGATTCTGCATCTTGCATGAGGCTCAGCCTTCCCATCAGAGTGGGCTCAGCACCTGCGGTGGGAAGGGGCCACTCAGCCAGGACTGCTGCCTGGGAGCTGTAGTCCCAGGTTTGGGTTGGGAGGGACCTTTTAAAGGCCATCTAGTCCAGCCCCCCTGCTAGTGGCAGGGATGTCTTCAACTAGATGAAGTTTCTCAGAGCCCTGTCTAACCTGACCTTGAATATTTCCAGGGATGGGACGAGATGGGGTGAGATGTACCAGTGTAGCAATGGGGTCATAGGCTGGGCAAGCCCTGGTGGATGGGACAGTCCTGCTGCCTGTGGGAGGGCCTGGCAGCCATGAGTGCTGTTTCAGGAGGCAGCAGCGTCTGGCCCATGGCCCCACTGAAGTCCAGCTCCTCCAGGCACGGGTGACTGAACAAGAGCACGGGATCCCATGGCACTAGTGCTGCTCTGGTAGATGACACCCACAGCCTGGGGGACCATGAGGCCTCATAGCCAGGGGGGACACCCCACCATTCCTGCTGCCTTTTTTCCAGGCACTCAGGGAATTGCTGGCATGGGGTATAAGGGGAGGATGGGCTTTTTCTTTTTATGGAATGTGGAAATGCAGATAAACACAATAAGCCTTTTCATGTGCTTATCCCCACAGTCCCTGCACTTTGCTTGGGGAATCCAGCAGACCCTGCTCCCACGCTCAGCCATCCCCTGGCAGGGTGCAGGGAGTCATGTGCAGAGCCCTTCGGGCAGATCTCTAATGAAACTTGCTAATTAGCAGGAAGAAGAATCCATCTCCTCACTCTGCTCATTCTGTATGTCCTTCAGCTGCCATTTAAAGGTCATTTCTGGCAAACAGCAGCTGCAGGAATGTTATCACTGAACATGTGGAGTCTCCTTGTGTCACCCGTCTCCTACTTGTGTCTCTGTAGAGTAGAAGAGAGCACATGCATACCAGTAACTCTTCCTGGTGTGGTTTTTGTCGTAGCTCCCTCAGTTCCCCAGAATCTCTCGGCAGTGGCTGAAGGGAACAACACGATGCTGATCTCCTGGGGCAGTGTCTCTGGACAGCAGGAGGACTGCCAGCTGTGGCTGCGGGACCCGCGGAACAGCTCACTGCCCTGGCGGCACTCCCTGGGCAGAGGACAAGTCCAGCACCTCCTCCAGGGGCTGATCCCAGGCAGGAACTACTCTGTGTCCTTGAGCTGCGTGGCTGGGCCGTACTGGAGCAGCACCAAGCCCTTGGCAGTGCCCATGGGTGGGTACATGCTGCAGGGGAGGGAGCAGGGCAGGCTGGAAGGGGGAGAAACACCCGGGTGGCCTCAGTTGGGATCGACCCTTGAGTGTCAGCAGAGGCATGAGAAGTCTTGTGGTAGGAGACAGGGAAAGCCAGCAAGGTGACCCTCTGGTAGCCATTGGCTCCCTAAGCTAGCCCCACCACAGGGATCTCCTGGCTACCTGTGAAGCAGAGCAGACTTTGCAGATCTCCACTGGCCCATGTCTCCTGTGAGACGTGAGCTCAGGCCCTGCCCATTCACACTGTCCTGTGCCCCATGGCACAGCAGGCTCCCAGGTTGCAACTGTCTGGCTCTCTCATCTCACTGGCCTCAGGAACAGATGCTGACGGGGCAGAGGTTGGCATTTCTCTGATCCACTGAGTCCAGAGCCTGCCCTTATCTCCTTTGCAGAGCCAAATCCGGTGAAGGATGTGCAGTGCCTACCAGAGTCAAGGAGCCTTTACTTGAACTGGACAAGCTCTCCTGGAGATGTGGAGGCTTATGAGGTGGTGACAGAGAGACTTTCTGAAGGACCCCCCACCTCCAGGCATACCATGAGCATCCCTTCAAGCGAGGCCAGTCTGGAGGGGCTGGAGCCAAACTCCTCCTACCAAATCGTTGTGAGCACGGTGGGCATGAACACACTGAGGAGCCAGGCTGTGACTCTGCTCTGCAGCACAGCAGTGGAGCGTGAGTCCCCTTCTTTCCCACAGCCTTGCCACAGAGCCCAGGAGAAAAAAGCCAGTGCTGCTGGTTAGAGCTGGGGACTCTTGGAGGTGCCTGTGGGCTCCATGTGGTTGCACTGCCCTGCAGTAGGTCGGGGCTCTGGCAGAGCTGCTGGGACCATCACAGGCTGAGCAAAGGGGGGGTCTGGGAGCAGGGACACACTAAAAGGCTGTACTTGCTGGTTCCTCTTGCAGCCCTGCCCCCGCCCCTGCGCACAGACGTGTTCCCAGTGGAGGCCAGCTCCACGGTTATCATTTCACCCGACCTGTTCAGTGAGGAGAATGGCCAGATCAAGTTCTACGGTGTCATTGCCACCACTAACGAGTCACGTAAGTGTCCCTGCGTGTCCCAGTCTGCAGAGGCTCCCTGGAGGGCAGCAGAGCCCCTGCACGTCACTTTGGGACCATCACTGTCACCTTGCGCGTTCCCCTGCAGTGCTGAGGCCCACCCAGGAGGTCATGTCCAGCACATGGTACGACCACTATTATGGGACAGAGGACTCCTACCTGGCAGTGCTCATACCCAACCCCTTCCATCAGAGGAGCTCCCCCGAAACCTGGCGGGTGCCAGTGGGAACAGAGGAGTGCGGCCACTCCAGGGCAACGTGCAATGGGAAGCTGAAAGCCAACGAGCAGTACAGGTGAGAGACGTCAGCATCCCTCCTGAGGGGAAGGGGCTGGAGGAGAAAAAGGACTGCATGTGTCCCTGCAAGAATGCTACCAGCTCCCTGGATGTCACCTCACCCTCACACCCCCAAATCCCCAGCAGGGGACCCCAAGGGTTCTCCACCAAGCAGCATTTGAGGAAGGCAGGGGCTGGCATGCAGGGAATATTCGGCAGCATAGTGGGCAGGGAGAGGGAAAGCTGGGGTGGCCAAGGCTGTGTGTGTTGTCTTGGGAGCTGAGCAGATGTCCAGCCTCAGGATAGGAACTAAAAGAGATGCTGTTATTTGTAGGGCCTTTGTGTGTGACTCAGAAACATGTGCAGACGGTGCAAAACTGAAACCGATTTGGAAACAGCTCCAGTGGTGCCTACTCAGTGGGAGGTCCAGAGGCTGGGGGTGGCAAACACTCAGGCTAAGGTCCAAGTTCTCCATGAGGCACACACATGGATCCCAACAGTCATAAGTTCGGAGTCTTATTTGACAGTAAATAGAATCCAGGAACATGGAGGTACACAGTTTCTTTTAGGCTACCTTTAAAACTGCTGATGGAAAAACAGGTTTTCCACTGCTAACAAAGAATAGTATCTTTAGGCAGTCCTGTTAATTTAGCAGCTCACAGTTTCATCAAATGGGGACCATATCCACATTCTGATCCCCCAGAATCTGGAAGGTTATCCCATTTCACTTTAAAGAAACTTGCAGCAAGGATGACTGATGGTGATAAAGCTATTAAGGGCATCAGGAAAAGAGAATGAAAGTCAGAGGGAGAGTGTGTGCATGAGAGAGCTTCCCTTTCCACTGGGAATAAAGGGAGAATTAAATCTGCCCCAAAGTTTTGTGGTGAGTGCATGTTGGGGTTGGACCTGCTGGCCCTTCCTTCCTTCCTTCCTTCCTTCCTTCCTTCCTTCCTTCCTTCCTTCCTTCCTTCCTTCCTTCCTTCCTTCCTTCCTTCCTTCCTTCCTTCCTTCCTTCCTTCCTTCCTTCCTTCCTTCCTTCCTTCCTTCCTTCCTTCCTTCCTTCCTTCCTCCCTTCCTCCCTTCCTCCCTTCCTCCCTTCCTCCCTTCCTCCCTCCCTCCCTCCCTCCCTCCCTTCCCCTCCTTATTCATTCTTGCTACCATTCTATGTGCAGACATGGAAAACTTTAACTGGATCTTACTGAGTTGTTTTATATTCACACCTGTGCCAAACAGGGGTTCTTAAGCTGCTGGTTAGGACAGCACTGGCCCAGATTGGTGATAACACCCAGGGGGTGGGAAATGGCTGTTTTTCCCAGGGGAAAAAAAAAAGGGAGGAGTTTCCAGAGAGCCATTGCCTTGGAAATTCCAGCCAGAATTTCAAGAGCAGAGAGCAATTCTGGTGTGCTGTGTTATCCTGCCTGGCAGGAGAGCGGCTGACAGTGCACTCGCATCCCATGTCCATCCCAGGTCCCTGGGCTGGCATGGGGGTCTCAGAAGGGTTCAAAAGCTTGGAGACTGATCACCCATCAAATCTGTCTGTTCTGCTCATGCTTCACCCTGAGGTGTGGCAGGGCAGGACTTGCTGGTTCACCCCTCAGCCTCAGCTCTGGAGGGATAGAGAGGGCTCAGCTGGGGCTGGAGAGGGAGCAGCAGGGCAGAGGCCTCAGACCAAGGTCTGTCAGCAGCCTCCAGGGGACTTCAAGAGCGGCACAGTGACACCAGGACAGCACCCAGCCCCGGGCACTGCTGAGCCCAGCACAGGCTCTGTACCTGCCCCACCCTCTTGGAGTTCTCAATGCAGCAGGCACCTCCCGTGGGGGAGCAGCTGAGGCAGGGACAGCAGGCCCTGTCATTAGTCCACCTGCCATGATTCAATAACATGGACTGAACTGTCCAGTTATTCAGGACCAGAAGGTACTGGTACACCACAGCTTTCGTGCTTTTACACCCCACAGCTTTCGTACTTTTACACCACAGCTTTCTTTTACACCGCACAGCTTTCGTACTTTTACACCACAGTTTTCTTACTTTTACACCACAGTTTTCTTACTTGTACGCCACAGCTTTCTTACTTTTATGCCACAGCTTTCTTACTTTTACACCACAGCTTTCTTTCGCTCTGGCTGCCCTAAACAACCTAAATGTTCTCAGTACAAACAGCACTTGACCTAAATATCCTAAATATCTGACCTAAATGTCTTAAATATCCAGCCTGAATATCTTCACTACATGGAACACTCAGCCTAAATATCCGACCTAAATATCTGCAGTAGACTGTGCTGCTGAGTTAATGGTTATTAGGGTGGTGAAAAGCTGACAGCTCATTCCCACTCAGAATTTCTGTTCTTGTCTCCTGTCTTTCAGTGAGTTATTTATCCACAAGCCCTCATCTTTCATGCCCTGGCATCTGCAGGCTCACTTTTCACAGGAGATCTGTGACCTGGCAGCTGGGTGTGGGATGCTCCCACACACAGTCAACAAAGTCTTAGCTGCTAAAATCCAGTGCTACCTTTAAAAGCTTTGGTTTGCATTTAGGGCACAAGAAGGGGCCCTTCCAAGTCACCTGCTCAGAAGGAAGTCAGCTCTGCAGGGAGCTGTGGGCATTGGTGTGCCTGCTGCCAGGAGGGGGACGAGGGGAGATCTCCACAGGGAAGAGGATGCACCAGCCACTTCTGTGTGTGTGCAAGGAAGGGTCTGGGTCAGGGCTCAGCCCTTTCAGCTGAATGCTTCTGTGTCAAACAGGACTCAGCTCTTTCCTGTCAACCCTGTTAACCAGCTGGCATGAACTATGTGTTTTTAATTTTTTGTGTCTTGTAAGAGACCAGGCTCTACCTTTCTCTGCAGATAACCCTTTGGAGGAGAGCTGCTTCCCATTTGTGCTTTCTGAACAATTTCTCATGCTTTCCCAAGTGGATCAAACTTGTCCAAGAGGCAGAAAAGGAAGGACCATTTCCATGCATCCCCATAATCTGTAACAGAAAACAGCTTTTTCCAGGCAGTGGTCCTGTTCCCCTGGGTCCTGCCTGCTGGGTTCTGGGTGCTGTGCTCAGCTCAGGCTGTCCTTTGCCTTTAGGTTCAGCATTGCTGCTTTCACCAAATATGACCCAGTAGCCCCTGCTGTGACATTCACCATGTTCTCAGGTAAGCTGGAGAATGGCATCTTCCCTACCTGGCTAGGTTAGAGGGAATGAACAGCCAGAGGGAGCTATAGGCTCTATTTATTATATTAAATATAATAAATAGAATAAATGCAGCCATATATCTTAGAATTATAAAATGGTTTGGGTTGGAAGGGACCTTAAAGCTCATATGGCTCCACCCCTGCCATGGACAGGGACACCTTCCATAGACCAGGCTGCTCCAAGCCCCGTCCAGCCTGGCCTTGGACACTTCCAGGGATGGGGCAGCCACAGCTTCTCTGGGCAACCAGTGCCAGGGCCTCCCCACCCTCATCGTAAAAAACTCTTTTACTGAGTCTTCTGTCTGTACTTTCTCTTTTTAATTCCAGCTGCTGGATCCAGTGCAGACACAGCTCCACTCTCAATGCCAATAATCGCTGGAATCATTGTGGGATTTCTTTTGACACTTGCAGCTGTTTTTGCTTTGGTTTACTGGAAACAGCTCAAAGCAAAGAGGTAAGCATGAGCCATATCTTACCTATTGAGTGCAAGCTGAGATACCCAACCTTCAGTGCCAAGCCTGGAGGAGAGCAGAGAGAGGGTGTAAAAAGAGACTTAGACAAACCAGCACGTGGGCTAGTGGAATTGTCCCTGGCAAGCTCAGAAGCAGAGGGGAGAGAGGAGCTGCCCATGTACAGTTAAGTCACAAAACCCTACAGGTGTGCAAGGCAGTGTGTCTGCTGGTGGTACACAATACCTCATGGCATCGATGTCTGCACTGCAGGCAAAAGTAACAGCTCCTGTGCTTTGATTCTAGAACCAAGAAGAACAGCCCGCCCCAGGAAATGGTGACCTACAGCTTGAGGTGAGTGCTGGAGGATGGCCCCACTGCAGCTCCCACTGTCCTTTACCTACTTCCTTTTTCATGCTTTGACTCAGGAAAAATCCAACTGTCTCCTCTCCTCAGTGATTTTATAAATGAGCCTTTCCCAAGTTCAGTATTTATTGCCCAGCTCCATTCCAAGTCAATGCATTGTCTACACCTCCTCTGCGAGTTTCTGCAGCAGGAGAATATTCTCACCACCCTGAAATCCCTCCCAATATTTGAACTGTTGGACCCACTTCCCTGGGCAGAGAGGTGGGCTGTAAACCATCCCTGTGTGCATGCAGGAGCAGCAGGTCTCAGGCCTGGGCTGTCTCAGTGGCCCCTGACTGGGTGGCCAGGCCTCCCAGTAACTAAGGCGAGTTTTCCTCTGGCCTTCATTTCCTGCAGGAACGTCCACCGCCCAGTTCCCCTGCAGAACTTCAAGCAGTACTATGAGATGAAGACAGCAAATGCTAACCACGCTTTTTTCCAGGAGTTCGAGGTGAGATGAGACCCTTCCAGAGATGACACTTGGTTTCTCCACTCGGTGGCTCATGCTGTTGGGTGTCCACTGTGGACTCCAGGGATGGTCACCCATCTCTAGCAATCCAGCCACCTTGTGAAGCAGTCTTGGAGGCCAAAGATTGGATGGATCAAGTGATAAGCAGTTTCTTTGCTCAAAACCTGTTTTGGTCCAAACACACGTGGTGTGAAGTGAGCTAGCATAGAGCAGAGTGCCCCAGCCCTGACTGGAGATGAAGGTGAGAGGGGTGGTGATGAGAACCACCCTGACAGTGTTAGAAAAGAGCCTACAGACAGAGGGGAGGTCGAGGAGCACTCTCAGACCTCCAGGGTGAGGCTGTGAGCTTCACCTCGGGGTGCCTTCCCTGGCTCCCACTGCCAACATCTGCAGCCTCTGGACTGTTCTGCTGCAGCGTCTTCAAATTCCCACCAGCAATTTCAAACCCTCCTCAGATCACCCTTTTCTCGCTTCCTGAGTGAGGACAGGGGCAGGAGCAGATGCAGCACAAGGTATTTCTGTTTGCTTAGCAGAAAACCCTCTGAGCTTTATGGTAGATTTCCTAGGCTTTTTCCCCCAGTACTTGTTCTTGGACTTTTCTTTTAAATATGAACAGTGCTGTTGGAAAAGGCAGTGGGAAAAGCCACCGTGGCTCAGAGTGCACAGGCCATGTGAGGGAGGAGTGGAGCAGTTCTCTGTGTGAGGATAATCCTCTTTACCTTCCAGACAGAGCCCCTGGCCATGAGCAGGGAGCTGAGCTGACCAGGAGCTCCAGAGGAATGTTTGTGCTTATCTTTTCCCCTGTCCTACAGGAGCTGAAGGAAGTTGGGAAGGAGCAGTCGAAGGTGGAGGCTGAGCTCCCAGCAAATGTCTCCAAGAACAGATATCCCCATGTGTTGCCCTGTAAGTGCTGTCTCCTCCTTTCTCCTCCAGCATCCAGGGTGGGAGCTCACAGGGCAGTGTTTAAGGACAGGCTCACCTTGCACTGCTGCCAGGGTCAGTTCCTGGATCCTTTCCTGGGATCAGGAGGACTCTTGAAATGGGCCTCAGTTTCCATTTTCCTGCTGGAGACTCAAGGCTTAATGGTTGAGGCAGGGCTGAGCCACCATCCTCCCCAGCTCCTCCAGCAGGCTGCTGGGTGAGCCCAGCTCAGGATGGGTCCCAACAGGAGACCAAAGAGGGTCCATGAGCTTCACTGATGGACCTCATGACCCCAGTTCTGCTTTCCAGTTCCCTGCTAGCCCAGCTGGCAGGCAGTGCTCACCTCTCTGGGGAGAAGATGCCTGGCAGAGCACAGAGCCTCCCTGCTGGAGCTGCTGAGGCTTCTCCCACTGGGTTCCCCAGGTGGCCATGTCCTGGTGAAGGGCTGCCCTGGGGCTCACCTGTGTGTGGTCTCTTTCAGATGATCACTCTCGGGTCAAGCTGAGCCAGTTGGGTGAGGATCCACACTCAGACTACATCAATGCCAACTTCCTGCCTGTGAGTGCCCACTTGCCTTCCCCACCCAGATACGGCCACAGGGCACCATCAGACAAACTCTGCCTGGCTTGAGGCAGTGCCCCCTCTGTGAGGGCTGGTGGGCATGAGATGCTGGTGAAGGCACAGCTGGCACAGGCCAGCGAGAAGCTGAAGGTGGAGTTGTGTGGTTGCCCTTTACAGGCACTGATGGAGCCTGTGAGATGGCAAATGCTGTGATGCAGAGCTGTGAGTGTGGGAAGACTGGCAAGTCTCTCTGCTTTCTTCTCGTGGACTGTCTATCCTCTTCCATCACCTCCCAGCTTACTGCCCTGTCTCTCTGCCTGCTCTTTTTCCTTCTGGTCTGTGCAGCTGCATTTGAACAACCCTGGAGCTGGGCCTTCATCCCCCATCTGGGAGGTGTTCCCAGGTAACAGGCAGGGCACTCAGCATGCATGTGCCATTGTGTGGATCTGTGGGGCATGTGTGTGTCCAAGGGCAGAGAAATACCCTGAGACCTTGCATGCTCACCCTGCCCTCAGCAGTGAAGGGGAAGCACAGGGACGACCCAGATCTGTCTTTCTCTGGTTAGACTGAATGAGGAACTGTTTGGAGGGAAATGCTGTGGGTCACTTTATTCCAAATATGTAGAGAGCATATGCTGGGCAGCTCATGCTTTCTGGGAAATCAGCTGCTTCTGAGATCAGCTGCCTGGGAACTGTGCCCATGTGGGCTAAGGGCAACAGGAATTTCTCCTTCTACCACAAAAACACACCAGATACTTACTGGTCCCAGGGCAGGACACACCTGCCTTGGCAACCTGCTAACTCATCTTGCTCTTGTCTGCCTCTTGCTCAGGGCTACACATCCCAGCATGAGTTCATTGGCACCCAGGGGCCTCTAAAGAAAACCATAGAGGACTTCTGGAGGCTGGTGTGGGAGCAGAACGTCTGCAATATCATCATGTTGACAGTGTGCATGGAGAATGGGCGGGTAGGTTGGTGCCAGCCCCAGCCCAGACCTGGTGGTGTGAGCTGAGCCCAGAGCTGGATCTGTGTCTTCCACAAAACCCCTGCTCTGACAGGCTCCAGGATGAGCACAGTCCACACAGCTTCCCTGACAGTTTAGGGGAAGAGAGGCTGATCTGTGCAGCTCAGCCTTAGCTTGGGGCAGGAGCTTAGCTAGGACCATGCCCATCACCCTCAGATATCTCTGCAGCATCTGAAATTGCCATGTCCTCTGCGTGAGCCACCTCACATGAACTGTTCCTCCAGTCTCCAGGGATGATGAGACCCACATAGGTCCTTTTTTCTGGAGGAAGCTGAGATCCAAATGCAGGGATGAGATCCAAATGAGGGACAGCTGTGCAAAGCTCCCAGTGGGAAAGGGAAACACCCCCGCCTGCTCCCCAAGACCTGTCCTGGCTCCCCTCCCAGCTGCTGCTCTCTAGATGCTCCCTGGGAGCCAGAAGATCACCTGGTCTCTCACTGGCCTCACTGGGGCCCTGCCCTGCTCTAGGTGCTCTGTGATCATTACTGGCCATCAGAATCTGCCCCGGTGTCCTATGGGCAGGTGCGGGTCCACCTGCTGACACAGAGCAGCTCCGAGGAGTGGACCGTACGGGAGTTCAAGCTGTGGCACGTGAGTTCAGATGCCAGGGGATGTGGGCACCTGTTGGGGGTTTGGGGTAGGCATGGGCATTTCTCCTCAGTGCTGGTGGCACCTTTCCCTGCCGTTTGTGGGGCTCGGAGGAGATCCAAGCCCTTAGGAGCAGTCCGCCACTTCAGATGGGTGACATGGGGGTGTCCAGCGTGTGTCATGCTGCTCTCCACCCTTGCTCTCTCATTTCCATGTCCCTGCACTAGGACAGCATGCACTTCCCAGGGCATGTTCCCTGGCAGTCAAAGGCAGATGTCCTCCCTCCCACCTCCCCGTGTCCCGGCATGGCAGGGGCCTGTGGGGGAGGATGGAGAGGCAGAAGCCACCAGGCAGTGCAGTCCTGCTGTTCCCTGCGGCTGAGCCAGGTGTCCCCAAGTCCCCAGGTGCTGGCAGGGCTGTGGGGTGTGAGCCTGCCTGGGGGCTGCACACCCATGCCCAGTGCCCCGTGCAGGAGGGTCTGCGGGCAGAGCGCTTTGTGTCCCACCTGCACTACACGGCGTGGCCCGACCACGGCATCCCCGAGTCCACCACCTCCATCATGACCTTCCGGGAGCTGGTCCAGGAGCACATCCAGAGCACCAAGGATGCAGGGCCCACCCTGGTGCACTGCAGGTGAGGCTCTGCCCCACAGGATGGTGGGAGGGGATGATGGGAGAGAGCAGGAGGAATGAGGGTCCTACTGGGGCACAAGCTGTGAGGGCAGGCAGTGCCCAGGGGACACAGCTGCCCCGTGGAGTCTCCTGCTGGGGTGTTGAGGAGTGCAGGTCTGCTGTCAGCCTGCCCCCAGCCCCAGGGTGTGGGGCAGGGGGAGATGGTCAGCACCAATGCAGGGCAGCCTGAATGGCTCCTCAGCCCCATACCCTGCTGGGAGCAGTGCCTGGGTGTGCTGGGGCGCTGCCCAGGGAGCAGCCTTTGGGAGCACGTCCAGTAGCAGGAGGGAGCCCATGGGCTGTGGTGTCAGGCCTTGTTTAACCCTTGCTGTCTGTGCTCTCAGCGCTGGCGTGGGCCGCACTGGCACCTTCATTGCCCTGGACCAGCTGCTGCAGCAGATGAAGCAGGAGAAGGTGGTGGACGTTTTCGGTGTCGTTTACACCTTGCGCATGAACCGGTACCAGATGATTCAGACGCTGGTGAGATCTCTGCTCCCTCTTTCCCCCAGCCCCTCACTTCATTCCACTGAGGTTCACAGGGCTGGCAGTTGGATGAGCTGGCTGGGCAGCCCCAGCACCCCCAGGCTGGTCCTCAGCCTGTCACTCTGTCATCCTGCTGCTGAAAGCAGCAGCTCAGCTGGAGTGGAAATTGCTGGGGGGGTCTTCAGCTGCTTCATGCCCTGCTAGACCCACAGCAGCAACATCCAGAGTCTCAGAGACCTCCCAGGAGGCTCAGAAACACCCCGGAGCACTGAGGAGCAGGATCAGGCCCTTTGCAGGCAATTCTTAGCTCACACCATGTTGTTGATCTGTGATGCTCCACAGTCTGTCTCCTGTCTCCAGTCCTTGGGGCTGGCACAAGGTGTCAGAATTGCCCTTCAGGAGACAGACTATACCCACCCTCTCATGCTGTCTCTGCAGCGTGACAGTCTTTGTTGCTGTGTGCCTTTGCCTTCCAGTCCCAGTACGTTTTCCTACACAGCTGCATTCTGGACAAGATCTTGAAGGAACCTCTCCTGGATTTATCAGGGACAGAGAGGTAAGGCCTTTCTGTGCTGTGCCACTCTGCTCACCCTAATCCACAACGCCTCCCAGCAAGCCTTGGCTCCAGGACAGAAGGACAGGGAAGCCCAGCCAGCCATCCCACCTGGTGCTGTGTGTGGGGTCAGCACAGGGCGGGTTGTTCCCTGCAACATGGGGAGACCAGCACAGAACAAAGTGCAGCCCCCTGGGTACACCAATGCCAGAGATCTGCGGAGCTGTGTTGGGGAAGGCATTTCCTTCAGCCTCTGCCTTCCCAGCCCGCAGGCTTGCCCTAGAGATATGTACAAACTGGAGAGGCTCATGGCAGCTCAGTGACCTTGGGATGTCCCTCCTAATGGAGGCTGAGAGGATGGAGCAGGGTCCAGCTGGGCATGGCTTTGACCACCTATCTCATTGTCTTGGGGCTACATCTGGAGGTCATGCACTTGGCTTTGTGGTCAGATTGTCTCCTCCCTCATGCAGAACAGGATGTCCTTGTCCTTGCTGCCTCTTGGGTATGAGCCCTGGGCTGTGTCACCCCTGAGACCTGCCTGTGTCTAGGGGAGAGCAGGTAGTCACAGGCCAGAGCTGGGCTGGGAGCCTGGGAGACCCCTGGCATTTGAGGAGTGAAGGTCTGCTCACAGCCTTGTCCACCTGCTGCAGGCACAGCCTGGATGCTGCTGAATGAGCTCAGCCTCACCCTTGTGCCCTGGCTCTCTCCCCAGGTCCTGCCCCATCCCACTGAAGAGCTTTTCCCAGCACTATGCCCAGAAGGCAGCCAAGTCCCACATGGGCTTCCTGAGGGAATACGAGGTGAGAGCTGTCCTGGGCAGGTGCAGGGAGTGCTGCCATGGCTGTATGTGCTGAGGGGACCTGGGGAGTGATTGAACCTGCTCGGGCTGGAGGACACCCCGTAAGTGCCTCCTGAGTGGGTCCCATGGCCCAGTTTCTGGGTGTTCTGGCAGTGTCCCCTCTCCATGGCATTGCATGGCCAGGAACACGGCTCCCTCATGCATTCTGCACTGGTCAGGGTCTATCCACCACCCACTCCTTCCCAGGTCCCTGCCTGGACAGCAGCAGCCCTCTCCTGACAGCACAGCATGGCCCTGGCAGCCACTCCAGAGCTGATCTCGTGGCACTCCTGCTCAGGCTTCTGCATGTGCAGCCATGACCCCCCTCTGCTGAGTCCAGGTGTCCTCAGGAGGCCCCGGTTCCTCCTGCTCCTGACCCTTCCTGCTCACTGCCTCCTCCACTCTCTCTGACCCTGGCAGGCCCTCCTGGAAGTTGTCAAGGAGGAAGCCAGCTCTGCATCACCATCTTCAGGCAGCCAGCAGACACGGCCCTCCTCCAGCATCCTGCCGTGTAAGTTCTGTGACACCTTGCATCCTTTTCCTTCCTGTTCCTTTTCCTTCTGTGTGGAGCCAGGCTGGACCAGGGCCAGCAGTCCACAGCATAAGAAAATATTTTGAGACTTCGGTGACTCCCCCAGAAGGTTACTGAGGTGTTTGGGACTGGGAGAGGTAGGTTTGCTCAGCCTGGAGAAGGCAAAGGGGAGATCTTATTGCTGCTTTCATCTACCTGTGGGAAGGCACAGGGAAGACTTGGAGCCTTCTCAGAGGTGTGCCATGGAGGGACAAGAGACAAGGGGGATGATTTTGGAGGGTAATCCCACTCAGTAGAAGGAATAGTGAATTTCCATGAAGATGGTAAGCACTGGAACAGAGGCCCAGAGCACTGGCAGGCTCTCCATCCTCAGAGAGAGGCAGATCTCCATTGGCTCAGACACTGAGGGACCTGCACTACAGGAGCTTGGGATAGACACCCATCTTTTGGGAGCCAACATCCACAGGCTGGAGATGAGCACCTCAGAAGGGGGTGCCTTTGCCAAGAAATGGTGGAGGAAGGATTGGATTTGTGTGGCAGTCAGTCTGCAAAACCTGTTAGAGCTCAAGACTGCCATGAATCCCTCCAGCTCCCACTTGCTTTGCAGATGATCGCTCCAGAGTGAAGTTCTCCCTGCTGGAGCAGGGCCCTTTCTCAGGACTGCTGCAGGTGTGGCGTGTCCCGGTGAGTCTCACCCCCAGCAGCAGAGCCCACCCTGTGCCTGAGTCCCCCATCCTGGCTCTGCTCCTGTGCCCTGGGTCCTGCACTGCTCTACTGGTCCCTGTCACTGTGATCCTGCCTTGGGAAGAGGGGACTGCAGGGACTGAGGACATCACTTCCCTTGCCTGCCCATTTTGGGCTGTCCTCACTTGCCTCCCTCTGTGCTTTCTCTTCCCTCCTTGCCTCCTGACCTGCTGAGCTCTCTTCTCTTCCTGACCATTCCTGCAGCCACCTGGACGAACAGAGCACCCTCTCCAGCAGGAGAGTAACATTCTCATTCCCCACCCAGGGCTGCAGCTCCAGGGATTACCTGGCTGTCCATGGCCCTGACAAGCTGACCATGGAGGACTTCTGGACCCTGGTGTGGGAACAGGATGTTCACACTATCCTAACACTTCTCCCATGGCAGGAGAAGGGGGAGGTGAGGCACTGTGTCCACATGTGCCATGGCACTGTGGGAGTCTGTTCAGTGGAGTTGGAACTAGCAGAGCTCTGGACACTCTTCACTGCCTCTTGGGTCCTGGGTGCAGATCCAGCTTAGCTAAAGCTGGACCTTTCCTGTGTCCGGGTGCTCCCACAGCTTGTCATGGGAGACAGGTTCTGTCTGCCCCCCATGCCTGGACTCAGCTGGTGCCCTTCAAGCTGCATCTGTGTGGGACCAAGGGCAGCAGCTCCTGCTCTGCTCAGCCAAGGTGTAGACACTGGCTGTGCAGATTCCAGCTCAGAGCTCTGAGCAGAGCTGTCAGGCAGCTCTGGGCTGCCAGATGAGCTGGCTGAACCTGCTGGTGTTCCTGGAACTCCCTCAGGTTTTAGGTGGGGGATGAACTGACATGGAGAGATGCTGGGAGTGCTCTTGGTCTAGCCCCACCACAGACCCTGAAGACAGTGACTGACATGACAGACAATGACCATCAACAGAGAGCCAAATTTCTTCTTGCACACAGGTCCCAGGTGAGGTGTGCTGGCCCCTGGAAGGAGACTCACTCTGCACAAAGACACTGACCATCCAGTGTGACACAGAGAAGCTTGTCTCGGGATGGAGATGTGTCCAGCTCAAACTGAAGCACGTGTGTGTCCATGGGGCTGTCCTGGCTCCCACCTCCTGGGGTGGGGGTGGGTCTGGAGGGATCTAAAGGGGCTGAAGGGTCTGTGGGACTTCTCCAGGCTGCAAGAGCAGAGTGCCAGCAGTCCACAAATGCAAGAGTGAATCTGGATTGCAACATCCAGAACGGAGTGGACACAGGAGATACATGGGAGAGGCCCTGGGGGCTCCCCCCACCCCTTGCTGATAGGTCTGTCTGAGCCCTGTGAAAAGGCCCACACAGTTCTCAGTTCCCTCTCCAGGAGCAAGCCAGGGTGCTGTGGGGAAGGAGAGCAGGTTGCCAGTCTTTGTACCCGCAGTGTGGGTGGGCAGTGCCCCAGCAGAGATGCCTGGACAGCTTTCCAGAAGCTGGCAGAAAGCTCAGGGAAACCTCAGAGAGCCTGAGGATGGGAGAACTGCGGCTCCTCTGCATCCAAACTCGCCCATCCCTGCCCAATGTCCATGGCAGCTCTTTGTGTCTCACAGGAGAAGAAAGCAAAGGAGAGGCAGGTCCAGAGGTTCCTATACACGCTGTGGAGCAGCAAGAAGCAGCCTGATGTGCAGAGCCTGGTGGAGCTGCTGGTGGCTGTCAGACGGTGCACGCCCCACCGGAGGAGAGTGGGTCCTCTCCTGCTGCACTGCAGGTGCCCAGGGTTACCCCTGCAGCCATGGGCAGCCTGCCAGGCTGGGAGCCACCAAAAACCTTCCCCTCCGTGCCCTGGGGGCCTGTTGATATCAGTCCATGGCAGCCAGTGGGGGTTCTGAGCCTGGGAGGTCACAGTGCTCTGCCAGGGGCTGGGAGAAGACAGGTCTGGGCTGGGGGGAGCATGAGAGGAGCAGGAATGCTCAGGCCATCCCTGGGTATCTGCAGGGATGCTGGGAGCAGCCCTGATGTCCTCACTTGCACTCAGAGAGAGCTCCCAGTCCCACAGTGCCCACATGGCTCCTTGGACTGGTGCCCTCTTCCAAAGGGGTTCAGCTCAGCCTGGCCTGGCACCAGTTGTTGGAAAAACCCTTTTTCTGACCCAGAGACAGGGCTCCTGAGAGGCATTTTGAAAGATTTTTATTCCATTTTCAGTCTCATGAGAAGGGTGAGACAGTACAGATGTTACAATTCACGCCATCAAAATCAGAAGCCAAACTGTTTCTTTGTTATAATACCTTATGAATGTTTTTCAGCCTATTAGCTTTTGCCACAAAATGCTGCTAATACTTCTAACACCAATCACCTATTATTTTACCCCACGTAGTCTTGCTACAATGCATCTTTCACAGTTCCAGTTCTCCAAAATACCTGGTCTGTTTGCAAACTTGTTTCTAGTTCAATTTGTCTCTCAGCAATGTCTGTCCGATCTCATGGCCTTTCTAAGTCAGCATACTTTATCTCAGAGTTTGCATACAAATGCACAAGACTGTGTGAGCCTTCTGTCAGGCTTTTAGAATTCTCTACAAACCCATTTCCCACCATCGGTGACCCCTCCTTGTCCCCTGCAGTGGTGACATGAGCCAGATGGGGACACTGATCTCCCTGGATTGCCTGTTGTACCAGATGAAAGCCGAGAGAGCTGTGGACATCTACGGTGTGACCCTGCAGCTGGCCAAAAGCTGCTGCCTCATGACCCCAACTCTGGTAGGTGGGAAGGAGAAGGGGTGGTGGGCAGGGTGGAGCAGAGTCTTTGTGCTGACCTGCCCACTCCTGGGTGCTCCCTGCTGCCTGGGAGCCTGTTCAGCCTCAGCAGGGATTTACTTCATGCTTCCTCCCCACCCTGTGGCTCTGCCAGCCACCAAGGGCTGAGGGCACTGACTTTTCCCAGGCGAGAATTTTCCATCTCCTCGGTTCTGAGTTAAGATCAGTTAAATTGCATGTGAGCTCACAGTAAATCAAGGCACTCTTCCCATTGCTCGAGGAAGAGCACTGGTGTCACCCTACACAACCTGCCTGCCCCTCCTTGCCTCCTGGGCATGGCTGTCAGCCTGGGGACCCAGAATCTGCTGGGTGTCCCCTTGGCCAGTGCCTTTCCTGCTACGACCCCCAGACCCAGAGCTGGTGTTGCAGCTGAGGCTGCCTCTCAGGGGGACAATAGGACACAGTGCCACATTAGCAGGTGCCCTGTGGGCTGTAGCAGTGTCTGATGGGGCCGTTCTGTGCCAGCCCAGCCTCGGTGTGCCAGCCCTGATGGGCACTCGTGGCACCAATGCCTCTGGGCACGCTTCAGCTGCAGCAGCTGCTGAACGAGCTGATGCACAGCCCTGGAAACAGTCCCCACAGGGCACAGCAGAGCTGGGGAAGATCTCTGCAAGGCTTCCCAGCTGCAGAGCCTCCCTCAAGAAGCTAATTACATTCTTAATTAATGTGAACCATGTGCGTGGTGGGAGCTAGAAGAGGGCAAGGCGTCCGCTGCCCCCGCTTCAGAGCTGCTTTGTGCTCCCGCGGCACCCGGCCCTGCGGGGACACAACTGTCCCATAAAGGCACATAAAGTGCCCATCAAACGCTGCTGTCCCGCTGAAGGGGGGCAGCAGAGGAGCTGCTTCCCCTCAGAGCAGCGAGGCTGCCCTCCAGCCTCCTCCACCCCTGTGGGGGCTTTATGTCTGGTGGGCTCATCGGCTGCTGCCCTGCTGGAGGCATCAGATTTTTGCGGGGGAAGCAAGGGGGAGGATGAACCTTTGATGGATATTCATGGGTAGCTGTCGGATATTAAGCACCAGCAGCTCCAGTGTGGTGCGTGTCCCAGGGGATGTGCTCTTGCATGTGGCCAGTCACTGAGTGTGCCTGGGCTGAAGTCAGCCCTGGGCTGTCACTGCCGATTTCACAATCAGACCTGACTCGTGGAAAACACGCTCTGGTGACCTGGAGCCTCAGCCATTGTGTGATCTGTGGCATTCCCGGCCCTTGGGCAAGGCTGAACCCGCCACCACAGGGAGGAGGCTCCTCGTGACTGGCGGCTCAGCCAGCGCATTAACTGCTGCTCTGGTGGGGAGTGCTGCTCTGGTGGGGAGTGCTGCTCTGGTGGGGAATGCTGCTCTGGTGGGGAATGCTGCTCTGGTGGGGAATGCTGCTCTGGTGGGGAGTGCTGCTCGGGGACCCTCTACGAGTCCTAATCCCCCCTGTCCACTGCCATGTGATTCCAACCCACACCGTGTGCTGCCTGGCCTTGCCCTCCAGCTCTGTGCCCCGAGTACAGCCCCATGTACCTCCCTCACATCTTGCCTGGTCACTCCTGGGTTTGTAGCCTGGTGTCATTTTGGGGCAGCCAGGCATTTGGGCAGAACCTCATATCAAACACACGGGGGACTCGGGACCTCTGAGCCCACATTTGGACCTGATAGATCAGTTTGGTGATATTAAAAAGAGGCAAACAATGCAGCTGGGCTAAACCCATGCAGATTTTTCTGTACCGCTGTGAGCCTACAAACATCTGTCCTGATCTGCTGTCAGCACCTGACTCTGGCACACTGGGACTACACCAAGGGAAACTCCTGATTCAGAGGTCTTCCCTTCTGGCCGCAGGTCACTGCCAGACCCCAAGCCCTCCAGCTCCATGCAGCATCACTGGAGTTGCTCTTTGCTCTTGTTTTGGCTGCAAACACCACAGCACATCCAAAAGCCACTGGGGCACTTGGAGAAAGCCCAGTGAAATGGTTCCTCTCCAGCTTGGATGGGATGTTCCTCTCAGCCCCATCACGAGGGGCTGAAGAAGGGGAAACAAACATGGTATAACAGGCTTGATCATTCCTTTCAGGGTGACTGTGGTGACACAGGACCATCATGGACTACTTGGGAGAGCAAATCCTGCTCTGCTATCCGACACTTCCTCAATTAGGATTTTTTAAAGCAAACTGCAAGGTTAATCTGTCTGGAGGTGTCTGTCAGAAAGCTGCCTCTGACCCCCCTTTCTCTGTTGCAGGACCAGTACATGCTCCTGTACACCTGCATCCAGGACATCATCGCTCAGAGCCAGCCCTAACACCACCTGGCCCTTCCTGGCACCCTTCTCTCTCCCCCTCTGCAGGGTCCTGTACAGGGCCAGGGGCTGCTGAGGGCACCGTGGGACTCCTGGCACAGAGTGAGCCCTGCAGGGAGCAGTGACCTCCCTGGGCACTGTCCCCAGCGTGGTGTGAGCTGTGACACAGGGTGTCCTGGACAGACAGACGTGTCCTGCCACACACCACTGCAGCCTCTCAGTGCAGAGACTGTGAGGGGCTGGGCAGGATGCTCTCCTCTTTTGGCCATCTCCTGAGATCCCTGGTGCCTGGAGGGTTCTCCAGCCCCCCTCACTACACACTGGGGGGCTCTGCAGTGCCTCTGAGGCCCAACAAAGGCATGGAGCACCGTGGTCTGCAGGTGCCCCTGGGCACTGGCATGTGGAGGTCTCGGATGTGCTGTGGACAGAGCACTGTGGGAGCTGCCTTGTCTCAGCTGGTGAAGTGGTCTTAGGTACAAATAAACAGCCCTTGGGAAGTGTGTGCTTGTAAGGGGGGCTTGGCTTTTGAGGGGTCCAGCTGATGGGGAGGCTGCAGCATAGCAGCTGTTCCCAAAAGGGCAGCTGTGTCCCCAGCTGTGTCCCCAGCTGTGTCGCACTCCAGATGCTGCAGTCCCTGGCACAGCAGCTCCTGGTCACTCTCATCTGCTCCTCCCCCTGGGGCAACACTTCTGCAGTGGATGTCCAGCCCACCCAGAGCTTCATGAGGAAAGGACACATTTTTAGATGAATGCTGGGCTCAAAGTTGTGAACCTGCCAGCTTCCCAGCACCAAGGAACAGGGCAAAGCCATCTGGTTCAGCTGACATGGTGCTAAGCAGCTGGCAGCTGGAGCAGTCCTGCTGCTCTGGGAACTGGGCTGTCCATGCAAGAACATGGCTGCTTTGCAAGCAGGGGTGGCCATGCACAAGCTAAAATCACAAGAAGAAACTTGGTTCACTGAGCTGCAAGTGCAGGACAGAAGGAAGAGCTAAATAAAAGAAGGTGGTTTCACAAGCATATTCCTCATGTAAAAGAACCTGTATCTGAGATCCTGTTTACCCTTCTTCTCCTCTTCAGGCAGGATGGGGTTATAGTGCAGTCTCAAAGCAGTGACCCTGTCCCTGTGTGGCCCACACTCCTGCCCAGTGTTCCATGTCCTGTGGCAGCTGCCCTGGAGTGGGGTGAGGAGACATAACAGGTATGATAAGGAGCTCCCAAGGCCTTGTATAAGGAGCAGAGAGCCCCAGGTGAATAACTGAGTTGGCCACTCATCCTAATGCCCCTGTGATTCCACCAGAAGCTTCTCCCTCTTCCCAAACAAGGATCTTCACCCCAGGATGGGACACCCAGGGCATCAGCCATTACAGCACTGGGTATCCTTTTTTCCCACTCCTGAATTCTCTTTGGCAGTTACTGTCCTACGTGCCTCCTGCTCCCACCCTGCACCACCCTTCCCCACCCAGCAGTGCTGTGCAGCCCCCAGCCAAGTGTCCTGCCTGATGTCCCCTGCACCCACTGCCCAGGTGTGGGCACAGGCAGGGCACAGCTGGGTGGGAGCAGTGTCTCCCTGCACACAGGACACCTTCTGTGCTGCAGGCAGAGCTGCTCAGTCCCTTGTGCCTCCGTGTATTCCCTGCTCTGCTCCCAGCTCCAAGCTGCAGCATTCCTGGGCTGGGGAAAACCCGGGCAGTGCAGAGCACAGCCCCATAGAGGGCTGGTTTTCCTCCCACGCTGGACATGCTGTGTGTGCAGGGCTGGTTTCAGCATAGCCCAGACCATCCTGAGATGTCCATGGCCACCCTCATCCCTCCTGACCTGCATTGTCCTGGATCCAGTAGCTGTTTGGGAATGTTTCTGTGTCACTACATCTTTGTGCCAGGGTCACCCACCCCTGTGATGTGACTGTCACTCACTGCTCAGCCTGCACAAGTGACCATCCACTGACTTGCTACGTTGCTGTTCCAACATGCCAGGGGCTCTCCAGGAGGATGAGTGAATACTTCCAACATGAAACGGGCTTGTGAAGCTCAGCAGATGTTCTCATGTGCACACAAGGATTTCTGATGTTGCCTTGGGAGGAGCCCAGCCCTTGGCCTTGCTCAGAGGGAGCCTGATGGCTTTATGACTTTTACATAACCAGTAACTCCTAAATCACACTGGTGCTGCTGCATGAGGGTCACAAGAGGGAAGTGTTTGTTTCCACAGCCCCGTGGCCAGGATCAGTGGTGTTGGCTGTACACAGGTCACACACCTGCCGTGCCTGTCTGGGCCACCACGGGAGGACACAGCAGTGCTCTCTGGATGTCAACATCAAGCAAGCAAGCTGCAAAGACAAACCTGGTCCAAAAAATGATGTGCCATTTGTCTGACCAGAGTCTGGAGCTGACAGGCTGTGAAGTGCAGACCTGCCCAGCAGCACAGGATCTCCCCAGTGCTGGGGTTTTACCCCACGAGCCCCCAAGGAGGAGTAGTGTCAAAGACCATGTGTCCTGCTCACACATGCACATAGCCCCAGCCTCCTTGGACCTCCACTGGAAACAACCCTGATGTCCAGCTGTCACCCTCCAGCTGCATCCAGCCTTTAAAATAAATCCTGGGCTACAGGACAGCAGCCTTTCTGCCAGTACCTGCAGGTCCACCCTAACACACCCCTAGAACAGGGAAAATGCTGATACTTTCATTCTGGAGACTCAGCCCCATCCACTTGTAGCACTCCTCTCACTGCTTCACCCTCAGCACAGCTGACCTGCAAAGCATGTGAAGGCAGAGCTTCCTGTGTTGGGAGGAGGGAGAGAGCTGCTGGTGTGGCAAAGGGCTGGGATCATGCCCTCAAACAGGGCAGAGGTGAACCAGACCTGGATCCAACTCCAGCATCCCCTTGCTGGTGCTGCTGGACACAGCCTATGGCTCTCCTGGCTTTGCATGGCCCAGGAATCCTGGGTGCTGAGCATGGTTAAGCTCCAAGGTGTGTGTAGAGATGAGGTTAAGCCTCAGGCTCTCGTTCAAGGCCTGCAGTCTGCACTCAGCACTGACGAGCCTTGGCACCTGTGTGTCCCTGCAGGGGTTATGACGTTCAAACACCTGATGCTCATTGTCTCGGAGGATTTCAAGGTCTGTGGAGTGCCCTACCTGCAAAGAAGGGTCAGTCCCAGTGAGGATGCCAAGGGCTAGCAGGAGCCTTGTGAGGGGCACAGAAGAAGGTTGACCAGGGGTTTTGCTCTCTAGGGCCTGGCAGCCAGTGCGTGGGACTTGTGCTGCTGGCTGCCCCCCCTGCATGGGTGGGCATTGTCCCTCTTGGCTCTGCATCACCCCTCAGTAGCCCAGGGTTCTGCAGGGACAAGTCCTCCCTTACTCCCAGGTGCATCTGCCAGCGTGTCCCCGCAGCCCAGCCAGGACTGCCCCCTCCAAAATGGGCAGCTGCCAGGGGTAAGGAGAGGCAGGAACCCCCCAGCCTCTCTCTGCTATTTTCCCACAGTCAGAACTGCCCTGTGGTGTTCAGTCATCACAGCTTGGGCTTTGCTCAAAGCCATCTTCTGTATGGAGGGGCTCTGGGTCTGGCTCCACAGCTGATGGCAGAGGAGGGAGGCCTCAGAATGGGACAGAGTTGCTTTCATGGAGAAGAGCAGAACATCAACCACACGGGACAACCTGGAACACACTGATGGCAGTGAGCCAGCAAGGGCTGAGGTGCGTTCTGCTGGCACCTGCCCCACACCAGCTCTCACCCTGAAGCTCAGCACACGACTGTCCATCCTCCTCAAGGGATGCACAGGGCACCAGGAAACTTCCACAGTCCCTTGGGAAGTGCCCCTGGATCTCCTGGGTGTCTGTGCACAGAGAGAGCAGTCCCAGGACAGGGCCCAGGGCTGATGCCCTGTCACTCATAGCTGGTGGCACAGAGCTGCCAGGGGCACTGGCCCGGAGACAAAAGGAAGGAAGTTAAAGCCATGGTGGGGAGGCTTGGTGCTGTCTGCAGAGCTTCCAGGAGCCCAGGAGTGAGTGATCCCTCAGCCCTCACATCTGGCTCCCACAGCAGCCAAGGTGAACCTGCAGACACCTGCAGCTGAAGCACAGCTTCTCCAGCAGCTGTGGTGGGAGCCCCTCATCTCCAGGACAGGCACAGGACAGGGATTTGTCACACCAACTGCCCAACAGGTTTTGCCCAGTGAGTATGTGGCTGTGAGAGCCACACTGTGTCTGTGACAGAGCCCTCTGCTCCGTGCTTCATGTCCTGCCTGACAGGAGGCCAAGCTGGTGACAATGATGAATTTATGACCTCCCACCCACTGCTGCAGTGGAGTCTGGAGCCGCAGATGCTTACAGAGGGTGTTGTGGGAGCTGTGGTTTGGATGAATAATTTTCCAGCCCTGCAGCTCAAGAGCCATGAAACCCAGAGGGGGAGAGAAAGACAACAGAACACTCAAACAAAACAAGCCTCTGGCTTGGGCTGCCCACTGAGTTCTGGGCCATGCCGTGTTGTTCTTCGTGTTTATCCTGCTCCAGATGAGCAGCACCCAGCCACTGCCCTCTTCCATCAGCCACTGCCCTCTTCCATCAGCCACTGCCCTCTTCCATCAGCCCCTGCCCTCTTCCATCAGCCCCGGTGCAGAGTTCAAGACACGGGAGATGAGCAAGAGCTTGCCTGTTTGGACCCCCCTTTCTACTCCCTGCTCCCCTTTGGAGGCTGCCACAGCAGGGGCAGACTGGGTTGCTACTGCCAAGTGACAGGAGACTGGGATACCCCTCTGAGTGAGAGCTGGGGATGCACAGCCATGGGAGCCTGACAGAGGCTGCTGGAGCACCACAGCTCCTTGATCCCACAGTTTCTCCAGCACTGAACCTCTGGCCCAGGCTCTTCCCTGGCCTGTGCTCTCCCCAGAGCAGAGTGCAGCTGCTCCACATCTTTGCACAACACAGTAATGGGCCCCTGCTCCCACCACAGGGAGCCCATTTCACCCTGACACGTCCCCAGCTGGACACCTCCATGAAATCAGGTGCTGGCACCAGTCATGGCATGGAATGCCCACTGCCCACCAAGAGCTGCCCACCATCTCTTCCATTTGAGCTGTACCAGCAGGATTGCAGCCAGACACCCCCAGGATCTCCAGCTTCCTCCATCAGCTTCTAATGTTGGCCACCTCCTGGTGAGAAGTGCTGGGGCCAGCACAGGTGGAAGGTAGGTCTGAGCGGGAAGGGGAATTCACAGAATCACAGAGTTGGAAGAGAACTCTGGAGATCACCCAGTCCAACCCCTGCCAAGGCAGGATCAGCTGGAGCAGTGACACAGGAGCACATCCAGGTGGGTTCTGAACATCTCCAAAGGGAGAATCCACAACCTCGCAGGGAAACTGTTCCAGTGCTCTGCCACCCTAAATGTGAACAAGTTCTTCCTCACGTTGAGGTGGAATTTCTTGTGTTTTAGTTAATTCCTCCAGGGACAGCTGAGTAGTACTGGAGCTGAGGGTCCCTCCTCAACACCCCTCTTGCACGTGCCAGGATTGCTGTGGCTTGGCTCCCTGCCCCAGCTGAGGTGCAGGTGCTCCAAAAGAAAGCAAAAGTCTTCAAGCATGTAGGACACTGGATCAGGGTTCTGGTCCACCTAACAGGTCTCCTACCTGGCTCTACACCTCTGCCCCTCTTCTCTGCAGGGCATGGAGCCACATGTCTGCCCCTTTTGGCAAGCAGTGCCTCCCAGAGCAAGGGGTCAAAGTGCATCTGAAGACTGTGCTGCTCTGTGCCCCAGGCATCAGGCTGGAACCATCCTTCTCTGTGTGACTTCACAGGCACTGTCAGGAAGGATGGACACCTGTCCCTGTCCTGCCCCTGCCCCAGCTGGAGCCACACGCTGGGCACTGGGACCTTCTGCTTGTTTGACAGTGTTTGCTGCTGCATTTTGGAAAGCCTCTGGGAGTTCTTGCTGGGCCCAGACTCACATAGAGCCTGGCTGTGCTATTGCAGCCTTTGGATGGCCCTGCTGGGAGCAGGGTCTCCAGGAACATTCCTCTGCCCCTGACCTTGGATGGCTCCACAGGGTATGGCTGGGCTCACAGACACATCCGAGCTACCAGACTGCTCCATCTCTGCTGGTTTGGATCACAGCCTGCTCCACCCAGAACCTAAAGGACCAGCTTCAAGAGGAGCCAGGGATGGCAAGTCTGAGGAGCCTTACTCTCCAGAGAGATCATGTCCCAGGAGCGAGTGTCCCCTCACAGAGATGTCAGATGAGGTGGATGAGCAAATGCCACAGCACACATAGCTTAGACCTGGTGATGCTTATTTTTTCTCTGGTGTCCCTGTGCCCTGTGATCCTCCTAAGGCTCTCTGCCTCCTCTCCTACCTCTGCAAGCCCTTCAGGAGGGAGGCACTCGCTGCTGTCCTCCCCGGTGTGCGGCACGGCGTCGGTCCCTGCAGGAACCTTGGCAGTGAAACCCAGCCAGCACCAGCCAGGCCTGCAGTGTGGGCTGGCTGTCCTTGGGAACCAACAGCCAAACTGGGATCCTACTGGGTCCATCCAGAACCCTATAAAATCTGGAAGGAAATAAAAAGAGGGCAAAAGCAGTTGCCCCGTGGGAGCAGGGCAGGAGACACATTTGTGGTTTGTTGCAGGGCCCCATGTCAGGCTCCTGCTGGGGACAGAAACAAACAGCCTCCAGCACCTGGGCTCAGCTGGCACTGCTGGTTTTCCAGCTCGGGAAGGAGCTCAGCTGGATGTCCAGGGCACTGGCATCACCTGTGGAGGAGCAACATCACCTCCCTCCACTCTGCAGGGAGAGAGAGCACTGCTGAGTGACAGAGCCAAGGTCCAGCATCAGGGCCCACAGGGACCTTGTGGCTCTGCAGGAGGGGACATCAGTGCTTGTCTTTAGGGTGTTGCTGCAGCCCTGCCCCAGCTATAGCTCCACAGCAACTCTGTCAGCCTTTGAATGCCACCAGCTCCAGAAAACCTTGCCAGGCACAATCCTCAGGCCAAAGGCTGTTTGGAACCTCGTTTCTGGCCCACAGAGAGGATCCAGCCAGCGCTGCTACACGAAGTCCTGGCTCTCCTCAGGTGCAATCCAGAGTCAGACCCCCTTGGAGCACGAGCTGGGCTGAGGAATGCAGCCCACTCCCACCACCCCTGGCCCCTCTGTGCCCCTGGGCAGCTGAGGCCATGGCTATGCTTGCAGCTCACAAGAACTGGACCTTGTTGTCCATTTAGGTTGCATTCTAAATTTCCCCAAGGGTTTTTTTTCAATTCCTGCTCTTAAGCAAGCTGTAGGAAGACCTATTAATGTGGAGGCAACAGGAGAAACATCACCTAGGATGAAACACCACTGAGAGGTGGCAGGTGACAAAAAATGAAATTTATTTTAAAATATTGTAAAATTTTGCATGGATTAATCCATTAACAGAGCCACAATAACTACCCAGGAATTCCAGTGGTACTATACAGTATTCAGCGTTTTAAAATGTCTGTTATTTTCTTATAAATTCACAATAAAAATGAGGTGCATTAGAACTGTACTGAAGAGTATGCTTTCAATCTTTTCTAAAATCAAATTGCAGTTGAATTGTAAGGCCTCAGGCTTGTGATTGTTAAAGATGCACTGGTTCTCTGTAGGTGCTTTAGCAGCTCCTGCCTGTCTTTGATGAAAGTTTCCACACCCCTCATGCTGTCTCAGTGTATTGTTTTCTCAGGCAGAGAAATTTTCTCAGGCAAGTAGAAAGAAGACTCCAGGAAGGCAAAACAGAAGCATTTTCACCCACACCATAAGAGAATTCAATAGTTTATGAAATGCTGCTAACTTTGAAAAGTTAGCACGCTCCGGAATCACACTCGGCCAAATCCGCCAGGCTGGGTGCCAGGAGCCTGAGCTCCATCCTTCGCAGGCAGAAGGAGGGAGCTCAGGGGGGGCTGTGCAGCAGCGCTCTCCTCTCGCAGACCGCAGCCTGCCGCTAGAGGACAACACACAACACGGCTGAGCTGCAAAAAAACCCATCCTCTGCCTCCGCAGCGCCGAGCTCCGGTGCCCGCAGTGATGGCACGGCCCACGCTGCTCCCACTGAGCCGCGGGTGCAGCCAGAGACGGCTCAAAACGACACTTCCACCCCTGAGGGACTTATTCAGAAATTCCAGGTTTGGAATTCCGTTCCGTGGAATGCTTCAAAGAGAGCATCAAAGCTCTCTGATCCGAGCAACTTGGTGTCCAGACTCTCAGCTTTGCCAGGAGCCGGGTGACATGCTGGGGTAAGTGACACTTTGAATGTTGGCAGCTGTTGTAAGATCTCCAAGAAATAAGACGTGGATGTGAACCACCAGAGCTGGCCTGGAATAAAAAGCAGAGAGGTCCAAGTGAGGCACATGGAGAAAAGCTCTCCAACGTCAGACAGGCTGCTCCAAAAAAAGTGAAAATTGCAGTCAGTACCTTCCTGAGGAAATATCCCTGCCTCAGCTGGATGACAGTTTTCAATAGGAATCCTCAGTGTGACTCTTTGCAAGAACTGTACTGATGGTGTGATCAGGCAGAGCCCTGGGCTCCTGAGGACAGTTCACTGAGCGAGGAACTGTCAAGAGGTGGTGATGTTGTTGGCATTGGCTGCTGAGGCTGGAGGGAGAGCAACAGGGATCACAGATAAGAGCTGCTGCTGCTGCTGCTGCAGCCAGGAGTGAGAGGCTTGACACTTTCTCCAGACTGACTTCAAATTCCTGGCTGCTGTCAGAGCATGTCCAGCCATTCCAGGCCCTGCTGACATCCCATGTCAGAGCTGGAGGAACCCCAGGGACTCATCCCTCTGAGGAGGGCTCCCTGTCTCCTCACCAGGCAGTGTTTTACATTTGGAGCTGTCAAAAGACATTGCAAATGTTTAATTAATGATATCCCCAGCGCTGGTCATGATGGAAGTGGCTTAATTCCAATTAAACTACTTCCTGCTCCCAGCCCAAAATCCTCTCGCTCCTCTGCACTCAGTGATGATCTTTCCAAAGACTGCAGCAGTCACAGAGAGTCCTGAAACTGTGGGGTCTGAGTGCACTTTGCGAGTGAAATCGTTTCAGATGCAGCATCAGGCCAGCCAGGAGCCCTCAGCAGGGTCTGTGTGTCAGCCCCGAGCCCTGAACTCCATCCTGAACACTTTTTTGGGCACGAGACACCTGCTCTGACTCACAGGCCTCAAGGCACCCCAGCCCCAGTGAGCTGGGGCTGTTGAAGCCTCCCACTGTGGTGGTTCACCTTCCTGACCCCAGATAACACTTTCACCTCTCTCATCCTGTGATAAGGGGGATATCAATCAGGAAACTGTTATGCCAGAAGGAAAGGCCCATTCAGAGGAAGCAGGGCTGTGAAAGCATCCCTCACTCTGTGCCTTGGCCACGTGCCACTTTGCCATGGTTACAGGGGGAGGGGTGACTTTTGGGTGCAGTTTGCAGCCACCCAAACCTGGGCCCTTCATTCTCTCCCTCATTCACTTCCTCCATTCATGGATGTGAGGGAGGCAGAGGGAGGAACAAACCAGGAGTCCAGATCCTCCTAAAGCCCCATGGAGAGCTGTCTGTCTTCAGTGTGAGACCCATGTTCAGCTGCTGTCCCTGTTACAGATGAGATGCTTGGCTCTGTACAGAGGCTTGGTGTGGTTCAAGCTGTGCGGCCGGGCTCAGCCCTGTCCCTCAAACCACTGCTATGGGATGACAGCAGTCACCCTGTCTGAGGGCATCACAGTGACACTGAGCAGCCAGGGGCTGTCATGAGAGGGGACACGGAGCTGTCCTTTGCAGCCTTCTCCTTCTGCAAGTCCAGCACCCTTTGCTCAGCAGGTGTTCCTGCTGCCCCAGAGCTCGGTAGCTCCTTGATACAGAATCCTGTTCTGATGGACATCCCACATGTTCAGAACACTGAGGCCTGGGCTAAGCAGCACCCCCTGCTAAGCCAGAGCATGGCACAGGTCCAGGTGACATGGCTTCAAGGACACAGGTCCAGACGAGATGGCTTCAAGGACACGAGTCCAGGTGACATGGCTTCAAGGACACGGGTCCAGGTGACATGGCTTCATGCCCCCACTCAGTCGACTACTCCTCTACTTTGGCCAGGGTTAGAAAGAGCTCTTGAAGCAACCCAGCCCCTGCTCCTGGCATCAGTGCTGGGCAGCTCCTGCAAACACAGCCCACACGTGCCCTTGATCTGGGCAAAACTAACAGGAGCACCATGTCCCACCATGATGGTGGTCTTGGTTTGGATGCTTGTTTGGTATAGTGTACGGCAGTTTAGAGGTTTTGGGTTTAAGTGATTTGTTGGGTTTAGTTTTTTTGGTAGTTGGGACTGTAGGTGTGACACTGTGACACTGTGTGACACTGTGTGATACTGTGTGANTAGTTTTCTGTGTAGTTCTGTGTGACACTGTGTGACACTGTGCGACACTGTGACACTGTGACACTGTGTGACACTGTGTGACACTGTGTGACACTGTGACACTGCTGCTCCATCCCCCTGCATCTCCCTCCAGCCCCTGCTTGGTGCAAGGAGAGAGCAACAGGGCTGCTGGAGAGTGAGGGCTGGAGCTCAGGACAGACAGACAGACAGCCTTGGGCCTGGTGGCTCCCAGCAAAGAGCTTGTCCTGAGCTCCTCAGTCCCTTCTCCCCAGCTGCACCCTGACTTTCCAGTCACAACTGAGTTTAGCAGCCAGCACAGACACCGAGTCCTTTATCTGGGGTTATATTTCAGCGTCCCGAAGTCTGGAGCCCTTGAAGTGCCGGTTGGGTACTCCTGCCTCACTGTTTATACTCCTCTGCCCTGCTGGAGCCAGCTCTGCCTTCCCCTGCCCTGCTATCTCACAAAAACACGGTTACAAAACAAGCCTGGGTCCCGGAGCTATGAACAGGTCTTTATTTGCTGAGGTTTCTGTTGGTGTTTTTTTTTTCTTTCTTTTTTTTTTTTTTTCCTTTCTTCCCTTTGAATGAAATTCCTGCCAGCTCTAAGAGAGAGAGAGAGAGAGAGAGAGAGGGAAAGAGTAGAAAGTTTAACTCCTCCCATTGGAGTGTCTCACGCCCCTGCCTAGCCCTTGAAACCCAATAACCAAGATCATTCAGCAATGCCTCCCCTTGCCTGGCTGCATCCTCCCCGCACCGGGACCTGCCGGGGATCCCGTACCCGCTGCGTGCCGGGAGCCGGCCCCGCCGAGCCCCGCAGCCGCCCGGCGGCCGGGGCCAGGATGGGCACCCTCCTCCTCTGGGGCATTCTCCTGGCGACCTGTGCCCGCTGCCAGGCGGTGCCTGTGGAGCCAGGTGCTGCGCCCTCCTGCCCGCCCCAGTGCCACTGCGAACAGGATGGCATCGTGCTCTCGGTGGATTGCTCCGAGCTGGGGCTGTCGGAGGTCCCCGCCAGCCTGAGCCCTCTCACCGCGTACCTGTAAGTACAGCCCTTGCCGCTTCTTTTGCAATGCTTTCCCCGGACCCCTTCAACAGCTGCGGCTTTCCTCCGGCTTGGAAGTTTGTGCCACATATTCCCGAAATTAGATTTCCTGTGGAAATTAGAAACCGAGCAAAATGACAACAAAAAAAAGGCAGCTCTTTGGGCAGGACCTGCCAAGCTCCCCTCCTCCCGCGCCCCTCCGCAAGCGCTGTTTATTCTGCGATGTTCTGCTCTGCTCCGTGATCGCAGCGGACCGGGGGAACTGACTTGCTGGGTCGATTTTGATTGTCTGAGCACATAATGGAGTATTTTTACACAGCAATTAGCGCAAACTGCTGTGGGATCCTTCTGTCAAGCATTTCAATAGCTGCAATAACTCAGAGCTTTGCGGGGTTTGGGTTGTGCTGGCCACCAGCAGTGTCCGAGCTGCCTTTTTAAAACCTGTATTAAAGCCTTGTAAGAGGTCTGGGGAATTGGTAAATGCTGTGATTATTTATGCATTAATTTTATTTAAAAATTCTTGATTATCTTTCATATCCCTTCTGATGTTAATACCCCAAAGAGTTAATTGACAGACACTGCGGCGTTCGTTTCGAGCCCCAGAGGTGCTCTCAGTGCCATCTTACTGGTGATGACTGAGGATCCTGATAAACGACTGCGGAAAAATCTCAGGGTTTAACTGGGAGAGGAAATCTCCCTCTCAGGGAGACAAGTTATCCCTGAGGAAGATGCTTCCTGGGTTTATCCGCAGCGCCGCAGCCACGAGCCACAGCTGTTCAGGGGACAGGCGGGGAAGCGCTGTGGTATTCCCAGCTCGGAATGCCAGGGCACTGCCAAGGGAAGCTGTGTGTACCGCAGGCGCCAGGGGCCACCGGCAGCCTCAGGCAGTGCTGGGGGTGTTCGTGCTGTGCTCGCTGCTGAGAGGGGACTCGTGTCTGGGAGTGGCACACAGAGCGTGGTGTTGGTTTTCCGGCGTTCCTGGATTGTGCTCAGACGCAGGTGCTCCGCTGCCGGAGCAAAGCACCCAAACCCGTCCAGGAAGGGCTTTGCACAGCCAGGGAGAAACTGCCACAGCTGGACGAGGGCTTCTCTGATCCTCCTGCTCGCTTGAGCAGCACAATCTTGTGCCAGCCACTGGATGGCCAGAGCTGTACTGGGTTAGCTGCGAGAGAAATAAGACAGGAAAGGACGATGCTCACTGGAGACCATGAAAGATGAGAGAAATGTGTAATGCAGGCTGTATTTCCCCTGGGAGAGGGAACCACTTATTACATGAGGTGTGACTGCACAGAACTGTTCCCGAGGCTTGGTTTGGAACCGGCTGCCCACGAGTCAAAAGTCACAGGACCATGTGGGAGAATGCAGAACATTGCAGCACTGCTGATTCTGTAGGGACAGGGGGCAGCCCCATCAGGCACCCACTTCACCCTGAGGTATCACAGGATGGGGCACCCGTTGCTGCCACTCCGTAGAAAAGACACTGCAGGTCATCCCCAGAGAGCTGTCCCTTGGGCTGGGAGCTGCAGAGCTGCCCGCACGAACCCAGGGACTCCGGCCACGGTGGTTGGAGCGGGGACACAGAGCCCTGGGACACGGATCTCTGTGCATGGACCCAGCGGGTGCCTGCTTGGAGGGGCTGCCAGCCCGGTGCGAGTGCGGCCGGTGACTGATACGGCTGCAGCCAGAGCCCTGGATTTCAGCGAGACTGGATGCTCGGGGTAGCCCTGGAGCATCCAGCACATCGGGATGGTGCTGGTGCGATCCCTTGGCCGCTCCCCGTGTCTGTACCGGCCATGCTCTACGTGTCGGTACAGACCCCGCTCTCCCCGTGTCCGCACAGACCCCGCTCCCCGTGTCTGCACAGACCCCGCTCCCCGTGTCTGTACCGGCCCCGCTGTCCCGTGTCTGCACAGACCCCGCTCTCCCCGTGTCTGTACCGGCCCCGCTGTCCCCGTGTCTGCACAGACCCCGCTCTCCCCGTGTCTGCACAGACCCCGCTCTCCCCGTGTCTGCACAGACCCCGCTCTCCCCGTGTCTGCACAGACCCCGCTCTCCCCGTGTCTGCACAGACCCCGCTCTCCCCGTGTCTGCACAGACCCCGCTCTCCCCGTGTCTGCACAGACCCCGCTCTCCCCGTGTCTGCACAGACCCCGCTCTCCCCGTGTCTGCACAGACCCCGCTCTCCCCGTGTCTGCACAGACCCCGCTCTCCCCGTGTCTGCACAGACCCCGCTCTCCCCGTGTCTGCACAGACCCCGCTCTCCCCGTGTCTGCACAGACCCCGCTCTCCCCGTGTCTGCACAGACCCCGCTCTCCCCGTGTCTGCACAGACCCCGCTCTCCCCGTGTCTGCACAGACCCCGCTCTCCCCGTGTCTGCACAGACCCCGCTCTCCCCGTGTCTGCACAGACCCCGCTCTCCCCGTGTCTGCACAGACCCCGCTCTCCCCGTGTCTGCACAGACCCCGCTCTCCCCGTGTCTGCACAGGCCCCGCTCTCCCCGTGTCTGCACCGGCCCCGCTGTCCCGTGTCTCACACGGTGGCTCCGGTGGCAGTGGCGCCCCTTTGCACGGGCAGAGCCCCTCTCCGAGCCCGGCCGGGGGGTCCCTCCGGGTGCACCGGGCCGGGGGTGTTGGAGGGGGCCTCAGTTTTCCTCCCTCCCTCTTTCCCACCAACGCGTTTGGTGCTTCTCCATTAAACCCTGCCAGTGAGAGAACCAAACAGATACGATGGAGGCAGAAAGTCAGGACTAACTGGGAATGACTGGAGGAGGACTGGAGAGCTGGTTTTCTCCCTGCTCCTGTCACTACTGTTAGCAAGTTATTTGAGGTTAGCTTCCCAGGTACAAGTGTGCAGCCAGGGCTGGTTTGTCAAAGCAAATCAGCATACATTTCGTAAAAAGTATGGATATTGGAGTGACATTTAAATTCCTCATGGAAATGCAGGCTTAAACTCCACATTCAAAATGTAAAGAAATGCTGGATTGCTTTGGAGAGCTCCAAGGGCTGAAGAGGGAGCCCTGGAATAGCAGCAGGAGCTGGTGGGCAGCTGCTTGCAAAACTTTCCAGCTCCTTTGCTCCGTGCCCTGTCTTCTCAGCAAGTCACTGGCACCGTGGAGAGCAGGGCTTCCTCCGGAGCAAAATAAAGGATGCTCATAATCAGCCTTGATTAGACCCTGCCTCACAACTAATGAGCTGCTGTCCATGCCCCATCCTAATGGTGCTGCGCCTCCACAGTGCCTGTCTCCCTGCAAGGATCCTGTCCTTGCTCATCCCTGCCCCTCTCTGAGCTTGGCCCTGATCCCACCCTTCCAAAGCAAAGTGTTTTCAGTGGAGACATCGCTGGTGGAACTGCAGCTGTGGTCAAGGAGGTGTTCCCCTTCAGCTGAGGTGCCAGTGCCAGTCCTGTGTCACAGAGATGTACCACATCTCTGTCTCTCCATGTGTGTCAGAGTTGATCTGGGGCTGCAGCAGAGGTGGCTGCAGCTACTGGGGGCTCCCTGGGAAGGACAGCAGCAAGCTGGGGTCAGGAGACTGGATTATAGCTAGCTGTGATCCCTGGCACCACTGCACACCCTGCAAGTGACCTGGTGGAGCAGCCTCGCCTCAGATTCCCCAGGGTAAATGCTGCATCACACAGGCCAGAGCAGTGCAGTCCCCAGCTGTCCCCACCTCCCCAGGAAGATGCCCACAGCTGGGTGCAGGGGCTCAGTGCAGCCCCCTGCCCTAGGATGGCAGCCTGACCCCCCTCAGCCCCATGGATCTGGCTACCAGCCCCTGCCAGGGGGACAGGTGGCAGTGCTGGGGCTGAAGTAATGCTCTCAGTTTGCCGGGGCTGCTCCTCTTTCACCAAAAAGAAAAGAAAACGACACCATGTTGCTTGTGCCCGCCAGGTCCCTCCCAGGGATGTGCTGGCCTGTCCAACTGTCACTTGCAGGAAAGAAATGGTGAATCTGTCTCAGCAGAGGACACCTCGGGATGGAAAGGCAAGAGCTGTAGTGCCATGGGCACGTGTGGATATCAGCTGGCCAGGGAGCACACACCCCCACACCCTGCACAGGTCTAGAGGGACGTGACACATCTTGCAGTGCCTTATCCCCAGCCTGGAACACGTACATGGGGAGGTACTGGAAGGTTTGCCCAGATATCCTAGGCTGGAAGACACTTCTGGAGGTCTCTTATCCATGTTCAAACAGGTCCATCTTGTGAGGCTGGTCAGGATCTTGTCCAGTAGGAAAACCTACTGCATAATCTTAGGAGTATCTCTAAGATTCCCTCACTTTTTTTCCCATTTTTTACTATCCCATTTTCCTAATATCAAATTGCAAATTCCTGTGGTTCACCCTGTGCCCATTACCTCTCATCCTTTCCCTGCACAACTCCTAGGAGACATTGGCTCCAGCTTCTCTACACCCTTCCAGTCAATAGCTAAAGAGAGCAGCAACACTCCTCCATTCCTCCTTTTTTGTGACTGATCAAACCTGCTGGTGTGAGCAGTGTGTGGGACACGGGCAGAGCACTGCCCTGTGGGAGAGGGGGAATGCAGATACTGCAGGGGAAGAGATGAAGGACACAAACCTGGAGGCTGCCAGACACCAGTAGCTCCATGGCTCAAAGCTCAGCTGGAGGAGCCATCCCCCACTCCCCAAGGGTCTCAGGTCTCCCCAGCCTCACAGAGGGGTCAGGCAGTTCTGCTGCTCTGTGCCCCATCCCCAGAAACACCAGTGCCTGCTGTGTTCTTGTCCCAGCCCCCTGCACACCTCGCCATGGGGCCAGGCACAGGCCACTGCCTGCAGTGCAGTTCTCTGTCCTGGGAAACCAGCAGAGACCTGGGGCAGGACAGAGCTGGTGAGGCTCTCAGGCTGTTGCTGTCACAGCAGGATCTGGGGAGATGGAAAAGCAGCAGGTGCTGGCTGCTCCCAGATATCACCAAGCATCTCGTGAGGCTTCCCAGACAGAAAGCTTCTCATTCTCCACACTGTTTCCTTTGAGAATGGGACCAGGAGCCTTCAGGGCTGTTCTCACCTTGCAGGGACATTTTGAAACATTGCCTGGAATTTAGCATCCCTCTGGGAGCCTGGGGCCCTGCATCACCCACTCTTCTCTGAGCTGCCCTCTGGAATCAGGTACCACACAGATCCCTGACAGGGATGTGCTGGAGACAGGGATGATTTAAAGCTGAGCAGACACTTCCCAGGTCACACAGTGCTGGATCCAGCATCTGTCAGAGTGAGGGAAAGATGTCTTTTTCTTGATATTTGCATCTTCTAAAGACCCACAGAGCTGCAGGTAGGTGAGGCAGCAGGTTTGGAGGCTCAGTACATAGCTGGTGCCTGGAGCAATACGAGCAGCAGTGCTGAAGGCAGCTCCCCTCAGCCCAGATCCCTCCCCATGTGCAACATCTGCCCCTTGCAGCACCCCCGGTGTAAGGACAGCCACCACACCCCCCCTAAGATGGGGAGCCCCCCAGGAGCTGCCACAGGAGCTGGGACACCAGTGGGGGGACAGGACGTGTGGCTGCTCTCTAGAAGCCTGGGCAGGCAGGACAGCTCTGGGTGTTGGGGCTGAAGGGGTGATAAAGGTTTCCAAAGATTTGGGGTGTCCTGCAGGGGTGACAGGGACCCCTGTGTGCCTTTGGGACAGTCACAAACCCTAGGGAGAAAGAGGGAGCAGCCAAAACTGCAGAGAGCACAAAATCCCAATGCAAAATGTAAATTCAGTCCTTCCTGGGGCCAATGCTGCCCTCCTGCCCCAGGTGATTTTGCACAGACCAGCGAGTCATCACCCTGTGCCTGATGTTTGCCCAGTGCCAGGGCCCATCTACAGCTTCTTCTTCATGCCAGGGTCACCACAGGAGCCCCAGGGTTGCAGCAGGACCCATCCAAACACACCACAGAGCTGCAGACTCACTCCCAGACCCTTCCACTTCTCAGGCCACGATAGAGCCCAGGACCACCAAATGCTACCACCATGCCAGCAGACATGGGGCTGCTCTCTGCCTGACCTTCTTTTCTGCTGGCAGACTAACAGGGAGTGCCACTCCTGCCCTGTACAGTCTGAAGGCCACAGTCTCATCCTTGGGAATGCCCAGAGTGCCTGGGAGAAGGGCAACCAAGGCAGGAGCAACAGGAAATGTTTATGGGGGGACCGTTGTGGATGAGGGATGGTGAGGGGCACGTGAAGAGCTGGCCTCTGCACCCTGCAGTGGATTCACAGGTTTATATTCACCATTGATCAACTTGGAGGAACTTTTTTTTTTCCCACATCCAAAATATCAGGGCTAACAAGGGTTTCCCACTTTCAGGGATTTGGGTTCCTTCAAAGGGACCCTGCGAAGTCCATCTGCTGACTCCATACAGGCACTTCATAGGGACACAGCTGTGCTCTGCACCCTCACTGCATCCCTGCCAGCAGGATCTCAAGGATTGTAAGAGGAGGCCACCTGGATTCAAGCCCAATTGCCCAGCACCTCAGTTACAACCTCAGGGTCTCCCATGGGTGGCAGTGGCTTTTTGCTGGCGAGTTGCTGTGAAGGCTCTAGGGGGTAACAGACAGCACTCCTGCATGAAACACTCTGGGATACCCAAATGGGCTGGTCCAAACCAAGACCTGCCTGAGCCCCAGATTTCAGCGAGAGCTGTTGGCACTGAATCCAAGGCTCTGGCTGGTGTTTCCTTCTGGAGCAGGCAGATGAGCACGAAGCAGAAACAGTAATTCCTGTGCTGTGCTCCCCAGCCTGCAAGGAGGAGAAAACCAAATGGAGAAAATCTGGGATCAGGCACAGCTTGTGAGAGAAACTGAACAGCACCAAGGAAACAGCGCAGCTCCTGAGCAAATGTTTCCAAATGGCCTTTTGTGTCGTCTGGGCAAGGTGGAACTCCCAGCCCAGCAAGAGCAACTGCCCTGCTCCCTTGGCCCACAGCAGTGCTCAGTGTGCCTTCATCCCTGCACTGAGCATGATGAGCATGATTCTGCAGATGCTTCATGGTTGTGTGTCTGGACTCGAGGCTCAGGGCAGAGCAGTGGAAATTCACCAAACTCTATAGCCAGCAGACAAAATAGTGGTGAGGGAGCCCAGACCAGGGGGTGAAGGGGGCCAGGGGTGGGTGGGAGTGCTCCGAGCAAAGCCAGAATTGCTGGACCATTAATCATAGAGCCACAGAATAGTTTGGGTTGGAAGGGACCTTAAAGATCATCTCATTCCACCTTCCACTACTCCAGGTTGCTCCAAGCCCCGTCCAACCTGACCCCAAACACTTCCAGAGGTGCAGGGGCAGCCACAGCTGCTCTGGGCACCCTGTGCCAGGGCCCCTCCACTCTCACAGGGAAGGATTTCTTATGAACATATAATCTAAATCTGCCCTCTGTGTGTGGGAAGCCATTCTCCCTTATCCTGTCACTATCTGTTCATGTCAAAAGTTGCTCCCCCTCTTTTCTTTAGGCCCCTTTAGGCACTAGAATAGGGCTCTAAGGTCTCCCCAGAGCCTTCTCTTCTCCACGCTGAGCCTCAGATCTCTCAGCCTGCCTTAACAGTGAAGTCAGTCCTAGAGCTGCCTGAAGAGCACGTTTGCTGGGATGGTTTTCCCAGCAATATCTCATTTGATTGAGAGGGAAAAGCTTAATGAAAATGGACAGTGTTCATGGGACTGTAAATGGTAGAAATGTAGCAACAGGTTCAATCAGGAGAGATTATTTCAATGTTCTCACTTCATGGTGTCTTTCTAAAAAAATGTTCTATTTACATATTTTCACTTGCTGGTGTTACATTTACCCAGAGGTCATTTAATTTTCCCATTGCAGGACTTCAAGGTTATCAAAGCAAAGAATTTTCCTGTTTTTAAAACAGAGTTTATTATATTTTTTTTGTTCTACACTAAATATTGGCATGCTGGCCCTTTGTTCTAGCTTCAAGGGAAAGGAATTTCAGAAGTCTCTGAATTTCCAATGAGTTTCATGACATCTCTTCCCATTTCTTCCAGTTGCTTCATCTCCCAGGCCCCTTTCCTGCCATAGGCTCTGCTCCCTTTCTGCTCTTGATGTCATGGGCTAGAAGCGCTCTGGGTCCAGCAGCGCTCACTTTCCCTGGCTGCTGTTTGCCCCGTGTGGGTGCTGCTGGGATGAGTGGGATGCTGTGCTCTCTGGAGTAAACTGGTCCATGGACGAGGGTTGCATCCCCCGAGTCCCTCCAGCCACAACAGGCAGGGCTGCAGGTGACGATGCAGAGGGCTGTGCCTACAGCTCCATCGCGGCTGAGACGTCCCCAGGGTCTCGGTTCAAAAGGAAAGAGGCATCTCTTGCAGGGCTGCTGGGAAGTGGTAACAGAAATCTGGATGTGAGCAGATGGCTGATTCTCGGTGGGGCACTTTCAGAGTGCCAGAGAATCGTGGGATCTTCTGAGCTGGAAGGGACCCACGAGAATCGTTGAATTGGACTCCTGCATGAGGGGAGGTGCCGGACCGGAGGTGCAGGATCTGCCCCATCCCAAGGCCACCAGCTGGTGCCCAGGTCACGCTGCAGGAGAGGCAGCAGCCAAACCTTCGCTGCACTTGCTGCACTCCTGGCAGCGCTGCGCTCCCTGGCAGGGCCGGAGCAGGTGTGCGGACGGGGAGCGCACAGGGAAGGCGGCACAGGGGGTGGTCAGAGCCGATGTGCACCGAGCTGGGGCTGTCCTGGGCTGGACAGCCGTGTGCGACTGCCAGCACGCCTCCTCCTCCCTCCTCCTGCCCTCTGCAAGCTGCTCCGGGACCCCCGGCGGGGACGCTCGGCTGCGGCTGGAGGAGAGCGGGGGCTCCGCTCGGGTTTCAGGGATGCCCCGCTGCGGGCGGCCGGGCTCTGCTCCCTCCCGGAGCCCGGCCAGGGGATGGAGGGAGCTGCTGCTCGCCGGCCACACGCCCTGGGCTCCAGCTCGCTCAGCCCCATCCCGCTTTTCCTCTCCTCCACCCCCGAGAGCCGCGGCGGAGCCCGGCTCTCTGCAGCGTCCTTCCACCGCCGAGCCCGGCTCCCCCCTCTGCTCCCTGCCCGCCCCCCAGGCTAAGCAATATGCCACAGCCTCCCTTCTCTCCCGCCCTTTCTTGAAGAATAAGCTCATAAATCTGCCCGGGGCAACGAAAACACTGAGCTCATGGCCCTTAGATCTGTGTGGGAGGAGCTCTCGCTGGCGATTAAAGGAGTTTAAGGTTTGCTTTGAAAAGCTCTTTGATTCTGGTAGGGGCTCCGGTGCCAAAAGGCAGCGATGGGGCTGCGAATGCCTCTCCCCCTCTGCACCTGCCTGGGTCAGGGGGCGCGGCAGGCTGGGGGAGGGACGGGCAGCGCGGCGCTTCCCGGCTCTGCAGTGGGACCTCAGGGACCCCCGGCCCCGCTCGGCAGCGTGGGGAGCATCCCCTGCCCGCAGCGGGACAGAGCCGCTGCCGCCTGCCAGACCAGGCTCTCGGCCGCGATGCCAAATGCCTCCGTGCCTGCGGAACACGCCGATCCCCAGATCTTCCTCCCAGGGGCTGGGTTGGGTCTCCGGCATGGGGGTCAAGGGGACACAGGGGACAAGGACCAAAGGGAGAGGAGCAGTGGTCAAGACAGGGATCACCAAGCAGCGCTCTGAAAAGTAGTGGGAAGGGATAGGGCAGGACTGGGAGGAGTTGGGGTCTTGGGGAATGACTTGAGTTTAGTAGGAGCAGAAAAGATCAGAAAGGTCTTGGTGAGGAGCAGCAGGACGAAGCACAGGCACCGTGTTGCAGCCCAGTCCAAACACAGCCAGGCCCCAGCCCGTGTGCAGAGCGGGGGGAGGATTCAGGGAAGCTCAGGTGGTGCCTCCAGTCCTGCAGGGGTGCATCAAAGACCCAAAAAGGGCTCATATAAAACCATTCCCAGATGCAGCAGCCCAGGCAAGGATAAAGGAGGGCAGCTCCCAGTCTCCTCCCCTTCATGGATGGACAGGTCTCTCAAGCAGGTCTCTGTCTCCCTTTGCCTTGTTTGCAGGCCTTCCTGTAGCTGCTTAAACCCCTTTGAAGGATTTGCAGATGAAAAGCAGTCCCCATGGGAGTGGAGCAAGTAGAACACACCTGTAAGGGCAGGACATGCTCAAGGGACATGCTGTCTCCTCTTGTGAGCAGCCACAGGTTCCACTACAAAGAGAGCCCGGGAGACAGGATGGTTTCCAGTGCTGAACATCCCCGTGGGGCACCAATTAGGAACATTCCCTTTGTTCAAAGGGGAGGTGAAGCCCAAGCACCACGTGTCATCCCATCAGATGTGCCACAGTGGGAACCACAGGGGTGGAAGGGCAGCAGAAATGTGGCCTCCTCTGCCAAGTATGGCAGGGGGGACCAGGGGCATGCAGGCATGGGAGCTGCCCTACACACAGGCTGAAAGGCTTTGTGATGTGACACGGAGCCCTGAAGGCCACCAGCCCCTGGGACATTCCCCCTGCCCACCGGGGCCACCTCCCGGCGCTGGCAATGCCACAGGAATGGAGCCGTGGGTGCCGCTGGCAGTCTGACTGTGGCCACCACCAGGGATCTCAGGGACCTGCAGGATCAGAAGGCACAAGTCATTCCCAAGGATGTTATCTGATGTGGGGATGGCTCTGGCTATAATTGCATCTCAAAACTTCAAGAGAATTCACAGCTGTGGGCATTTCTCAACCTCAGTAAAGCAAATGTTCATCTTTGCATGAAACCTGCAGGAAAGACATTTGCACCTTTAGATAGAAATTCATGTCCTGTCTTTCCCAGAGAACACAAGAAAAAATTCTGGTTGCAGGAAACAATCTCTGCAGTTCTGCTTCATCCCTGGTTCTGCACCCCTGAAAGTGTCCCCACCAGCCCCTCGGTGCCTGGGGACTGAGAAAGGAAACAGCCAGGTGAGCATTTCATCTTAGAATCACAGAATCACAGAATGGTTTGGGTTGGAAAGAACCTGAGAGCCCATCCTGTTCCACCTGCCTGCCATGGGCAGGGACACTTTCCACTGTCCCAGGCTGCTCCAAGCCCCGTCCAGCCTGGCCTTGGGCACTTCCAGGGATGGGGCAGCCACAGCTCCTCTGGGCACCCTGTGCCAGGGCCTCCCCACCCTCACAGGGAAGAATTTCTTCCCAATATCCCAACATTTCTGGGTGTGCGAAGTCAAGCCCCCTTGTCCTGTTGCTCCAGGCCCTTGTCCCCAGTCCCTCTCCATCCCCCTTGGAGCCCCTTTAGGCACTGAAAGGGGCTCTGAGCTCTCCCTGGAGCTTTCTCCAGGTGAACACCCCCAGCTCTCCCAGCCTGGCTCCAGAGCAGAGGGGCTCCAGGCCTGTGACCAGCTTAGAGGCCTCCTCTGGGCTCGCTGCCCTCCCCAGGCAGCACTGAGCCATCCTGGCTAAGGACACAAACCAGGACTTCTGTGCTGCTGGGCTCGCTGCCCCCAAGGGAAGAGTGAGGTGCAGACCCACAGAGCTGCACTCTTTGGTTTTCCTCTCCCTGGACACAGGGGCATGGCAGTGGTCAGATATCATCCCAAGCTGTTGTCCCAGATGTTGTCCCAGGGCCCTGTCCCGAAACTGGAAGGTCACCTCGTATACCAAAGGACAGAGATGTGCCTTTGGGGTCAGGTGTGTGCCCTTGGCAGAACCAAAGGACCACAGCCAGGACAGGACCTCGATTACAGGTGCAGCTGAGGTTTGTATGCTGCACTAATTTCCTGTGGCAACGTGTTCCACGGATTAATGAGGTCCTGTTGCACAGAGTGGTTTCATGTGTGCCCTGGAAACACCATGTGGGCCTTTCTGGAGCACGGAGCAGCCTTCCTATACAGGCTGTCTGTAACTTGTCTTCAGCTCAGGGCCAAGCAGCAGGTTCCTGTGCTGCAGGTTGTGTTTGCAGCTGCGTCCTGTGCAGGGAAGTGCCTGCCAGTTTAGGTATTGTTGTGCTTTCATGTGGTGTAAGGCAGCAGAAGATTTATTAGTGACAAAAGCATGAATGCTGGAAGCTGTGATTTATTGAAGAAGGGGGAGAGGAAATGTGTTGCAGCCCACGCTGGTTAGTGTGGTGTGTCTGAGGTGAGCTCGCACACGCTGTGAAAACCACCCTGCTCCTCCACTGAGTGCTGGGGCTCCCCTGGGGACACCATGGGGTGGACCGAGTGCCCCTCCAGGGCTGGCCTTACACTGACCATCTCACAGATGCTCTGAGGAAAGGGTGAAGGGACACAAGGACTCAGACTTTTGGGAACAGACAGGTGTCCCACAGGCTTTGGCTCCCTTGTGTGGTATAGGTGGGGCACACAAAGGACAGTGCAGCACCAGGAACAGATTTCTAGCTCTGTCCCAGCCTTATGGTTGACCCCAAAGCCCTGTTCTTTTCCTGTGCCTCAGTTTCGCTATCTTTAAAGCACTACTAATAAACCCTTCCCAACTGTTTTGAGATCAGTTGATCAAACCAGTGCTCCAGAAGAGCTGGAGACTCTCTGCACTTTTCTGCACTTCCCAGCCACATGTCTGGACCTCTCAAGCTCAAATACCTTTTAAAAGTTTATTAAAAGGTTCTTGAGCTTTCCATTCGTTCACCTACCACATGAAGAAAAGCACCACTGAACTCTCAGATTTAGTGCCTGCCTTTCATGTGTGCTGACCTCACCACTTCTCACTCACGGAGCAGCCGCAAGTCAGAGCAGTTCCCAAAACACTCCTCACAGCCACAGGCAGCAGCTGCTCAAAGCTCGTGGGCAGCACTGGAGGGCTCCACGGAGGAAGTGAACCCAGCTGGGAAATGCCAGCTTGGCCAGAGATGCTGTAAACCCCAGTTCTGTTTTCTGTAGGAAGCTCCGTTACTTTCTGCACAATTTTCCCTGAATGGATGGGGGTAAATAACAGCTACTTCAGCTCTTTGCTGAACCTAAAGAGGAGGGAAAAGGCTGGCTTGGGTTAAACAAAATAGGGATGTTCTCTTCAGGTTTCCCAGGCAATTAAAACTAAACCAAACCAAAACACAACATGTTTTCTCTGACTATCCCCGAAACATTTTCCTTTGACCCAAAATAGAGTAGTTTCTTTTTTGAGTCACTTGAAAATCTTTAAATCCTTTTTTCAAAAAAAAGGTCTTACAATGAAAAATCCCACCATTTCCCCCCAGCCCCACTGTTTTTTGTAGTAGAACACATTTTTCTGTGAACTCACATTTGACCAAAAGGTTGTGGTTCTACCTTGCCTGGAAGTTGCAGTCATCCTGATGAGCTTGTGCTGTCACTTGCTTTTCCTTTCAACACCATTTCTGTCTTTTCACCTCCCACTGCACAGACACAAAGGTCTCCTGGGAGCATCATCCTCATCCCAGGGCTGTGCTGAGTTCCCAGGGAGACTAAAAGAGGGGCTGGGAGAGGGAAGGAAAGAATCCTTGAAGGCTTTTTTTAGCTTCAGAGAGCTCCTCTGGCTCTCCTGACTACCTCTGGCTATTGCCAAGGCACCTTTGAAACACCTTTGAAACATCTCCAGCATGTTGGGCACCATGACTGGGCTGGAGGGGAAATCCACATTCCCTTTGAAGTCTGGATACCTGAACAGTCTTAGAATTATAGGGCTGTAATATACAGGAATGTGTGGGGCTGTAATTGTGACTTAGATCCTTGGATGAAAGGTGCTATGTACATACAAAAGGCATTATCATTATTGCTACTATTATTACTATTATTATTACTATTATTATTGCTATTACTATTATTATTATTATAGGCCTGCAATATGTGGATTGGAGATGAAAGTAGCACCAAAAGATCCTGAAATACAGGATGTGTCTTAAGGAAATTTCAGCTTGGAATTGGGTTTTGTCTACACAGGAAAAGCGGAGCTGACTGGCTCTGCTGCACTGACAGCTCTGGGGTTTGATGGAAGAACTCTGCAGGCATGATTCCCAAATCCAGGTTTCTCTGGCCTTTGGAAGGGTATTTCCTGTAGGAGCAATTCCAGAGCAGTTTTGGCATAAAAAGTGAAATCAACATTTTCACCATTCTTTACGAGACGCCCCGATTGCTCTGTAGACATCACAAAGCGGGTCCCCGGTGTTTGAGCCGTTCGGTGTGAGGAGTTTGGGACCTGGTGTCCTCGCAGGGCTCGGGGGCTGCAGTGGGACCTGGAGCAGCTCCCGGTGGCGCTGGGCAGGGGGGCAGAGCTCCTCCTGTGCGCTGGTCCTGCCGCTCTCCAGCAGAGCCGGGCCGGCCGCAGCGCCCTGCGCTCCTCCGCCTCCTTCAGCACCATCACCGCTCTCCCGGAGCGGCCGGGATGCAGCAATCCGGGATCGGCGTCCATCCTTACAGGCACTGTGGATCCGCACAGCCCTCGCCATCAGCCCCTCTCGCTGGTCCTGCCCTGCTCTGCACCCACGGCTCATTATTATCATAACGGGGGCCACGAGCGAAGCCAGGCACTGCAGTGGGACTCCTCAGGTCAGTCCCGGGGGGATTTTCTCCTGTGTCACAGGCCCTGCAGAGCACCAGCTTTCACTCTCTACCTGACCCGCAGGGGCCGCAGAGCAATACCTGACCCACGTGGGAGAGGAGGGAGGGATGACTCAGGTCCATCCACAGCAGTTTTTCCATTGTTAAACTCCCACGAGAGCGATCTGGCTCCTCGCAGGAGGGTTCGGCTCCGCAGCCCTCCCCAGCTCGTTGCCGACTGCCCTGATCAGCGGAGCCTTTCCCCGCGGAGTCGGGAGCGCTGGTGCCTCCCCGCCCGCGGAGCGAACCGTGCGGGGCAGCAGCTCCGGCAGCAGCGGGGACACGGGGACACGGGGACACGGGGACACGGGCACACGGGCACACGGGGACACGGGGACACCGGGACACGGGGACACGGGGACACCGGGACACGGGCACACGGGGACACGGGCACACGGGGACACGGGGACACCGGGACACGGGGACACCGGGACACGGGACACGGGGACACGGGCACACGGGGACACGGGGACACCAGGACACGGGGACACCGGGACACGGGCACACGGGGACACCGGGACACCGGGACACCGGGACACCGGGACACGGGGACACGGGGACACGGGGACACCGGGACACGGGGACACGGGCACACGGGGACACCGGGACACGCTCGTCAGCCCCGTGACAGCAAAAGGCTCTTCCCGATGCGTGGGGACCACCCACCGCAAGATATGACAAAGCAAGGGCTCTGATGCCTGGTGGCTTCCTGGTGACACCGTAGAGTCTGCCAGCACAATGGGAACGCGCTCGTTCTCGGGGTAGCAGACATCGCTGAGAGGAGCCAGCTCTCAGCATCTCTGAACCACAGCCGGTCCCTCCCGAGGAGGTGGCAGCGCTGCCAGGCCATCGCTGGGCTTGGCTGGAGGGCACCTCAGCCCAAATCCCTGCAGGCATCTTTGTCCTTAGAAGGCAGCGAGCGTGGTGAGGAATGCAGCTGGGATTCATCTCCTACCTTGGGCTCCGAGCTCCAGCCAGGCAGCCAAGTCTCAAAGAGCGCGGAGCTGCTCCCCTCCTCTGCTGCCGCAAGCGCTCGGAGACTCCGTGTCTATAAATCCTGCCCTGCTTTGGGAGGCAGGACTGCGATGCTGGCTGGCCGCAGAGACCCAGGCTGTTCTGGTTTAGGTGCTGGCAGGACCAGCAGCTCCCCGGGGAGGTGTTCACAAATGACGGGACTGTCAGCGCTGGCACCGCACGGGAATCCCGCCCGCGGGGGCCGCGTCACACGGGAGGAATGACAGGATCCTCTCTGCCGCGTGTCCCCACAACCAGGATGCGTCCTTGGGGTTGCATCCTCAGCTTCTTCTGGCTGAATTTCACAGCTGCTGTTTTTGAAATGTCCTCTTGAGAAGGCCAGAAGTCCAAAAGGCATTTTTCAAAGGCTTTTAGCCATAATGTTTCTTTTTGGGAAGTCTTTGGTCTGAACACAGATAATTATCAGCCCAAAATTACTGAAAACCACCAGCAATTTTCAGTTCTGATAAAAATGTTATTCTCCAGTTTACAGTGTCAACAACTGTTTTCTGCTCCCTGTTCATTACAGTTTCCTGCAAGAGGAGTCAAATATCTCCAGGCAGCTGTCCCCTGCAGCTGGATCCCAGCAGTCTATCCATCTCTGTCACCCAGCATAGTCCCTTCTCCCAGGACTGTTTCTGTTGCCTCCAAAGAGATGCAGAATGGTGCTCTGGCCCAGGAGCTAAGTTATGTGTGGATGGCAATAATATTTATGGACCTGGCTGGCTCGTGCTTCACTCCACACTCAGGTTCAGCTCAGAGAGGAAGGGTAAGCTACAGCTCAGAGTGGTGCTGGCTGATCAAGTCATGGCAGCAGAGGGCAACAGATTAGGTGGGAAAATCAAGTAATAAAGCCCATGACTATGGGCTTTAAAATAAAGCTCCAGAATCCCAAGATTTCCTGAGACTGTAGGAGCAGGAAATCTTGCCTGATGAAGCAGTGAGGAGCAGAGTCTCTCCCTCTATGTCGGGGTCTCTCCTTTGCAGGCAGCCCAAGATCAGGGACTGAGCTGCATGCTGGTGGGGTTGCCCCAGAAGGAAGGCTGGGATGGTTGAGTGGCTCCCCAAGGGTCATTGTGCTACAGTCCAAGAAAAAGAAGAGATGGTGTGGGTTGGGACAGAAGAGGTGATCAACAATCAGGACACCACAGTTCTCACTCTGGCTGCAGTGTTGCCATCCAGGCAAAAGCACGAGACACTTGAAGAGCTGCAGCAAATCCAAGGCTGACTGCATTGGCCCAGAGAGCTTCCCTGCAAGGCAGCTGGTGTGTGCTGCTCCTGACCAGCAGCTCAGATCCCACCCAACGCTGCCTGATCCTCTCCCCAGTGGGAGGAGGGAGACAATCAGAAGGGCAACTCTGAGATCTCTCATGGGTCAAGATATAGACAGTTTAGGAGGTAGAGCAAAGCTGGGTGTGCAAGAAGAACAAAACAAGGGAATCATGCACTGCTTCCCATGCCAGTCAGGTGTTTCCAGGGAAGCAAGGCTTTGTCACACCTCATGGTTCCTTGGGAAGACAAATGTCACAGCCACAAGTGCTCCCTTGCTGCCCTTTTCCCCACAGCTTTCCGTGCTGAGCCTGATGTCACGGGCTGGGGGACATCCTTTTGATCAGCTCAGATCACAGCTGTCCAGGCTGTGCTCTGTCCCAATTCTCACAAGCACCCAGACTCCTCCTGGTGGGGACAGAGGGGGGGAAGCTGCTGTGCCAGCCCTCCTCAGCAGCAGCCAGGACACTGCTGTGTTATCAGCACAGTCACAGACCCAAAGTACAGCACCCCACAGGCTGCTATGAGGAAAATTTTCTCCATCCCAGGCAGACCAGTTCATCTCTCCATCAACTTTCCCAGCTCCAGCTGCTTGCACTTCTCCCTGGCAGGATTTTTGCAGGCTGACGTGGAGATCAAGGCTCTCTTCCCAGATCCTGTTATCACCATGTTAATTCATGGCCACAACAGATTAGAATTGTGCTTTAGCTAATCTGATTGTTGGCCTTGATCTTTCAGAGCGTGGTGTAGATGCTTGTTGCTGTTGTGGGCAGGATTCTGCTCCATCTTGATAAATCAGCCCAATTCTGAGAAATCAATCCAATTTATTCACTTTATATCTGGTTCTTTCTGTAATGATTTTCATCAGTTATGTGACATACTCCACAACCCTGTTTCTGACAACAGTTTGGGGGCAGAGAGGTAACATTGATGCCCTCTATCTCCAGTCCCACAGTCTTTCCCAGAGTCCCACACAACGGGTTACACAGCAGCACGAGCCTTCTGGGGCAGGGCCCAGCCACACCACGATCCTTCTAAAGGTCCAAACAAAAATTAAGATTTAATTATGACATTCTTCTGCTTGGCAGATGTGAGGGGGTTTTGAACCTGTGCAGTTTTGTGTCTGAGGTCTGACGGGGTGACACGGTTTTCCAGGGTTCCTTGGCCTGTCCTTGCTATTCCTGACAGAGATTGAGCTCTCACCAGACCCACCAGGTTCATGATTGGACATAAAAGGGCTTTTTGTTACCCTGAGACACTGAGGTGTCTTGGCTGGGGATGACCTGTACCTCTTGCACATGAGGGAGTCCTGGAATTGTACTGGAGGAGCTTTGTTCCCCTTTTGTCACCCTTTATTTGTCTCACAACACTTCTTGTTTTAAAGTTCCACCTTGGCCAGCCCAGGTCTTGGATACGTGACAGACCTGCAGGGCTGGGACCAGTGTTCTCTGAGACAGAGCTCCAGGTGCTTTCTTGTGAGACTGAGATCTCCAGAAGGGAGAGCACGAGCAGAGAGGTTGCTGTGCACCCAACAAGGCACCGTCAAGGTGGAGGGTCTGGAGCAGCAGGTGAGGAGTGGCTGAGGGATCTGGGGGCACTCTGAGGGGTCTGGAGGAAAGGAGGCTCAGGGGGGACCTTCTGGCTCTCCACAACTCCCTGACAGGAGTGGGCAGCCAGGGGAAGCTGGGCTCTGCTCCCGGGGAACAGGGACAGGAGCAGAGGAAATGCCCTCAAGCTGTCAGGGGTGGTTTAGGCTGAGTATAGGGGAAAAACCTCTCCCTGAGAGCGTGGTCAAGCCCTAGCACAAGATGCCCAGGGCAGTGCTGGAGTCACCATCCCTAGAATCATTCAAAAGAAGTGTGGATGTGACACCTGGGGACATGGTTTAGTGGTGGCCTTGGCAGAGCTGGGTTAATGGCTGGACTTGATCCTAGAGGCCTTTTCCAGCCTCAACGATTCCATGACTCTGTGACCAAGCAGACCTTAGAGGAGACCTGGTCCTGTCCTGGTACAGCACTGGGGTTCCTGTGAGGCTCTGGAGGTGCCCAGATCCCAAGCAGACACAGACTGCACGTGTTCAGAGCAGCTGGGGGCTGGAGGATCAGACTGTGACAGCCACACCTGACAGGTCACCTTGGGAGCCACAAGCTGAGTGCCAGAAGCCCTTCCCCAGAGCTGTTAGAGAGGCCAGAAGCCAACAGTGCCTGCTCAGGGAGGAGGGAGCAGGGAAGCCACCTGCCCAGCATCCTCCTCAAACACACATCCCAAGCTGTGGGGAAAGGAGCCTCTGTGGAGGCCAGGACTGAGCCACAGAAATCTTTGTCCTGTGGCCAGTGCAGCAGGAGCTCACGGGGACAGAAGGTGCAGGGAACAGCAGAGTGCCCTCCTTCCTCACCTCAGCCTGTTTTGTGGGATCTGCAGTGGTGGAGGTGGTGTGGGCCTGGCATTTCACCTTCCCTTGGCCAGGTGCTGCTGGGACCTCCCCAGCTGGCACTCAGCAGGTGTGAACAGAGCTGTTTGCCCTGGAGATTCTGGAGTGGTGAGGCTGCAGAATGTGTACCCTTCATCAGCCAGGAGCCTGCCATGGTCTTTGATGGCTTGCTCTGTGCCAGGAAAGGTGTTCCACTGTTCACATGCCTTAAACGGGGCCCACCAGCTGCTCCCTGGGAACACCTGTGGGCTGTTTCCCACAGGTGGATCCTGTCAGCTCCAGGCTCCCAGATGCTGGCATTTGGGAATATTGCTGGCTTTTGGGAATATTGCTGGCTTTTGCCGTTGCTCACGCTGGTGAAACTTGTCTGGACAGGACAGATGATCTTTTGGTGCATGGGCAGAGGGAATGCCAATGAATCACCCACGGGGCATCTGCTTTCCAGACATGGCCCACATGCTTCACTGCCTTTCTCCCAGGAGACCAGGCCACAGGTTCTGGCCTCATTGCACCATCAGTCTGTGTCAGAGGGAGGGAACAGAGCTCAGGGATGTCCCCTCTCATTCAGGAGGAACACCTGGCTCCACTCCCCACCTGGAGCTGTGGGAGGAACGAACAGCAGGAGCAGCCTGACACTGCAGTAGGGGGGTCCTTGGCAGCTCTTTCCACCTGAGAGCCCCTGCATGTCATCTCCTGCTGGCTGTGTGTGGTGACAGTGTCCCTCAGGCACTATGAAGATGGCCAGGACCCTGGGGACCCAGAGTGGCATCACCCCTTGATGGACACAGCCCCAGCAAGGAGGTCCCGTTCCCCTCTCTGGGTCAGAGCCTGGATTGGGCACAGACTGCCTCTCCCCCGAGCCCCCTCCCACCCTGCTCTGCCCCCCCTGAGCCCCCTCCCAGCCCTGCTCTGCCCCCCTGGCTGTCCCACAGTTTCCCCACCTGCTGCTCATGTCCCCAGCACAGACAGGGCCGGGTAAAGCAGTGCTGAGCCCTCAGGCATTGGCCCAGCACACGGCAGCCAGAGGTGGGGAGCTTGCTCAAGCTGTGCTCACGATTTCCCANCCCTCCCAGCCCTGCTCTGCCCCCCTGGCTGTCCCACAGTTTCCCCACCTGCTGCTCATGTCCCCAGCACAGACAGGGCCGGGTAAAGCAGTGCTGAGCCCTCAGGCATTGGCCCAGCACACGGCAGCCAGAGGTGGGGAGCTTGCTCAAGCTGTGCTCACGATTTCCCAATCCAGGAGAGCACCAGGGAACACTGGGCCATAGATCTTGGCCATTGCCAGGGTACCCCCCTGCAGTTAAAAACTCCTAATTAGTGAACCTTCCCATTACAAGTCTCAATGGAACAATTCATTATTAGTGATGTGTGCAGGCTCTGCATTCCTCTGGCTCTGCTGCTTCTGCAAGAATGTGGGGACTGATCTAAATAGATGAACCCATCTCATCTGCCTTGTCTTTGGTGATTTAATAGTTCTCTCTCTAAGTCTTTGGCAATTACCTGCTTCTTAATCCTCCACATCCACCAGCTTCCAGGTAATGCAGCCAAGTGGATTTGCACTGAATCATATCTGGGGAAAAAAAGGAATTAGAAACACTCTGCTTGAGGGTCCCTTCACTGTTGACATCACAGCAACCAGCGGGGTTGTCAAAACACGAGCTTCCAAACTTCCTCCAAGTGTGAGCACTCAAACTGAGCCCTGCTGCCAAAAGCTTCTGTTTCCCCCTAGAATTCTCATTACTTAATGCTGCCTGTGAATTTCCTCCGTTTAAGTGAATTGAAATGAATTTAGGTGTCCTTTGCACCTGTGAGGGAGCAGGTTCCTGGATGGGTGGGATGGAGGGGAGCACTGTCCCAGTGCTGGCAGGCAGGGATGGGTAGCTCTGATGGGTGCACAGCCCCAGGGGGCTGCAGAAGTTTTCCAGAGGAAAGGCAGAACGTCCTCTGATCACAGCAGGGAGCTGTGTCCCAGCAAGAACTTTCTTTTCTCTATGTGGAGGGCGCTGCCTAAAACAGAGCAAGGTCCTTTATGAACAGTGTTGAAGGGAGTTCTGTTCTCATGCCATTTGCACTCCTCCCATCAGGAAATCGCCTGTCTGGCTTCTCCCCTGCTGAGGGAGGTGCAAGGACTCCAGCAGGGACAACTGGGACCTGTCAGCCACAAGGTCTGTGCTCCTTTGATTGATGGGGTGGCTCTACTTCAGCCCTGTGTCCCCACCTCATCCAGAGTTATCCCGGAGACAAGGGTGGGTGACTGCCATGATTTCCTCAGGGAGCTGTGGTTGTGGCAGGGCTGTTCCTCAGCTGGGTTTTTATCTGTGGGGTGGGTTTGCTGCTGTTGCCCTCGTGGTGCCCACTGAGCCTGGCTGCCCATGGGCAGGTGGCCACCCCTGATTTTATTCAGTTTGTCAGTGCCCAGGAGCTCGTGGGCCTCTCAAGGCAGCCTGTGCCTGCACTCAGAAAAGCATGGCCAAGGACTGGCTTTGCTACAGACTGATGGTGTAGGCAGCTGGCTCTCCATATTCCAAGCGTTTTAGATGTTTCCAGTCTGTTTTCCTGACAAGAACCTGGACAGGGAAAAGAGGCTTCAAGAACCCATCTGACACTCACATGCTGTCTCCCCTGGAGCAGCTACTGAAACCAGAACAAAACAGAAACAGAGATGTTTTTCCAGGCAGAAATAAGGTCCCCAGGATAGGAAAAGGCTGGATTAGAGCTCAAAGCAGGAACCATGTGTTGCCTTCTAGGGAAGGCGCGGCGACCTGGTTTTGAGAGCCAGCACGGCAGCCCGGCCTCACCCGAGCCACTCGGGCCACAGACACGAGAGACACCAACGTGGTGGACGGCAAATGGCGTCTATTACCCTACTTCATGGGGTTAGATAGCCAGGGGGCTTCACCACGTCACAGGGCGCTGGCTGGGTCTAACTGGGGTTAGTAAAGGAATGGAAAAGTACTGGAGTTAGGGAGGGTCGCATACCATAGGGGGTGATAAGATACTACAGGGCATGATGGGGGAAGGGCCCTATCTTTCCGTCACATCCGAGATCTTCCGGAGCACCTGTCCTTATTCTACCACAGCCATTAGGAGATGCACAGGCAGAGTTTTGAGGAGTTGTTGGCAGCTGAGCTAGGAAGCTTTTGGGATGATTGGCCCATTATTTATCATGTAGGTACCACATTACTGGGGAGGGGTCTCCCTGGGCATGGAGCCTCTGTAGAGATTCCATCTACCACCGTGTGTCCTGGATTTCCCAGTGTCTGATGGATGGCAAATTCTCATGAGCTTTTCAGTGGCTTTCTAGGAGTTCTCCAATGTGCATAACTCTCAAAGTAAAGAAATGCTGCCCTGTGAGTTCCCTTATAAAGGGTATTTTTTTGGATTTGACACTCTGGAGAGTCACCAACGTAGATGAGAGGGAAGGGACTGCTTTTTCAAACGTGTCTTCATGGGGATTCATGAAACAGAGGAAGAACTCAAAGCAGCAAAGATGCAATTTATTGGGTGGATCTGGGCAGAAATTGTGAAAGGTTCCCCACAAAAACAGCAGTTACATTTTAGATGAGAGTGAAGTTTGTAGGTGTTTTGTCTAGACTGTCTCTTTTGATGAAGTTGGAGACTCCCAACAATGAAAACCTGGCTGGGCTTTAAAGACTTCCTTTGATATTTTCAGAAGGGATTGTAAGCCCTTCTGAAGACAGAAGGGTACAGGATGCACAGCCTGCCTAGGTGAGAAATCTGGCCTTTTGTAATTTAGTGTGACAGAGAGTGAAATAACTGATAGACTTCAACCTGTCAGCCCAGACAACTGTACAGATAAATGAAAGGAGGAATGCTATGGGAAGCAGGATAAAATACACCTGGTCAATCAAACAGTACAAGGCAAACCATCATCCCACAGTTTAGTTTAGTTTCTATATTTACCCAGTACCTTAAAGTGGATGCATAACAGTGAATAACTCTTTTATTCCCAAAATGATAAGAAGTTCTTGCCAAAACATGGATTAAATCTGAGGCTTGCAGTGAGAAATCCCAGTAGGCAGCAAGTTTACAAGTTAAGAAAAGCTGAGCTGCCCCTTAATAGTAGGAGGGTAGGTACCCAGTAGAAGGTGTAGTGTCTTCATTAACCTGATTAATAAGGCCAAAAAAAAAAGCCATTCTGATTCCCTGGAGGTAGGAAATGTGAGCTTACATCAAAACAAGCTAAAGAGAGCTGGTGTGATTACAGATGCAGAGGCATCTTCAGTTCCTCAGCCTTGATCCATTTGCAGGGTCTGCCTATAAAACACACTCCTGGCTGTCCCCAGGCACTTTAGGCTGGTCAAAAAGAATATGGTGAGAAGCTTCTGATCTCTGAACAGCCTCCTGGGTCAGAAATGTGGCTTGCTCATACTTTGAACCAAGCATTCCATTATGGGCTCACAGCTGTCTCCAGCCAGGGTTAGCAGGCTGATGTGTGCATACTGCAGAATGATGGAGCCTCCTGAGCTGGGAAACACCCACAGGGATCACCCAGTCCAGCCCCTGCCCTGCACAGACACCCAACAATCCCACCCTGGGCATCCCTGGGAGCATTGACCACACACTCCTGGAGCTCTGGCAGCCTCGGGGCTGTGCCCATCCCTGGGGAGCCTGGGCAGTGCCCAGCACCCTCTGGGGGAAGAACCTTTCCCTGATATCCAGCCTGACCCTCTCCTGGCACAGCTCCACCCTTCCCTCAGCTCCTGTCCCTGCTCACAGCGAGCAGAGAGGGGAGCAGCCCCTCTGCTCCCCTTGGGAGGAAACTGCAGACTGAGATGAGCTCTCCCCTCAGCCTCCTCTCCTCCAGCTGAACAAGCTGAGCGACCTCAGCTGCTCTTCATGTGACCTCTACAGACCCTTCACCATCCCAGAGTCCCTCCTTTAGATGCTGTCTAACAGATTTGGATTTTTTTCCTATTGTGATGCTCAAAACTGCCCCCAGCCCTTGAGGTGAGGCTGCCCCAGGGCAGAGCAGAGCAGAGCAGAGCAGAGCAGAGCAGAGCAGGACAATCCCCTCCCTGGCACTGCTGGGCTGCTGCCCCCAGGACCTGGTCAGCCCTTGTGGCTCCAGGGCACTGCTGACTCCTTGCCCTTGCTGTGGGCCAGGAGCCAGGGTCCCTTCTGGTGGGGCTGCTCTGCAGCCTCTCATTCCCCAGCATGCCCACATCCAAAGGGCTCCATCCTGGGGGCAGAATGCAGCACTTGCCCTGGTTACACTTCACTCTTCAGCCTGCAGAAGGAAGGCTTTTGTGAGTGTCATAACTGGGGCCTTGCTGTGCCTCAAGGGAGCCTGCAAGGAAGATGGGAAGAGACTGTTTATGAGGGCCTGGAGTGACAGGAGGAGGGGAAACTGCTTCCAACTGACAGAGACTAGGTTTAGATATTAGGAAGAAATTCTTCCCTGTGAGGGTGGTGAGGCCCTGGCACAGGGTGCCCAGAGCAGCTGTGGCTGCCCCAGCCCTGGAAGTGTCCAGGTCCAGGCTGGACGGGGCTTGGAGCAACCTGGGATAGTGGAAGGTGCCCCTGCCATGGCAGGCAGGTGGAATGGGATGATCTTTAAGGTCCCTTCCAACACAAACCATTCTATGATTCTGTGATTGTTCCCCTCTCTCATTTGTTGAGGTCTCTCTAACCCTCTGTGTCCTCCCAATTTCGTGTCACCAACAAACTTGTTATACCTTCAGCTGCTTCCTCTGAGTCCTTTATGAAGACATTGAAGGGTGTCTTGCATGGGTACCTGCCTGGCTTTGGTTGAAGACTGTGAGCCATGAGTCAGCAAAGTCTTCTTTAGGGTGGCTGAACAGTTTACACTGACAAACTCCAGGTGGTTTTAAATCTGACCTGCAGAACTGCAGACCAGAGCTGGTTTTAATCCAAGGCCACCTTCTGCATCTTTCCAACAGGCAAAAGGCAAGATGATGAAAAGAAAGATGATAATCAGGAGACAGAGAAAGTTAATAGTGGTTGAGTTTTGTGTTCATGGTGCTTTATCCTCCTCAGTGATCCCACCCTGGCTGGGCAGCAGTGGCTCTGCTGCAGCAGCTCATCAATTGCAGCTAAGTCTCTTGAATTCAGCTACTGTCATCACTAAAATTAGTTCATGTAGGGAGGAAGCTGTGGCTGAAAGGTCTTTACCTGACTGCAACTGCTCCTCCAGCACAGTGAGAGAGAGCTGCTTTCACAATGACCTGATGGGAAGGGTCTGTGGGCATTATGAATGGGACAATGATGAAAACCTGTTCAGAATTATCCCATATTTCCTCAGCAACCAGGGCGTGGTTTATCTCCACCTAAAATGCACATCTAAAACAGGCAGCATGAGTCACACACTGAAAGGACTGGTTTCTCCTCATGCAACTAGAAAGGAAATCCAAAGTCTAGCTCAGATGTAGGCATGTACATCATAGGCTTCTAAACTGGGGTGGTGAGATTCAAACATCCTCTTTAATAAGTCCAGAAATGGGAAGATTATTTGGTGAAGTCTTTAATTAATTGGTGATAAAAGCTAATGAAGCTAAGAAACCCAGTAACTCTCTTTGGCGTGGCCACGTCTGTGATTTCTCAGAGTTCATTTCCATTGCCTCTGGGCAGCTGAAGCAGCCCAGGAATTCAGTGGAAGACCTTTCAGGATTTTACCTCTCTAATTTGGCATATGAGTTTGTGACAACTCAAATACTCTGGGACTGATTTTACAAGCTGCTCAGGTTGGTTCATGTCCTGTGAGAAGAATAATGCTGCTGTCCATGAACATTATTATAAAGGAATATTGTAAAACTCTAAAAAATATAATTAAAAATTTTGCAAGGTAACTGTAACATTACATAGGCCAAAGGGCATCACCAAATACTCAAGTTTGTTTCTAGTCCAAAGATAATTTTTGTTTTATCTTCTGAGGGTTCTCTTGCCAAACTTCAGATGTCTCTGCGTTGCAGCTTTGTAAAGACATACCCTACAATCTAATTTTCAAGATCAAGAGTAATGCTCTCTTTTCTCATCACTCTTACCTGATTTCCCAAACCTTGCTGTGCAATGGAAATAAGCCATCCTTACTTGCACACAGAGAGAACGTGGCACAGCTGAGGGACACACAACCCCTTGGCTTTCAGAGCTGTTCTCCAGGTGCTTTCCTGCTGGTCTGACAATGGATAAAGGAAGCCAAATCTCCTCCCAGGGCAGTGTGGTCACCAGCCCAGAGGTGGGAGGAGCAGCACTGTGTCTCCACAGCCAAGCCTTGTGTTGGCATAAGCAGGACTTGGGTGACTCCCACAGGCTGGGGCAGTGCCAGAGCCCTTCCTCCCTGATGGTGACTGGGATGACCCCGCTGCTGATGGAGACAAACACCAAACACGGATGTTATCCCCTTACTCCAAATGGCTTTGGGAATTTTTGGATTGTGCAAAAGGAGCCAGTCCCCTGTACCCCTTCACATCATTGGGAAATGGGGCAAATGAACCAGACAACTCTTAATAGCTAATCATTTTTTCTATGTAATTGCAGCCACTGTTAATATTTCTAACACAGGAGATGCAGGCAATCCAACAGGCCAAAAGGTGGCAGGGATGGGAAGAGCTGCTCAAATGCCAGGCCACCACCTTGCAACATAAAGTTAAATAATTTTCTTTATTATTCCCTTAGAACAAGCTGTGGGTATTTCCCTCAAAGTCGTTCTTAATGTGGACAAATCTGAAAACAAATGGGTAGGATGAATAACAAAAACGATCAGGTGGTGTTTGCACGGCTCCTAAAGGCATCCAAATTTGAGACTATTGACCTACAAACCACTGTGCTCAGCTCACTGCTTAAACCACTTCTGCTGCCTGAAGAATGCAAGGGGACAAATGCAACACCAGCCTTCAAAAAGCCTTCAGGGGCAACCCAAGGAATCACAAACCCTTAAGGCCATCAGATGGAGTGAAGGCAGAAGTAAGGAACAGAATTAGTAGACAAATTATAAGGGGTAAATGTGGCAGGAGATAAAAAAGAGGAGGGTCTGAGAAAAGGGAACCATTCACTGAAGGTGCCACCAGGCATCTGGTCCAACAGAAATTGGTGGTTGAATTTACAGAGTCTCCAAAATGAGCCCACATCAAACTCTCTTAAAGGGATTCAGTTGGTGTGGGCTGGTAACTGGTCAAGAGAAAGGAAATGAAAAAGTCTCTGGGCATTTTGAGAGGGAGAGAACTGGGGGAGTATCACAGAAATCTGTGCCTCTGCCAGGTGCCAGAGCTTTGCCAGCAGAACAGATGAGGGAAAAATGAGTTTTGAGAAACCCAGAGACGAAGTGGCACCTGTGTGCACAGCAGTGGGCTGCAGAGGTGTCATGACCAGCTGAGGAACAGCTCCTGGAGGCAGTGCAGGCAGGCTGGGAAACGTGTCAGCTTGGTCCTCAGGGTGACCAGAAAGGCAGGTGCTGAGGATGGGACGAAGCCACAGCAGAGCCAGTCCATGGAAGTCTTGTCTGTAGTCTGTAACACTGTGTGGTAGGGCTGCTGAAGTGAAAAGGAAGGACCAGAAGTGGTGCCTGCCCTCGTTCTGATCTGCAATTAAATACATATCTCATAGGCTCCGGGTCCAGAGCTCACAAAGGAGATGGCAAAAGGAAGAGGGAGAAGATGGGATTCTATGTCATCCCCATGGATCAGTTCCTTGCTCTGGTCTCAGATCCCTGCTTCCCTTGCTGACTCCAGCAGGTCCTGCTTTACTGCCCCAGCCAGTTTCACATGCTTTGACTCAGGAGCTTAGGAAAATGTTCATTTTGCCAGGCTTTTCCTCCCTTTGCTGCTCAGAGCAAGTTCCCACGCTGTGAAGTGTTTTTGTCGAAAAATTCAACTTGAGGAGTTTTCCAGCCTGTTGTGGGTGCAGGGTTCTCTCACTGTGTGTGAACTGTCAGTGAAACGATTCTAAAAGTGAATATAACAGAAATGCAGAATTGGTATAAATGAAATGATAAAAACATGGGTTACTGATCCCATCATGATATACAGACTAGTTCTGTAACTTACACTTGCACTTCTGACTCTTCTGCCTTTCCAAAATATCATTAACTTCACAGGAACTGTGTCCTCTGCTTCCTTCCTCCTGTTCCATCCTGGGCCAGATGTACCTAGGTCCCTCTGAAGGATTTCTGTCTGGGTTGGTGTATTGCTTTGGGATGGCCTGGTCTTTGGTAGCAGGGGGGCCACACAGGTGGCTTCTGTGAGAAGCTGCTGGAAGCTTCCATCATGTCTGGCAAAGCCAGTCCCTGATGGCTCTGAAGATGGACATGCTGCTGGCCAAAGCTGGGCCAACTAGAGAGGTTGGTAATGCCTCTGTGACAACAGAGTTAAGAAGAAAGATAAACAAAAAGGTTGATTGCCCAGTTCTAATTTCAGCCAGAAAAGAGCCAGGTGAGAACATGTGAGAAGAACAACTCTGCAGGGCAGAGGCAGTGGAGAAGGAAGAGCAGGAGCTGCTCCAGGCTCCAGAGTAGAGATTCCTCTGCAGGCCATGGCGAGACCCTGGTGAAGCAGCTGTGCCCCTGCAGCCCCTGGGGATCCACAGGGATGCAGAGATCCATCACAGCCCCTGGGGATCCACAGGGATGCAGAGATCCACCCACAGCCTGTGGGGATCCACAGGGATGCAGAGATCCACCCACAGCCCCTGGGGATCCACAGGGGATGCAGAGATCCACCCACAGCCCAGGGGGATCCACAGGGATGCAGAGATCCACCCACAGCCCAGGGGGATCCACAGGGGATGCAGAGATCCACCCACAGCCCAGGGGGATCCACAGGGATGCAGAGATCCACCCACAGCCCCTGAAGGAGCCCACACAGGAGTGGGTGGATGCCTGAGAGGAGGCTGTGATCCCCTGGGAGACCTGTGGAGGGTCAGGTCCTGCTGCCAGGCTGGAGCAGTGTTCTGGAGCTCTTGCAGGGCCCTGTGGAGGGGTGACCCAGGCTGGAGCAGTCTGGGGAGGGCTCCTGCCCGTGGCATGGTCTGGGATGGTTCAGCAGGTCACAGGGAGCTGTTGCTCGTGAGATGGGCTCACACTGGAGAAGTTCATGGAGAACTGCCTCCCTTGAGGGGCACCCGAGGGTGCAGCAGGGGGTGACTGCTCTCCCTGAGCAGCAGGAGAAGCCATGGGGCAAGAACTGACCAAAACATCCATTCCCTGTCTCCCTGCACTGCCGGGGTAGGAGGTAGAGCTGGGAAGGGATAGAGGTGGGAGGAAAGTGTTTCTAAGGGCTTATTTACTCCTCATTATCCTGCTCTGATTTTGTGTGCAATAAATTAATTGCATATCTCTAATTAGAGCCTGTTCCACCCATGTCAGTTTTTGCTGAGTGACCGCTCCCAGCCCTTATCTCAACCCATGAACCCTTCATTAAATTTTCCCTCCCCATCCAGCTGCAGTGGGGAGTGAGTGAGCAGCTTTGCTGGGTGCCTGGCATCCATCCAGGGTCAACCCATCACGGCTGGGCTTGAAGTGCTCAGTATATTTGGAGCTGGGGTGCTCAAAAGTTGAGCCATTGCATCAACAGGTGCTGCTGGTGCTACTTCTTTGTGAAATCCCCACTGTACTGAGGTGTCTGCAGGGAAGCTGAGCTCTTCTGAAAATCTGGCTCCAAAACAAGCAGCTCCTGGCTCTGTTTCTCAGGGCAAGTTCTGCACAGGAGCTGCTCAGTGGGAGAGGGAAGTATCTGGCTCAGGGGTTTTTTTAAGTGGCAAAATGCACTTTTGCCCTCAAATTGAACATTTCCTTCAGAACATGGTGGTGTTTGCCAGAACATCTCAGGTTTCCATTGGGAAAGCTGAATCATGAAGGATTGACTGGCCTCCAATGCCCAGTCAAAGCACCTGGCTGGCTCAAACAAAACCATGTTTGACTTCACAGAGACACTGAACTGTACAATGGGAGGCACCTGCTTGGACCTGTAGCTCAGATAATCCTGTTAACAGGTTTCCTAATTGGACCCACTGAGTGTCTGTGATGTGATAAAAGACATTACTGCTGGAGAACTGTTCCCTATGTAGAAAACAGAGAGCAAATATTGTATTTCAAGCTTTGCTGTTGTTCTGAAAAATACACTGGCAATATTTCAGTCAGCCTTGATCAGATTATCTGGCCTTTCACCAGGTCCTTTCTGATTCCTGGCTGGTGGTCTTTGTAAATGGAGATGGGCAAACTGTAGGAAACGGGACAAAAATCCTAGAACAAAATCCTAGAACAATATATTCTAATTGTTCTCACAAGCTGAAAAGCAGGAGCATTTGTTCTCAGTTGGAGACAGTGTTTTGTCTGAACGGATTTCAAGCAATTCAATCCATTTAACTACGTCAGTTTGCATGAAGGAAAATGTATTCCAAAGGTCTTTGGAAAAACAGAGCATTTCAGGATTTTCAGAGTTTTGCAGGCTTTGCCCCCACAAATTAGAAAACACCATGCTGACTTGCCAAGTCTTGAATTGCCATTCTACAAGCACATTTGGCAAAGAAAATGTCAGACAAAAGCATTTCTCTGTCTCTGCAATCGGTTCATTGCTTTGTTCCATCTTCTGCTGGCTCCCAGCACAGCTCAGAGGAAGGCAATGAGAGCCCAGCACAGCCAGTGGCCCAAATATTCTCTGGTGAACCCTGGGGTGGATGTGTGGAGGTCCTGAGCAGGGACTCTTCATCAGGAACTGTGGTGATAGGACAAGGAGCAACGGGCTCTAGCTGAAAATGGGGAAATTTAGGTTAAATAGGGCAAAGAAATTCTGCCCTGTGAGGGTGGGGAGGCCCTGGCACAGGGTGCCCAGAGCAGCTGTGGCTGCCCCTGGATCCCTGGAAGTGCCCAAGGCCAGGTTGGGCAGGGCTTGGAACAGCCTGGGACAGTGGAAGGTGCCCCTGCCATGGCAGGAGGGTGGAAAAGGATGGTATTTATGGACAGAGTCAGTCTGGGTAACTTGACACAAATTTTCCTCATCTTAAGATACCTTTCAGTCCAGATCTTTCCTCAGCAGCAAGCCAAGGGTGGCATTTTCATTTTGCTCCTCCTTTGACTTTTTTTGTCTATACTTAGAGCTGACTGTGCATCCCAGCACCACCAGCAGCTGTTGATATCCATCCTCTGGTGCCCAGGGATGGATACCCAGCAGGGTTCTGGTTCTGCTCTGGGCAGTGGCACATCTGCAGGGCCCTGCGTGGTGGGCGTGGACAGAGCTGGAAGCTCAGCAACAAATGTGGGAGAAGCTGCAGAAATTTTCTTTAGTGAGTGTGGTAGAAAAGAAAACGAAGGTTTAGTGGGGAGGGGGATGCAGTCTGTGAGCTGCTCAGCAGAGGTTCCTGTCCAACCACGGAGAGAAGGGCAGCCAGATGTGCAGGTGGGGGACACGGGGACAGTTTTGAGGAGGGAGAGAAGAGGTCTAAGACCCACTGGCTGGCAGCAGAGCAGAAATTGGGAATGGGACAGTGTGGGCTAAGAGCAGAAGCAGCGTGGGTGATGGTGCAGTGCCAGCTGTGGGGATGTGGGACTGTCCTTGAGCTGCTCTGTGCCCCTGCCCCGTGGAGCTCTCCCCTCAGAGCACACAGAGGGAGAGCTGGGCTCGGGGTTTTCTTCTCAGGAGGATTTACAGCCTGTGGTGGGAAGGCAGCAGCAGTATTAGTAGTGGAGCAGAGGCCCAGAAAACACAAATTGAATGGAAGGATGGTCTGGCATAGGTGGGCCTTGCTCAGACCCTCAGAGCCTTCCTCCAACTGAGCCAGGACAGCAGTGTCAACCCCTGCAGCACCAGGGGCTGCTGCTTCCAGAGAAAAGGCAGTTTCTGCTGAAACTCCTGCACTGACTGCCCTGGCCAGAGGCCAGAGAACGTGTGCTCAGAGCAGAGAGTCTTCCCAGGTGATGTAAACGTGCTGGAGGTCATTGGACAGCACACAGTGACGTGCTCTCACTCACTGTTCTGCTACTTACAGGGGTTTGCAATCCAGTTTTCAGGTCTTGGCAAGAGGTAAAGCCGTTTTTCTTTGGTTTTCAGGGATCTCAAGGGCCCAGACAAGGAAAGGGACTATTTGAGTGTCCCATGAAGGGACAGTGGCACAGCTGGAACCAGGGAGGTCACTCACTTGTAACCTCCCTGTGCAGTGCCAGCTCTCCGCAGCACAGCTGCCTGTGGAGCACACGTTGTCACACGTGTCACAGGAGGTGTGGGCACACCCTGCCCAGGGCAGGACGTGCTCCCTGGGCTCCACCTGCATTGTCCCCAGGAGCTGGTGACTCCCAGCTGTGCTGCAGGCGCTGCAGGCAAGGCAGGGCACTGCTTTAAGGACCCTCCATTGAACAGGGAAAAGCAGAGGGCAGATCTGAGCACCAAGCACAGAGTGTTGACATTTCTGTTGGCCCCAGGGAGCTCCCTGGCTTTGGGGCACCCTGCTCAAAGCGTGGCTGAGGGAGGGCAGGCTGCAGCAAGAGCAGGAGAGGTGTGCTGCACATCACACACTGGCCAAGTGGCCTCAGTTGGCTCTGGGGGTACCACAGGAGCAGCCCTGGCTGTTCACTTCCTATCTCCCACTCTCACCAGGCATTAGGGACAGGGATTGTCTCCTGGGAGCCAAATATTCACATCCCAGGTCACTTTTTGGACGAGGGGTTGGCGAGGAGCTGGGCAGCTGTAGGTTAGGGAGCAGAGAAGGAGCACACACAGGACTGGTGGTGATGCCAACCTTCACACTTAGAGCTTGCAGCAAACATCATCTCCTGGAATCACGTGAAATCAGTGTCTTTTCTTTGGGAAAGACATTTCCCAGTCCTCTAAAGGTTCAAAATTCAAAGAAGGCAAATAATAGAAACCAAGTATTCTTCACAGCTAACCCTTTTCACCAAGCAAGCTTTCTGACCAGAGTCATGAAGGCCTGGTTTTGTTGGGATGAAAATTAAATTACAGGAGTTGGATGCTTGATGTAATCTATTTATTTACCAAGAACAAACACTGGGCCTGTTCCCCCATTCACTGCAGAACAAACCCCAGCAGCCTTGCCCCAAAATCCCACACCTGCCCCTCTGTGCCCAAAAATCCTTGGGCCATGTCCTGTCTTCTGTCACCAGGCAGTGCCTCCTTGACTCCAGGACTTGATTCTTCAAATCCTGCACCTCCACAGCTTTCAGTCTGAGGTTCCCCCGTGGGATTGGGCAGCAACAATCAGAATGGTGCTTCTTACAGCTGGTTGTTAAAAGGGGCTTGACTTTTGGAGACTGGATGTGTTTGGAACCTAAACTGCAGCCGTGGATGGAAGGGAACGGGAGTGCACTGAGGTGGTTGCCATGAAAACCTGATGTCTCTTCAAGATAAATTAATAGATCCATCATTCTGCACACACATGGGGCATTTGAAGGCTGGAGATGGACGTCTCTGGTGTCCAAAGCAAGACTGGAATTCCTTGCAGGGTTGTGACAGGAATGCACTGATGCAGGTGGATACAGCAAGGAGGTAGGAATGCACTATCTGATGGAGCACAGAGAACTGGAGCACTGCCTGGAGTCCAAGTATTATTGAGATACTAAGTTAGGAGACCTGTTCCAGGTCTGAACAGGCAGATCTGCACCATAATACTCATTCCTGTAGTCTCAGGCTGATTCAGTGCTCATAACAACTTGTGTCTTGTGATTTGCCTTTTCATTTCCAAGCAGAAACCCACTTAAAGATGGTATTGGGGCAGCAGGACCCCAGCAGCTGTGAGCAGAAGTTGTCACTCGCTGCAGCAGGGCTCCAGGGCCCTTAGAGCCATCTTCAAGCCCTGTGTCCACTCCCAGAGCCCTTAGAGCCATCTTCAAGACTTGTGTCCACTCCCAGAGCCCTTAGAGCCATCTTCACGCCTTGTGTCCTCTCCCAGCCCGAGCTGTGAGCTCAGCATGTCACACTGCGTGTCCTCCCATCTCCCTCCATGTGCTGGACACCATTCCCTGTCTCCAGCTGGAGTTTGGAGATCTCTGTAGCAGCCACTGCAGAGTAACAGGATGTGTTACTCTGTTCAGGATGTTCTGCATTCCTCCTTCCATGCTTTACTGTTTCTGTTTGAGACATGAATGAGGCTGTTGACTTGTGAAAGTGCTTTGCAGCAGAATCCATCCCTGGTTGGGCTCTGCACGTCCCACCAGCCCCTGCAGTGCTTTGTGCCCCTTCCCTGGTGCCCCACCTGTGCCCCAGAACACCCAGCAGACGTGTCCCATGGTGGCACAGCTCCGTTTCCAGGGGCAGGGGTTGGCTCACCAGCAGTGACCACAAGCTGCAGCTCTCCCAGTTTCTGCTGGCAGTGACAGTCCAGGTCTCTGCCATCCTCTGGGCAGGACAGTAGAGGGGTCAGGATGCTTGGAGTGCCTGGCTCTGCTGCCAGAACCCCACCTCCAGCTCAGACTGCTCATGACAAGCACTGAGAAGTTGTAGAGACAGTCCTGGTGCCGTGAGCAGTGCCAGATGGGGCTCCCACCTCTTCTGCACAGCTCAGAAGGGACAGGAACCTGTTGGAACAAGTCCCAGTGAGGTCACCAAGTTGATAGAGAGAGAGGGAGCACAACTCCCACAAGGAAAGGCAGAGGGAACTGGGATTGTTCAGCCTGGAGAAGAGAAGCTCCAGGGTGACCCAACTGCAGCCTTCCAGTGCCTGAACAGAGCTGACAAGAACGATGGAGAGAGACTGTTTAAAAGGGCCTGGAGTGACAGGACAAGAAGAAATGACAGAAAGTAGGTTCAGATTGAACATTAGGAAAAAAAATTCTGCCCTGTGAGGGTGGGGAGGCCCTGGCACAGGGTGCCCAGGGAAGCTGTGGCTGCCCCACCCCTGGAAGTGCCCAAGGCCAGGTTGGATGGGGCTCTGAGAAATCTGGTCTAGTGGAAGGTGTCCCTGCCCACAGCAGGCAGGTGGAATGAGATGGGGTTTAAGGTCCCTTCCAACCCAAACCAGTCTGGGATTCTGGGATTCTGCTGGGGCACTGACAGATGGACAGGCTGTGGCACACTCCCAGCCCCATTTCACAAAAACATCCATGAAAAGCAGCTGATCCAGCCCTGCCAACTGCCAGAAGCAGTGTGGGGAGCACCCCAAGGGCCCTTCAGGACACTGACCTTTGTCTTGTGGCTGTGAGGAACAGCTGAAGATGATGTGTGGGCACAGCTGGCTCACCAGTGGGTACCTGTGCAGCCTGCTAAGGAGACATCAGCCATCCTCCATCACTCAACAGCACAGACTGGGCCCAAACATCACTTTGGGGCTGTGATGGTGGTTTCACATTCCCCCCACAATGTTCAGCAGCTGGGTGGGTCATGGTAGCTGTGTCAGCCCCAAGCACAGTGTAGAAGACTTTGTCTTTCTCTGTGCCTAGGTCTATTGGGGCAAGGAAATGCTTCTGATCCCAAAGCTGAGTCCAACACATGGGGAAGAAATACCACAATCACTGTTTTGCAGAAAGATTTTGCACAATTGAACTGCATGAGATAAAAACAGCAAGCTGGAGTTGGATGCAGTGCTGGACCAGCCTAGGGTGATGTTACTTGTCTCATTGTCACCCAGAGCTGCCTCCTGCCACCCTAAAGAACCACAGGCACCTGAAGCAAGTCAAGCCATGGCTCTCAAGATGGTTTATACAAGATCAGGCTGCCAGCAACTCTTCCAGCCATGATCAGGTGTCCACCCACACCCCGGGGTGCGTGGCCACATCCCACATTCCTGAGTGGGAAGGCAGTCAAACCCCAAGGGTTCCCTGCATTACCCAGACAAATGCCTCAGTCTCTGTGTCCAAGGCCAGCTCCACTCCAACAGGGCAGAGGAGTCACCTGGAGCTGAGTGTGCAGCCAGAGCCCTGCTGTGCCTCCACACTGCAGGCTCCAGCTGCTGCCTGCTGCCCCTTCCACTGCTGCCATCAAGCTACAGGTGAACCCCCCCAGCCTAGGCTGTGCAGAAAGAACCTGCCAGCATGGTTGGTACTATTCTGTGTCCTGCAGAAAACAGAGAAAAAGTGGCACCAAGCTGCACTGGGGCTGCAGAGGACAAGAGGTGCCCACTGCAGCCAATGCCTGTCAATGCACTCAACAGGAGGCTGCAGCAGTGCTGGAAGACAAATGAGAAAAGCATCCTGTGCTGTCCTGTGCCTGCCTCACAGTCCTGAGTCCAGCCTCCACCTCCTGCACTCAGTGAGGCTGTGCAGGGCACAGCATGTGGGATGTGCCCTGTCAAACATACAAAGGATGTGCCCTTCACCCTGGGCAGAAGCTGCTCCTCCCCTGCACTCAAACACTTGGTGCAGTTCTGGTGGTCAGCAGAACACACCTGGTGCTGCAGCAGGGGCAGGAATTGGTGGTGCTCAGACATCACCCAGATGTCCAAGGATGCAGCAAGCCTGATGTCTGCTCCTCACCTGGTTGTCCTCAGTCTCTCATGGTCTGCCCAGCTCTGGACTCACTCTATTGTCTCATCAGAAGTTTGCTTTAAAGGAAATTCTTCACTTTCATTAGGGCTTCTATCTCCTACTCTCAGTAATCTTGTCTAGCAGGACTGGGGTATGGAGGCTGGCCATAACTTGGCTCGAGAGAGAGGACTGCAGATGGAAGAACCCAAACTGTGGAGCAGTCCAGCTCCATCAGTTCACAGGTGCAGGTCCTGGTTCTTCCAGACTACAGAAAATGCTTCAGAATGCAGACACTGCTGCAGCTGCTTCTCATCTCTCCACAAACACAGTGCAGGACACAGCAGGCACACCATGTCTGCCAAGGAAACATGGGCTGGATAGGGATAGATATTTAATTCCCCCAGAACCTTGGTCTTTCCTGGGAAGAGCCATGTCTTAAACTTTCCAAAGGAAAGGTGAGGGTACTTATATCTGGCTCCAGCAAGCTGCCAGGCTGGAGAGTGCCCCTCCATTGACACCAGGGACCTGTAATCAAGCAGGGAATATGCAGGACCACCAGGTCTGATGGCCATAACAAAGAGATGTTCCCCTGCAGGAGTCTGCATCTTGTTAGCATGAAATACATTCTTCTTTCCATGTTTCTTCTGATGATGCAGATCAGTGCCTGGCAGTGCAGTGGGGCACCACAGAGGGAACCAGAAGATGCCCACGATGATCCACCAGCCCTCAGGGGCTGTTTGCCACTTAGCTGCCTGAAGACTGGGCAGCTTGGCCTCAGGGAAGACAGCTTTAGGGTGCATGGACAGGGTTTGGACAATGCTGTGGGCAGCAGGCCCCTTCCACGCCAGCAGAACTCCTTCTCTGAAAACCCTGAGGGATCCCCAGCACATCCCTGACCAGCACCCAGCCTGAATGACACCTGCACCAAGAGGCTGGAAGCCTCTGCAGACCACACACCCCAGCATCACAGCAGCCCCTTGGAGATCTCTTCCCCACCCAGCTCTCCTTGGCCCTTTCCCTGCTTTACTCTCCTGCATTTTCATACATCAGATGTTACACAAACCCACTGATTGTTCTCCCTTTTGTGCTGGGGCAGACAGACAGGCTCCCCAGACAATAGACAGGCTTCAGCGGTGACTGGGAAGGAGAGGTGGAAGATTTACTGCCATGAGGTAATTTGCTGGAGGAATTTGAACTTTCTTTGCTTCTGGAACTGCCTCCATTGTCCTGCCCTGTCAGCAAAGCAGAGACAGGGAGGGTCCCGAGCACAGGGTGCTTGCAACAGGCAAGGTTTGCCTTTGGAGAACCAGCTCCATTCACAGATGGCAGCCAGAACCTGAATCCTTGGGCTGGGAAGGTTTTCTGCCCCTAGGTGTAGCTTACCCCACCTGCTCTGACACTTCTTTTGCCAGATTTCTCAACCATGACTGCCTGGTGACCCCCCTCTCCCTTATTCAGAGCATAAAAATGTCCCAACCCTATTTCATTTACCTCATCAGCAAGAATTAAAACTTCTCCCTGATGCCTTTGATAGTGCATTAGGACACGGCAGGCAGCATCACATGCCAGATCACACCAGTGTGTGGGTGCATGGTGAGAAAGTCAGTGCAAGAGGTGAGGTCTTGTGGGCTGTGTGGGGTGTAGAAAAAATACTTTTGCAGCTTGCAACTGCCCGTGTGGTGCCTTTGAAATCCCTTCCTTTTGTGGTGTGGGTGCAGCAGGCACAGACCAGGAAATGCCACGCCAGCAACACCAACACTTCATCATCATCCTTTCAGGTGTAAAAGGCCACTGTGTTGGGATCCCAAACTTCAGGCTGCCACATTGCTTCGATTCTTGAGTGCTGCAGACAGGTGCTGTGTCTTTACTGAATGGCAGGCTCCACCCAACAGGGGCTGTAGCTGCACAGCTCTGTCACAGCCTCTCCTGATGGCACTGGCTCACTGAGTTTTCCAAGTCCTGGAGGCTGTGGCCCTGGACACAGGTCACTGCCTAAGGGAGCTGGTGAGAATGCTAACAGGAAGCTTCAGGATGATGCATTAGGGGCTCTTATCACAGCTCTGCACAGACAATGCCAACAGGTTACCAGGTGGAGACAGCCTGGCACACAGTCTGGGCAAAGGGTGGGAGCGTCAGGCGGGGATGTGCTGGGGACAACCCCAGCCTTAGACCATGCACCCCAAAAGTTCTGGTGTCTGGGTGCTGGGGGAAGGCAAACAGGTGAAATCCATGTCCAGACTCATGCTGTGGCCTCTGGTACCCCTCCCAGATATCAGTGGGAGATGCCCAGAGATCTCTCATCCCTGCACGTAACATCAGCCTTGTGGTTTTCCACCCCAGCACCAGCAGGAAAGACAGTGCTGTTCAGTTTTTGTAGAGCCCTAGATGCAGGACTTCAATGGTGCCAAAAGAGCTAATTTAAATTTTATTTAAGCTTCTGAATTGTGTCGAATTCTGGGGTTTTTTCCTTTTCTTGACTCCATCCCCATATGCAAGCTCAGCCATTTGAATTCAGGCAGGGATTTCCTGTGAATCCCCCAGAGCCTGTTCTCCACCCCTGAGCTAAGGTGATACTTCCCTTCTCACTCTGTGCAAATTTCTCCTCCTACACAAAACAAAGGGAAGGCAGAAATCTTTGCAGGAGCAATTTTTTTTTGAGTTTTCATTTACTCAGTCTCATCATGCAGGCAAACATTTAATGCTGGCCTGGCCACCAACAGGGGCTTGTCCATCCCCACAGCTGTGGCAGCAAAGCCTTGCCTGATGGAGCCCAAAGCAGGGACCCAGGTTCCAGAGTGAAGTGGCCAAGCCAGCTGCCCCCAGGCTGTGAGCACAGGGCCCCCCATGCCCTCCCTGCCTGGCCTGCTGAGTGGCCAGCACTGGCTTCAGGAGCATCAGCCATGGCTCTCAGGAGCTGACACTGCAGGGCTGATGCAAAACCATCCTGGACACCCCTCCTAGGACAGCCCCGTGGACATGTTGTCTGTCCTTCTGCCACAGTGCTGGGGAAATGTGGCCTCAGGTGGCCTTTCAATTCTCAGTGCTGGTGCCAGCGTGGCAGCGTGGGGGGCTGGAGAGCAGGGCAGGGGGCTGGGGCAGGGCACAGCCCAGCTCCTCCTGGCCCCCGGGTTTCTGCCAGTCCACACAGATATTTGGGTGCAGGGTGCTGAAGGGGCTCTGACCTCTGATCAGGGTGTCTGCCTCTGACAGAACCCAGCACTATCCAACTCCCAGGAAACAGAAGAGGGCAGTTTTGTGCACTTCTTTCCCAACTGACCTAGTTAATAGCTGGCCATGCCACAAAATGCAATGGTTTGAACTACTTTTGGGACAGGTTGAATACAATTGAAAACCAAACTTCTGTTCCATAAAAGCACCTGCCAAGTCCAACTCCAAATATAAATCATCTGCAGTGCCAGACCATCCCAAGGCAGTCCTGCTCCAGAGTGAATTATTGCCTTCCATTGCTGCTTGAGTGCATTAAATGTGTTCAGCTCTGCATTACATGATTGTTCCTTCCCTGCCTTGTTTTGGCACAGAGCACAGCACCCCCAAGACAAGCTGTTGGAGCCCAGGGCTGGGCAGAGACCCCCATGAACACCCCCATG
>WAAE01001525.1:190845-222646 GCA_013400495.1 Nicator chloris
GTCAAATGGCTTCATAAGGCCTTGGGGGTCACTCCCTGGGGGCATTCCAGCTGTGTTCTCAAAGAGAAAAGACCTTGTCACTGAAGAGCACGCAACTAAAAGATAAGAAATAATAAACACCTGAACAAGAAGCTGGAAGTCTCTTTCTACTCTTTTCTAGCTCTAGCATGAACTGATCTCAGAAGCAGAAAAAGCATTCTGAGACAAGCGAGCTGCAAGGCAAACCCTGGACACTGCTGTTGGGGAAGGTGATCCAGGGAAACCTTATAAATATGATTGTTTAGCAGGAGGTTCAGAGAACATCGGGCCCGTGGGTGAGGCAGAAATGACGGTCACTTTTGATATGGGAAGGGATGCCAGTCCAGGGACAGGATGTTAAGCAATACCAGTGACCAGGCAGAAAAAGGGTCTGCAGGGATAGCAGGAAGAAGGGATTATAGAAATTAGCATAAGAAGGTAGTGCCTTATTCTAATGTAGTAGTTCTCATAGGCTATATGTAAATTCTATAGGATTTGTGTCTCACACCAGTTAGTTACTGTAAATAGAATATTCAACACAGAATAGGATAAAATAGACTGTAACAGGAAATTCGCCCTCTTGGAACCCTCTTGGAACCATGCCAGCAGCTGGGCTGGCAGCTGATGGCAAACCCTGGCACCCACGACCCCAGAGAATAAAGCACGTGTTCCATGAGCAACCCCCGTCTCCTGAAGTAAATCATCTGACCATCAAGGGAACGCTCCTACACACTGCCTTGCTGCTCAGCAGGACTTAGGTTATGACAGGTTTTCTCCTCTCAAGGCAGCCATCCTGCAGATGTGGTGCTGCTGCTCTTTGCAATTTTCTGAGCCTTACTTGAGTGTCTTTGAGAATCCCAGCCTGCACAGGTAGTCCTTTGTCTAAACAACTGCTTCTCACAGCCATGACTAAAGTAGTGGTGCAAACCAGACTTAAAAAGCAAAGTGCAAATCTTAAGGGAGGTCCTGCTGCCCTGTCATTGCAATGGGCAGCTCCTGTCAGGGCAAAGCAGGGGATTAGAACCACAGGATCCCGGAATTACAGACTGATTTGGGTTGGGGGGGACCTTAAAGCACATCTGATTCCAACTGCCCTGCCGAGGGAGGGGGCAGGGTTAGGGTTAGGGTTCCACCAGAGCAGGCTGCTCAGAGCTGCAGCCAGCCTGATCCATCCTGTATCCTTGTGATACACCTCCCTGCTGGTGCAGAGCATGACCTGAATCCAGGGCACCTGAACCCAGGATAAAATGCACAGGCGCAGGGCTCTCACTCCCCCACAACCCTTCCCCACCTCTCCTGTGTCTCTCAGCCATTCTGCTCAGAGGAGGACCCTGCTGACCTGGCTGCTGGGGTGAAAAGCACACCAAAGACAAGAGACACAACTGGGAGGGGTCTCTGCCAGCTCTGGGCTGGGCACAGCCATCCCTCTTTGTCTGCCCAAAGTTTTGGCCAAGTCTTTTGGGACTGGATGCAGTTTCCCACCCAGGGGTGTTAAGTGCTGTCTGGGGTAGCCTGTCTAGGATGTCTGGGATACACTGCAGGACCCCCAGCTCCTGTGCCTGAACACAGCTCAGAGTTGAGACCAGGGTTCCCTCAGGGCCTTTCCTGCAGGGGCAATTCCTGCACCCACAGGGTCCCAGGATGGTAACTTGCTTGTAAGCAGCAAAAGGGTCCCCCTACAATGCCCAGGGAAACCAGGCTTTTCTCTGAGTAAGCTTCCTAGAGCAAAAAATGCTCTTCATCAAATGCAAAAGTTTCCAGGCAACACAGAGATGTGGCAGAACTTTTGGAATGAAAACATATTGGAGATGTTTGAGTCTGAAGTGAAGGATTTTGTTTCAATTGGGGTTTCGTTTTACTTTTGATTTTTCCAAATTCAGCCTCAGGTTAGTTTGTGCAGGTGCTGCCTGTCATCAAATACAGCATTGTCATGGCTTGGCTTTTAGTGAATGAAATGTTTTCATGTGATCACAAAGCATTGCAATCAGCCATTCAGACATTTTCAACTACAAAATTGATCAGACTTGGTCCCCTTTAAGATGTTTCCAAATTTTGTGTACTTCCAAGTAGTGACAGACACAACCTGCACTAAGATTCATCACTCCAGCCCTGCAGTTCACCTTTACTGCTTTCCTTGCCCCTCTCAGGGCTTTGGGACCAGCTTGTTCCCAGGGCAGTGGTGGAGATGTGGTGCTTTGCCATCTGGCCCAGCTGATGTGCTGGCATTTGGTCAAAGGCTGGATTTGCTGATCTTGGAGGACCTTAATGACTCTGTGATTCTGTACATGATTTGGTGTTACCCTCATGAAATGTGGCTCCCAAGGGGAGAGGCAGCTTGGCCCAGTGGTTTCCCAGTAGTGCCTTGTCCCAGTTCTTCCCCATCTCAGCAGCTTTTGCCCCCACTCCTGGAGCAGTTACCCACGGTGACTATACAGCCTGTCAGAGTCTTCCTCTGATTTGCTGCCAGCCAGAGAATGACAGGAGCAGTTTTGTGCTGCCAGAGCCTCTCTGTGATAGAACCCAGTGTGCTGACCTGCCCTTCTGGCCAGTTCCAGGCTATGGAGTTCCTGCCTGCCAGCCACGGGCTCGGCCAGTGGAGCAGGGCTGGAGACAACAGAGGGATCCTGGACAGCCCTGGCTGGGTCAGAGCTGGCAGGAGAGGGGGGATGTGTGCAGTGCAAACAGGACAGAGGTGGCTGCTCTGGGCCAGATGTGCAAGGAGCCCTTGCACAAGTTCATGGTGGGCACCACAGAAGGAGTGCAGGAGGGTTTTCAGCTCTCCAGTAGAGGTGGAACTCCCCAATTCAAATACTGCCTTTCCTTAGACCTCCAACTGATACTTTCCCAGAATATGTGGGGCCAAATCTACTTTGTGCAGACCTCATGCAATCAAAGAAAGGATGTGGGTGACAGTGGTTAGAGGAGCCCCCAGGCTGCAGCTGGAAGCATTTCTGTAGCAGGTGTGTGCAGCCCACACCCTCTTCCCCTCAGCCTGCTCCTGGAAGGAGAACCAGAGCTCTCAGCAGGTTCTCTGAACTGGGCACAGGTACCCAGCTGGTGGTCTGAAAGCCAGGAAGCACTTGGGTCACACAAAGTGTCCAGCACAGCCAGCCTGTCACTCTCAGGTGTTTGCTCTGGAAATTCACCAAGAGCCTCTGGGAGCCACAAGAAGACAACTTTCAATAACCTCTGCTTCTGTATTGCCCTCAATCTGTCTGGACCCACCGGCTGGTCCTGGGAATCAGTGATTTAGGCACCCTTGAACCAGATGTAGCACTGAACAATCACCCTGAACAATCACAGAGAGATTTATTCTACATGAATTTGTCTTCTATCTTTGTCTTGTGTCTGTACAGAGAGACTATAAAAATCCTTACCAGCAATTTGTACATAAAAAGTACATCCTCCTATGGCATCAAAGCAGCATCACACTCTGTGTCACACCTCTTCTCCCTCATCTGCAGAGGAGTCCTCTCTCTGCACAGGTACACTGACCCAGATCCTTACACCCTGTGGTCTGTCTGCTGTTTTGGCACACTTCAGCAAGCCTTGCTCTCCAGGTGGATCAGTGACTCTCCCAGGAGCATTTCCACAGCAATTCATTGCTGTTCCCCCCATGTGGGCTCCGAGAGTGGTTTGACCATCACGCAGATGGCACAAGGTGGGCTGTCAATCCCTTTGCTCTGTGCACTGGGGTGAACTGCACAGAGTAAACTGGTGTAAACTGGTGTAAACTGGTGTGAAGGTTACACCAGAGGTCTGGGAGCTGTGGGCAGGACATGCAGCAGGCAGGGCAGGCTGGAGTGGATGAGCTGCTTTCTGAGGTACTGCAGGGACCAGAACAGCTCCAGTCTGCTGGCAGGAGCCTCTGCCAGGGAATTTCTGGCTGCCTAGAGCAGCCCTGTGGCTTACAGCCATCCTTGGCTGACCTTGACCTGCTGCCCTGGTTCCATCCAGACTTGGGGAAGGTTTTGCAGTGTTTGGGAGGGGACACATTTCCAACACTCAGTTGGTGTCAAGGACACTTGCGTGGGGAATGCTGTGGATGCAGCAGTTGTGTTGGTTTGCTGTTTACTGCTTGTTACCTTGTTCAAAAGGCTTTGGCTGCTTTTGCAGCAAAGAGGAAGATGCTCCTGGGTTCACCTTTCCCTGGTACCTGTTCTGGGTTAAGACAAGAATTCCTCCCACAGGAGGAATTTTGTGCCCAAAAAGCCTGGAGAATGGGGACCTGAAACACAGCAGAGACCTGGAGGAGGACAGGGAACAACCCCAGACTCTGGACACAAGGGGAGGTGAGGTTCTTTTCAGGGATCTAGTGGAGTTCATTTAGTTGCCAAAAGCCAGGATGCTGCTAGGCTGTGGTTTCTCCAAAGGACATGGTGGGAAGAAAGGACATATACTTGCAATCTCTTTTTTCTTGCTTTAGAAAGGTGTTTCTTGTTCTCATTCATGCCTCAGTATTTCTTTTTAGTTTAGAGGTTCTTTTAGATTTGATGTGCTCACACTAATGAAAAGGTTGAGGTTGAGCCAGCTCATCCACTTGCCAACTCTGAATCTTATGAAGTTAGGCTAACATGTAAAAAAGAGTTTTAAAGAGGATGAGAAGTCCTGCTTTGACATTTTCTGGACAGAAAGTACTTTTCTTTTCAGATGACTTCTGGTTCCGAATGCCCTTTCTGGGATGATTTTGTTAATGCCAACACTGAAGGGGGGAAAAACCACATGGTTTTTATTATTTTGATCAACCCAAACCAATTCCTTCTGGACTTCTCTTTCATGGGAATCACCAAAAACATGAACTTGCAGAATGGTAACAGAAATGAAAAACTGTGATTCTTGCCCAGCATCCAACACAAAGCAGGCTGCTGCACTGGCTGCTCCATCTGGAAGGTGAAAGAGGGAATGGCAGGAGCCCTGTCAGCCTCCCCCTCAGTGTGGTGTGTGAGATTCTCCATCTCCAGCTCGGTGTGATGGGCACAGAAAGCACCAGGCACCTGTACACCTGCAGTGCCTGCAGTGCTCCTCAGAGCTGGATCCAGCCAGACAAGCCATCAGCTCCCAGCCTCCTCACAGCACCAGGGCTTTCCCCTGGGATTGTCGTGTTCCTCAGGAGCCAGGACAGCTGCAGACAGGAGGCAGAGCCCAGGAAAAAAATCTCCATGAGTTCAAGGAGCGTTTGGACAACACCCTCAGGCCCATGGTGAGATTGTTGGGGCTGTCCTGTGCAGGGCCAGGGGCTGGCTCCATCTTCGTGGGCCCCTTACAGCTCAGGATATTTTGTGATTCTGTGATTCTATGACACACTATGGAAAATCCACAGTTTTGCCTGTTTGGAAAGAGTGCCCTTATGTTCTGATCCAAGCCTCATTCCTCCCCCTGGCACAGGGGCTGCTGTTCCTCAGCCCTCTCTCCTCCATCTGGCTGCAGCTTGTTCTGCCAAGTGCCCTGACCTCCCACCTGCCCTGGGCTTGCACCCCACGCCCTCCTGTCCCCTCTGCCTTCCCCTGGCAGCCCCTGTGGCCCTGGGGTGGGATGGGATCTGCTGACAGCCCTGACCTGGCAGAGGGTTTCTAGAAGGGATTTCTTCTGGTTCTCACAGCAGCAATTCCCAGGGGCAGAAAAGCATCCCTGCCCTGCTCAGCCCCTTCCTGGAGCACCTGACACGGGGCAAAGCCAGGGCAGGGATGGGATGAGGTGCAGGTGATGCCTTAGCTTGGGTTCTTCTGTTTGGTGGGTAACTTTTGCCTTTCTATGAAGTGGTGCTGGGATCTTTTCCCAGGGTGATAGGGTAGGGCAGTCTTGTCCTGGCAGGGGACTCAAGGACACTCCTCAACTCCAGGCCCAGAGCATCAACAACGTGGGAAAGGAGGCCAGCAAGGAGGACGAAGCTTTGTGCCTTGGGGTTATTGATTGGACAGTTCACCTTTATGTGCAAATGAATGGGAACTGATAAAAGGCCCAAGATCTCATGACCAGTCCTCTTGCTTCCATCTTGGAGCCACCCGGGCAAAGTCACTGCTGTGGCTCTGCTGGTGCCAGGGTGTGGCCTTGTGGGCACCTAAATAAATACTCACTTATTCCTTTAACTCTGTCTGGCCTCTGTTTCAGCTTCTTAAGGCATCACAGGAATAGTAGCCAGAGTGTCACCAGAGCTTTACTTGCCAGGGGTCACTGCTCTCACTGCACAGACCTGGCTTCTAAAGACCTTCTGGTGCAGGAATGGGCTTCATCTCAGCCTGGCAAACTGGCCTTGGCTGAGAGTTTGTTATTGCAATATTGTGGAGATCTGGGGTAGGGCCTACACGTGGGGGATGATCCAAGATGACTGATCTATTTTCAAACGCGGAGAGGTGGGAGTAGAAACACGTTCTGCTCTTGCTCGTTGCAGTGCTATGGGATTGAAGCAGGGCTGGTGCCTCCAGATATGGTGTGATGCAAATGAGCTCTCACTGCTTTGATCTCTTTATCTTTCCTTTCTCCTTCTCTTTATGGAGACTGCCTTTAGTGTCGTTTTCAACCTGCAGGCTTTTAGGAAGGATTTCAGCTGGTTCAATGGCTCCAGGTACCATTCTATCCTCAGCCTCAGCTTTGCCCCAGGCAATTCAGGCATTTTGTGGTGACCTTGGAGATTTCAAGATAAAGAGGAAAAGAGATAGTGAGAACCTTTATGAATCACTCCAGTACAATCTGAAGTATTTCTGAAACCATCATTTATTGCCTTTGGGCTTCTTTTCTGGTGGTGTAACTGCATTTTTACTGAATTCTAATGAGAGTGGCCAGGAGAGAGGCACAGACAGTGCTCAGCACCCAGGGATCTCAGGGTGTTTCATGCCTAGTGCTGGGCCCTTCCAGGATAAGGATGGGAATTTTTGTCTGGTTTGTTCTGTTCCCCTAGAAATCAGACTGCTGGACTGGGAGGCCTTAATGCTGTAATTGTGCAACTAATTAATCAAAAGTATTCCAGGTCATTAGCTTCTCCTCACAATCAAAAATTTCTGCTCACTTCCCTGAGTGTAAGGAAGGAGTTTTGTATGGTCCAGGGAGCCACATGCTCAGCACCAAAAGTGAGAGGAGCTAGGTTGAGCCTGGGCTGGGAAGAGAGCACATTAATACCCTGAACATCTCGAAAAATACGAACATATTTATATAGCAGAGCAATGCAGAGGCTGAGAAGACAGTCACCATCTGGGATTCTCAGCAGCTTCCTGTTCCTGAAATCAGGATCTCAGTCAGATTTGTCCTTTGGGGTGACTTTGCCTCCTTACAAACAGGGAGCAAGAGGTCCATTTCCCACAATACTGAAAGTCTTGTCCAGTGACTCGGGCCATGTCTGCCATCATTTCCAGCTGTAGCCACACTTTGGATTTCACTGAGGTACCAGGGAAGCCAGAAGCCCATGGATTACCCCACTGTGGGCTCTGTGAAGGTCCAGGAACAACAACCTGAGCTTGCAGGAACCTTGCAGAACAAAATTCTTGAAGGCAGCTGCAAGAGCAGGACACAGGCTTCTTGGTCTGCTGAGTGACAGAGGGACCTACAGAGAGCACCTCAGGGGGCTGAGGCTGAGGACCAGACTTTCTGCCCCTTTGGAGTAGCCAGGGGTGGTTGGGGAATGTCTTGTCCCAGCCACAGGTGGGAGTTGCTCTTTCTGTAGGACATCTGTCCTGTGATGAGGACAGAGCACCTCTCTGCCAGCTGTGTGCCATTTTCCACGGCCAGATGCACATCTGGCTCCGAGGTCTCTCTAACTGGCCCCAGCCAAACCCTGCCCCTGCAGTTTCCCCTTCAAACCCTCCTGGCTGGGCAGCCCTGCTCCTGCTGTGTGACTCTGGGGGAATTCAGCCTGTGTTGCTGTAGGTCTGTTGGCTTCTGCTTGCATTAATTCCCACTGCAGCACATCTCTGGGGAAACACTCTGCTTTGTGAAGGCACAACCAGGAGCTTTGGGGCTCATGGGCAGGGCTCACCTTCCCCCCAGTTTTGTGGGCAGCTTTCAGATGCCATGGGTTTGTGAGACAGGCATCAATCCTGCTGTCCCTGTGTCACTGTTGGGCACGAAAGGACTGACACAGTTTTTACAAAGTCAGAAGGCCGAATAATAATTTTATTAACAAGTTAACTCTTTTATAGAGGGATACGATAGAGCTGGACTTAATTGGTCTTTGATTAACACACTATCACTATGATTGGCTAATTAAAATTAACACTTTTTTACATCTAAACAAGAAAAAAACCACTAGCTATGCTGATTTGTTTAAATTTTTTCTTTGGGTTGTTTTGAGAAAAATTGTTTCTTTAAAGCTTTACTTAATTGGTCTGTGATTAACACACTACCACTATGATTGGCTAATTTTTTCTTTGGGTTGTTTTGAGAAAAACTATTTCTTTAAAGCTTTACTGCAGCTGAGAAAGCCAGCAGCTGCCCCTAGGAAAAAACCAAAATGAGACCCACATCCCTAGAGGACCATCCTGGGGAAGTTTCTTGGCTCAGGCAAGGGTTGCAGGGTGTGCTTGGTGCAGCCCCCCTGCAGCAGCAGGAGACCCTGCCCCTTTGGCCTGGAGCATCCATGTCCACAGAGCCCTGCAGGTGCCTCCTCTGCCCTCTCCCAGGGGGCTGCACTGTGTGACATCCCCACGGTGACATCCCCACGGTGACATCCACAGCTCCGTGCCCCAGAGCACAGCACACAGGCTGCCCAGCAGTGCTGCCAGGGATGAACCCTGCTGGAAGCAAACTGAGAGAGAGGGCTGAGAGATCTCTGGAGACAGGGCTGCTCATGGAACACGTGGTTTATTTGCAAGGGCCGTGGGTGACAGAGCCCTGCTCTCAGCTACCAGTCCCAGCTGAGAGGGTCGTCCCAAGAGGGAGAANCCCTTTGATCTTTGAAGCTGATATCATCCCCGAGCTGAAGCTCTGTGGTCACCATCTCCCAGCCCGGGTGCAGTGCCAGTAGGGAACCCAGAACAGTGTGTGTGTCACCTCATCTTTGGGTAAGGAAGATCAGCTAATCAGTGAATAATCAAAGGTTGTTCATGAAAGAAGGTGACATCAAAGCAAATAATTTAAGGAACCCCTGGAGGGCCAGAGGAGTTGTAAGGTCTGAGGCTGAATCACATGAGCTCAGTTTCCATGAACTGTGTCTCAGTTTTCCTGCAGGTACAAGTTAGAAATGCTTACAATAAATGTTTAGTTGGGGAAGGGGGGAAAGTTAAATCACACTAATTATAGCCATGATGGCTTTGGTGCAGTGCCATTTGAAGGCAGAGGTGTTTTCTACACCTAATGCAAGAGGCGTTAAAAGGCATTGCTTCTTGGGTAAGCAGGGTGATACAGAGCAGAGTTTCAGTTTGGGAGTAGTAGAATAGTTCACTCTACTGTCAGCATTCCAGACCACTGCCATGAAGGATGATTTGACAGCAAAAGAATTCCTGCTTTTATTTGATATTTTGTAGAGAGGGCAGACAGGCCAGTCACTGGGGAGGGAGGAACAGGGAAGCTCTGGGACAGGAGAGGGATGGTTTGTCCCAGAGCACCATCATGAACTCAAAGGCAAGAATCTGGACAGTTCCCCTGCAGCTCCTACACTGCAAGCCTGGGGGAAGCTGCAGCACTCCATTTCTTCTCCTACCTTTCTAATTTCTTTGAGAGTTTAAGGGACTTTGGGATTTGAATCATATTCTTTGTGCATTTCTGTACTGCCTGCTCTGGTACAGACCTCACCTTTAGAATGGCTTCTCCAGTGCAAATGACAACAGCCATGCACAGACATGAGTGATGGGGCTTGTGTTTGGCTTTCCAGGATGCTCAGTCACTCAGAGAGAGCCCCAGCTTGGAAAGCCAAAGTCACTGACACAGCTGAGAAAGGTCAGAGGAGCCCCTAACCCATTCAGTCCATGGATCCCTGTTTCTTCAGCCAGGTGCTGCAGAAAACAATAATCCAACCAGGTTCAAATACCATGGGTTCCTTTTAAATTAACTAAATGTGGCTAGCTGAGGTAACCACCCCCAAACACTGAAGAGATAAACAGCTTCTCTGATTGCTCTGACAGGAAGCATTTCCACCCTTGCATGTGTTGGGATGTACATAACATAAGAAACTTTACTAAGAGGAAAAGCACGAGCTGGGGAAAACACAGCAACAAGTCAACAACATCTTTAAATGAGTAATAAGTCAAATATTTACTCCCACAACACTTCAGGCAAGAATCCTGTACCTCAGCTTTCACACAAGCATGGACAGCCTGTGGAGAAACATCTTGTACTTTTGTGGCTAGAAAAATCACCGGGTCCAGGGCTGTGCTTGGGAAGTTGATTTCCAGCCCTTGGAGGAATTTGCTCTTCCTTCACACCATTTGTCCTTGCACATTCCACGCTGTCCTCACACCACAGCCAGGCCAGGAATTCCACCAGGCCAAGTCGGGTGTGAGTCCCCAGCTCTGGAGGAGCTGGCGGGGGGTCCCTGCAGGATGTCACACTGCAGAGTTAATGCCAAAACTGAGTCCCTGCAACCTTTGCCTTGCTGCTCATTAGCTGCCAAACCACTGCCAGGATTGGCACTTTCGGGGTGCCCTTTTCAGGGCTGTCAGTGTGGATGTATTACACTTGAGTCCTGCAGGACTGCAAACCACCAGAGTGTTCAAACAGCCAAAACATCAGGGACTTTTAAATAAAATGACTCAAAATATTTTCTATGTAACAACCTCGAAAATACAGGCTGGACTTTTCTGCACTGCCTGAAGAGGTGGTGGGAGAGAGCCCCTTGTCTCAGACCTGCCTGTGGCCAGGATCCCCAGGGCTGCAGGGGGGTGGGAGGGAGGGAAGGGGGGCTTTTAAAGAAAAGCCACACACTGTGCAGCTGGGATGGGATGGGATCTCTCCTCTACCTTTTGGAAGATTTTTTCAGAAACCAGTGCATTTCGTTCCTTTTAGGTATGGATCAAGGCAGGAGGAAAGAAATCTCCAAGGCCAGGTTGGATGGGGCTTGGAGAAACCTGGGATGGGGGAAGGTGTCCCAGCCATGGCAGGGGGTGGAACAAGATGAGCTTTGAGGTCCTTTCCAACCCAAACCATTCCAGGATTCCATGACTCTAAAAGATATTTGACCTCCCATACCCTCAGTCCTGCTGCTGTCTGGGGCTGGTGCTGCACATCCCTGCAGCCACCCCCCACCATCCCTGTCCCCACCGTGCCTGGAGAGCACCTGAGCACACAAAAGGCACTTCCATGAGGCTTGGGAAGTGGCTCCTGCAGCAAGCAAGGGGTATTCCCTACACTGAAGACAGCAGAAGACGACTTAAGGAATATGCCTCACAGTTTCAAGGAGATCTTGGGTGTTTAGATCTGTGTTTTCTTTCACAGTCTTTCATTTTACACTATTTTTCGTTATTTTCACATTGTTCCACAACATGTCAAAACATCAGACAGATTCATTACAACACAAACAGGAGACACTTTGATGTAGGAAAAAAAGATGTTTTAATGGGTGCTAAGTAGCAACTGCCCTTGGGGGTTTAAAAATAAAAATAGAAGCAGCACAAAATAACATTTTAACCCTTGTATCCCGGGATCACCAAAATATAAATGCAACATTGCACACAGAACAGTGCAGGCAGTAATTTACTTTTTGGACTCATTCTGAAAACAGAATTTTGAATCCTCATAGATTTTTTGGTGAGTTTTCTACTACTTCTTTGGAGAAGAGAAAGTTATGAAGAAAGAAAGTAAACTTCTCCAGGAGTATTTTCAAAAGGGCTCAGGGAAGTGTGTGGTTTTGTCACAGGACACCTCTCCAGAGAATTTGCAAAGACACTTCCAACCTTCCCGATATGTCACCTGCCTCCACCAATGCCAAACAGAGCTGGTTAGAACGTGGTGCTTTGGGGTTTTTTGTGGAAAATGGTCAAAATGTAGAAGCCTATGCCCCCCCAGGTGTTCTGCTCTTTACCAGCAAAACTCAGGCACTTTTTACAAAGGTAAATTTTGTCTCAGTAAATTTTCCAATTAACTCATATTTCAGTGAAGCAATTTCCTATCCAGAGTCCAAAGCCAGCTGAGATGCTCCAGATCATTTGATATGTGACCTGTAGGATCCCAGGTGCTTTGAGCAGATGGAACAGCTCAGAGAGGTCCCTCTCCTATTGCTGGGTTCTCCTGAGGGTCTTGTCTCCCTCATGCTGCTGTCCCTGTCCTTGGCACAAGCCTCCTTCCAACACCAAGACATTCCCAGTGACACTGGGAGGACAGGAAACGGCCTTCCTGAGGCTCACAAGTCTGTGATGTTTGCAGAAGGAAAGAGTCAATAAATTACCTTTATTTTGTTGTTGTTTCTCCTCATTTTCCCATCACACCCAGCACTCTCTGCTATTCAGTCCCAGCTCCAGGAGCCGAGCTGTGCCCTGTCTGTGCACAGTGACCAAGAGCAGCCCCTCCTCCCTCACACAAGACTCTCCAGCACCCCAGGTGACACTGCCCAGGATTGCTTTGCTCTGTGGGGGACATGCCCCATCTATCCCCACTGGTTTTAACCACACCAGCTTTTAATTGAGCTTCATCTTACCTCTTAGCTGTAAAGGTCAATGCTCCCTTGCTCACCTGGACACAGCCTTGTCGCTTTGTTCTTCTAAGTTCTTTTTAGCCTTCTGATAGCTTATGTTCTTGGAATCAGAGTTCTCACAGTTTTCATGGAAATAATCTTTGTTTTTGTAACTGCTTCTTTTTGTTTATAATTCCTTCTGCTAGGAGGAGAAAGTTGATTGACTGGTGCTTTGACCAGTGTGGCTTGAGAGGTGGCAGTTTCACCCTCCAATCCATGGTCACTTTTAGAAATCTATAAATATCGAGGTCTGGAAATCAACTGCCCTTTTTAGCCTTGGCCATCTCGGCGTGTTCGTGTCGTTCATTTGTGCTGTACGGTGACACAGCCTGGGCTGGGCTGGGGTAAGCAGCGTGGGCTCCTGCAACTGCAGCTGCTCACGAGGGCAGGGTTACAGCTCTCAGGTGTCAGACCCCAACAACAGCCACGGAGCCTGGAAACATCCTTGTTTTTTCCAAACACCAGCTTGTGTACTGAATCACTTGGGGCAGAGTCAGGTGAGGAGCCCTGAGATGAGGAGAGCTCTGCACCTCACGGTGACTCTGCAAAGTGCAAAGGGCTGCAGACTCATCACCACCCTGGACCCTCTGGGCACCAGCACAGCCTGCTCCAGAGGCTCTGTTGGAGCCTAAGAGGAGATGAGCCTTTAGCTGGAGGTGGCAGAGGGAGAGAAGCACAATCAGCCAGGCTCCTTCCACCTCCTCACCTCAGTTTGTTCTCCACAGAGCCAACCTCTGCCCCTCAGCGTGGTTCTCCTGTTTGTACAGTGTAGAGAAAGCCAGTCCAGTGGGATGTACCCCTTCTCTCATGGGCTGCTGTCTCCTCAAAAGCAGATGTCTGTGCACACACTGGAAAAGCTCCCTGTGGGGGCTGGCACGGCCATGGTGACAGAGATGCTTCTGGGCCCAAGGACATACTGTCCTATCCCAGTGTCACGGGGCTTCCTGTTCACTCTCCAGAAATTGTGAGACAGCAATGCTGCTTGTGCTGTTGGGAAATGTCCTAACTTGCTTCATAACTTGGAGAAGCTCAGGCAGAGCCCCCTGAAGGAGCCAGCTCTCTCTGGCTGCTCCTCTCCATCCCTCTGCAGGCAGAGCCTGGGCTGTGATCAGATGCTAACGCTGAAATGCTGTTTGCAGAGGCTTCTCGCCCTCTCACTTAGCAGAGAGAGGACACAGAGCCTGGCACTGAGGTTTATTCGATGAAAAGCACTGCCTGACTGATCAGAAACCTCTGTCTTTCCTTCCTGCCAGAGACCTGAGCATGAACAACATCAGCCAGCTGCAGCCCCGCGCGCTGCGACACCTGCGCTTCCTGGAGGAGCTGTGAGTACGGGGCAGCCACACGGCCAGGGGGGCTCGGGGTGCTGGGGGGACACCAGAGGCTCCTGCAGCACCGGCCACAGCCTCCAGTGCCCTTCCTGCAGCTGCAGGCTGAGATGGAAGCAGCCTGAGTGCTGGGACAGGGTTTATTTGCTGCTCCAGCTTAGGGCTTTCACTGAGGTGGTCACCTGCAGGCTGAGGTGATGCATATGCTAAAAGCCAAAACAAGAGGACCTGATCTCCCATTCAAAAATCAACACTGTGCCCTGGAGCAGAGCCAGCAAACAGAGAGCTTCATTGCCCCTTCAGCAGACAGGGCCCCCTCACAGCCCCCTGCAGCCCAGAGACACATTAACCCCCGGGTGCTTTGCGGTCCGGGTGGAACCCACCCTGCAAAAATGAAGTCCAAAAAGTGTTCCCCAAAGCCTGAGGTGTCCCACTACACACCAATGTGCACTCAGGTCTGAGCAGACACGCCAGACACAGCAGCAATCTCAGGCCTGGGGATCACCATGTGGCTGTGTGTCAGTGAAGGAGTGGCCCCACTTCTGAAAGCGTGAAAATTAACCAGCAGCACAAGAAACCACTGGAATCCTTTGTGAGCCCCAAAAACGGGAGCCCAGGGGGCAGAATGTTGAGGTTGACCATTCCTGCATGAGTAAATTGCACCTGTATGGTCTTACTCCACTTGACCATGAGAAATACCTCCAGGTGTTATTCTCATGCTGTTGGTACTTTCAACACAACAGCTTCTGTTGGAAAACGCAGTTTCTTCAAAACACTGTTATTGCATTCATGAAATACTAATATTAATGCTGCATTTGATGTGTCTTGTAAACTTACTGTGTATGTAACAGCTACTGCAGCTTAATCTGCCTAAATGAAACACTTTCACTTCTCTGAATCAGACCTTGCTACCACCACAAGGCACAACACTGGCATTTCAGAAATGGTATTTTCCAAAATGTCAGAACTACAGACATCGCCCTAACACCCTGTGAGGGTGCTGAGGTCCTGGCACAGGGTGGTCAGGGAAGCTGTGGCTGCCCCTGGATCCCTGGAGGTGTCCAAGGCCAGGTTGGACAGGGCTTGGAGCAGCCTGGGCTGGTGGAAGGTGTCCCTGCCCATAGCAGGGGGTGGAATGAGATGATCTTTAAGGTCCCTCCAAATCCAAATCATTGCAAGATTCTGTGATTTTATATTATAGGGGTTTTTTTACCTCAAATGGTCTTGTAACCGATCATCATCTGTCTGTATCTTAAATTCATTAGAGTTGTAAGGACCCAGCCACCCAAGCCCCCTCCCCAGCAGGCATTTACAGGCTGTCAAGGAGGCATTTCTGATTCTGTTTTGGCTTTGGAGCCAGCGCTGCTCACAGAAGGTGGGCTCTTCACCACTTTGCTCCCATCTTGCAACCTTTCCCGTTTCATTTTACCCACATCCATGTGGAAGTGTGGACACCCAGCACCTTCACTGGGGGTACTGAGGCTTTTCACACACACAGAGCAGACTCTGCTGTGCACAATTAGCAGTTGTCTTGCTGCAAGCAACCGTGTCCAGATTACGTCATGTGCAAACAGAGCAGCCTCAACCAGCAATGAATAAATATTCATAGGTTCCAAAAGAGCCAGCTCCCCACAGCCAAAAATAATTATGAATGAAACAGGCAAAGGGGAAAAATTTAAAGGGGAAAATCCGAAAAAATAATTGGAAGGTGTTAGATAACATTTTACTAGAGGTTCATTGTGTCACAAGTCCCCCTTTGGAAAGGCCTAACATCACAGTTAGGGGAAGAAATGCAAACTGCAGCATCATATATCTATGCACAGCAAAATGCCTGTTTGAATTTGATAGCAATAAGATAGTAATCCTATTTATGGAAATCAAGTAATTTATATGAAATCAAGCAAGGAAGGATTTTATATATTATGGCAAATTAAAAGTGATTCTTTCAACAACAACAGCTAGACAGGGACAGCTTGTACAGCATTCATAGGGCTGTCATTGACCAATAATGCAACTTGCCTGGCATTTCCCTTGCTCTTTTCATTTGTATCTTCACCAAATTTTCATCCCACAACATTACATCAGGACCATGACATTCAGGCTGGGATCACCCTCTGTGCCAGGACACGCATAAGAGTCAAGCAAACAAATCCTGCTTGTTTAGACATCCTCAAGGGAAGTTTGTTCAGGTTTCACAGCTCAGATCTCTGCTGATTTCACCCACCTGGGACACATTCCCAGTGTCTGCCAGGGTGACACGTAGCACAGGAGACCAAGCCCTTTGTCCTCATGCCCATGGAAGAACTGCCTGTGCTGGGACATGCCAAGTGAGGGAAGAGCAGAAACCCCTGCTGGGCAGTGGGGGACACTCCAGGTGCCCCAAATCCAGGTATCCCAGGGTTATGTCTCCTGGGGAGGAGGAAGATGTGCCTGTCTGCCCTCCTGCCTATCCCCCTCCAGGCAGGGAAATACTGAAAATGAGGACTCTGCTGCAGCTCATCCTTGCTGCAAGTGCCTGTCTTCAGTGAGATGGAAAGCCTTCAGCAGGCTTCTCATCCCCAGGGATTTGGGGTGGCATTATGGCCCCAGTCTGCCTTTACACAGAGTCACAAAGTCACAGAGTAGTCTGAGTTGGAAGGGACCCACACAGATCATCAGTCCAACCTCCAGGCCTGTACAGCACCACCCCAAGAGTCACACCTTGGTCCCAAGCACATTGTTCAAATGATTTTGAACTCTGTCAGGCTTGGGGCCATGGCCAATTCGTCCCCTGACACAATATCAGGCCAGTCCCTTGGGTCCTGTCACTGGTCACAGAGAGATCAGTGCCTGCCACTCATCTTCCTCTCTGGAGGCTGAACAGAACAAGTGCCCTCAGCTGCTCCTCACATGGCTTCCCCTCAAGGCCCTTCACCATCTTCACTGCCCTCCTTTGGATGCTCTCTAATAGTGTAATATCTACAATTTTATGTTCCTTCTTACATGCTGAATAAACCGGGTGAGTAACAGGCTGGAGCAACCAAAGACAAAATTTAATTTACAAAATTCAGTTCAAGATGAAGCAAAACTGATGTTCTGGGGCTTTGGTCAACCCCAAAAATTTCTTTTAATGCGAGAGAGAAAAAATAGTTTCATCTTCAGGTCTCTTCCTAACATTTTTACTTTGGGTAAATCCCTAAAAGAAAATGGTATTTCAAATTATATTTGCTTGATTGCCAAAGATTCCTAAGGTATTTGAACCTTATGAAAAAAATCAGAGGTTCCTCAGCAAAAATTTTGCCAATTTCAACCCAGATTTTCAAATCTCCTTTTCAAGATTCTATGAAATTATCTGATGTTCAGAAACATCCCAGGAACACTTGACATCCCTGTTCTTGATCTATAATACTTCTTCAACAGTCAGAGAAAGCCCAGGTTCCTCTGGCTCCTCCTCATGGTTCTCCCCTCCTGCTCTCACCCATGATTCTCTGATTCTATCTTCTCTCTCATTAGGTTTAGCCCCAGTAGCCCAGGTGGAGGAGAGCTGGTGTCTCACACCTCTCACGATTCCTCCTCTTTCTGTCCCTCTATTTTAGCATCACCCCAGGCTCCTCATCAAAGTGAAGTTTCACAGAAATCAGAGATCAGCTGGACTCATGGCATGAGGCTGGGATCCAGCCAAGGGAAGGGAATAATGGCAAAGGGGAAGACAGCTGCAAAAATGGGTGGATGAAGGACGTGTGTCCCATGGACAACAAGGACAAATGTGCCTGGTTTCCCTGCTGTGGAGCCCTGCAAATCCAGGTTGCTGGGCTCACTTGAGCCCTGAGTGCATTCCTCCTCTGCACACACCCACAGTGGGTGGAGGCCCCTGAGGGAAAAATGAGAGCAGGGTGACACGTGAGGGTCCTGAGGACAGCAGAGCAATCACCCAAGCCACCCACGAGACCCAGCCAGGCTGTGACCCACAGGGCATTTCTGCTGCTGTCTCCACTCTGGACACGTGTCCCCACGGCATCAGAGGGGAGGCTGTGGTTAGGGCACAGATGAGGGGACAGGGACTGCTCCAGCTCACTCCCTCTGTGCTCTGGGTAAAGTTATTTTCACTGCCAGTGCCTGGTCTGTCCAGCAAGGAGAGCAGGCCCTCAGGTGTGCCCTGTTAGCTGTTTGTGTTACTGAGAGCTGCCCAGGAAGGTGTTTGGCTGGACAGTGCTCAGGTGGAAAGGGACCTGGGGGTTCTGGTCGACAACCGGCTGAACATGAGCCAGCAGTGTGCCCAGGTGGCCAAAAAGGCCAATGGTATCCTGGCCAGTATCAGGAATAGTGTGGCCAGCAGGAGCAGGGAGGTCATTCTTCCCCTGTACTCAGCACTGATGAGGCCACACCTTGAGTGCTGTGCCCAGTTCTGGCCCCTCAGTTTAGAGAGGACACTGAGTGCTGTGTCCAGCTCTGTCCCCTCAGTTTAGGAAGGACACTGAGTGCTGTGTCCAGTTCTGTCCCTCAGTTTAGGAAGGACACTGAGTGCTGTGTCCAGTTCTGGGCCCCTGAGTTTGGGGAGGACGTTGAGACGCTTGAGCACGTCCAGAGGAGGCAACGAGGCTGGTGAGGGGCTTGGAGCATATGAAGAATGACTGAGGGAGCTGGGGTTGTTTAGCCTGGAGAAAAGGAGACTCAGAGGTGACCTTATCACTCTCCACAACTTCCTGAAGGGTGGCTGTGGTCAGCTGGGGGTTGGTCTCTTTCTCCAGGCAACAATGGACAGAACAAGAGGACACAGTCTCAAGCTGCGTCAAGGGAGATATAGGCTGGATATTAGGAAAAAATTTTTCACAGTAAGAGTGATCAAGTACTGGAATGGTCTGCCCAGGGAGGTGGTGGAGTCACCATCCCTGGATGTGTTTAAAAAAAGACTGGATGTGGCACTTGGTGCCATGATCTAGTTGAGGTATAAGAACATGGTTGGACTCGATGATCTTGAAGGTCTCTTCCAACCTAGAAATTCTGTGATTCTGTGATTCTGTGAGTGCAATGAGCTCTCGTGCTCAGGGGATGCCCAGAGACCAGGTTCTCCAGACTCAGCTGCCTTTGAAGAGGCAATGGAGAGGGGCCCGGAGTGGCCGTGCCCCAGGCTGTGCTCCAGCCCCCCAGCCTGCACCCTCAGAGACAGGAGAGCTGTGTGAGCAGACACAGTCCCAGCCCAGGACTCACCAGACCTCCTCTCCAACAAAAACCTGCAGAGATAGAGGTGTTCAGAGCTGGGCCTCACACAGGCAGGGAGCAGCCCAGAGTTTAGTATGTCTCCTCTTTGTTTCTTTCCTTTTTTTTCCCTCCTTCTTTTCTTTCTCTCTTTTTGGCAGCAGGAAGGTTGTTTAAAGTTGCTAATAAATTCCAGTTAATGAAGCCTGAAAAGCCCGAGCTGGGAGCCAAGAGAAACAAGAGCAATCAGTATAGAAGGAATAGAAAGAGATCTTGAAAGCCAGCCTGGGAATAATAACATGTTGAAATGTGTTCGCCGGCAAGGGCTTTGTTACCGCGCTTTGAATCCGAGCGCGAGCCTCGGTGCCAAGAGGAGAAACTGCAGCCAAAGGCAGGTGTTCATTGCCATTCACCTCTCGCCTCGAGGCACAGCGGCAAGATCAGACCCCTTCCCAGCCACTGGCTCTTTCACCTGCCTCTTCTGGGCCCGAGGGCAGAGGGAGTCACCGTCACGGGAGCGCCGTGGGCTCAGCACCGCACGCTCGGCACCCGCCGGGGCCTTCTCTGCCAGGCCACGGGACCAAGGAACAGCACAAAAGCAAAATGAAATAAAATACAGGCGTGTGTGCTGGGACTGTGAACGCAGCAACGCTCTTCTCCTCCCTTGCACCTGTGAGGGAACCCCGTTCTCACTCCTCTGGGGGTCCAGAGAGCACTGGAGCCATCACAGCTTATGGGGCACCAGTGCTGTCCTTGGGTGCCCTCGGCTGCTGTTGGAGCACCCCCTCCCCCTCATCAGCTCCCAGGCATCTGGAACATCCACTCTGGGGCTTGTCCAGCACAGGGTCTCGCTCCAAGGCAGTGTCACTCTGGCAGGAGGCAGCACTGCAGTGATGCTGGGAGTGACAGCTCTGCCATGGAAGGGGCGCTGGCATTTCTGGGCAATGCTCACCTGTGCTGGCACTGTGGTGACAAGCTGTTTCTGGAGCAGAGCAGTAACATGTCTGAAGTAGGGGACCCCTAAGACAGCAGCTTTGGTGGGTTTCCATGACACATCAGGCTGGAGAGGCTGCTTATGGAGACATAAACACTTGTAGGGCCATGACCTTGGTTTGTCGTGCTGAGATTTGGAGGCAGAATCTCTGCTCCCTTGGTAGTTACCTTGCCTGGCACAGCCCTCTGTTTCCAGGTGGCTGCAGCTCTGAATTCCTGGTCTCTGTGGTTCCCCCAGGATTCTGCACAGCTCCTGTGCAGAGAAGGCACCAGGGTACAACTTGTTGGCAACAAGGAGACCAGCTCTGGTTCATCCAGGACTTTCTGTCCCCCTGGCTGGCACAAGTCCGTGGCAGAGGATGGTGCTGCTCATCAATTCAGTGGGTGACCAAAAGCACAGAGAGAGTTAAAGGATAATTCCTCTGATGAAGCCTTCCAAAGGTCATCCCTGTGCATGGTGTGAGGACTGTCCTTGGCATTGGCTAAGGTGCAGGTGAGGACAGGAGACAAGGCCTTCTAAGGGGTTGTCTATCATGAACATTGGCCAATGAGGCCAAGATATTGCAGCTGCCCAAATCAAATTCAAAATATTTTGAAAATTTAGAGATTTCCCTTCTATTTCTACTCCATTTAGACCAGGGAGAGTGTTCAGCAACAGAAAAATCCTTGCTAGGTGGGATAGCTAGTCCCACTTTTCCTGAAAACTGCTTTCCATATGACTAACTCTGTTCGGGGGTACCCCAAATGGGGCACCAAAAGTAGAGTCAAAAATCGAAACTCGTCTGAAGTTTTGGAGGGAACAAACTGAAAACCTTTGCAGCTTATGATATGAAGAGATGGAGTGAAGGTGCTCAGTGCCCTGTTCATTAAAAAGATGTGTCTTACTAATATTGCTTGGCAAATGAATCCAAACTGGCTTGCACATGAACATTCGTGTGGGTTGAAAACTGGCTTGAGGACCATAAACAAAAGAACAAATGCGATCAATCTATCGAGTTGGAACAGGCATTCCAGGGGGGTACAGCGAGCAGAGCTAGAAACAGGCACAGTCTTCTCCCCAGGGATGGAGTGAGACAGCAAAGACCACATTAGAGGCATCTTCAGGAGATACCAGCCTAGGACCAGCTGCAGATTCCTGTGTGAGAAGGAAGAGTCCAGGCCTGGCCCTTTTCTCAGATGCACCATGTTTTCACTTGTTGACTTAATTGGCTTCGTTCCTGCTTTGCACCAGCACAAGAACAAACTCAGGCATGACACGGGGCCTGTGGTCCCCTGAGTGCCCCGGGGAAGGCCCAGGCTTGGCGTGATGACACTGCTCAGGCAAGAGCATGGAGTGTCTGGGCACACTGCCTTGAGAGGGTGAGTGTTTGAGAAACCAACCCCAGCAGGAGATCAAAGGGGCGGCTGACATGCTCAAGAGAAGTTTGGCACGGGGAGGATTTCGCTGGGATATGGACACACATGTTTGTCCTGTCCTGCCAATGGGCAACGTTCCTGCCTCCTAATGTGAGTGATAAGAGCATCACCGAGCTGCCTGAGCACCTGACATGAGCGGTCTTGCCCAGCACAGCCTTCGGGCGTGCCATGGAAGTTGTAGCATGACCAAGAAGCCCAAGATACAGGAGGGTTGAGCCTGTGGTAACTGAGCAGCAGCAACCGTATGGTGGTAAACCATGAGTTTGTTCCAACTTGGAGTGTATTGGGAATGCAGATCAAAGCCTGGAGGAATGTTCCCAGAAATCACGGGAGTGGTGGAAGGGGGGGAGGGGGCAGAATCTAAAATCCACCACGAGCTTTCTGAAACAAGCCAGCCTTATCCAGCTGCCACCCTCCCCTTCTACCTGCCCCTTCTCTCCTTCTTCTAGCTGTCACTTTAAATCCAGAGCTTTCTCTTTCTCCCAACCCTAGGTCACAATGTAAACTTCAGGACAGCAGGACATACCACTGAATCAAGTCTATCCTAAAAAGAGCCCTGATGTGCTATGGACCAGAAATTCAGCCCTGCAAGAATAGCTCCTCTTCCCTGTGCTTAGGGCAAAGGCAGTGCCTGCCTGTCCTTCTTGGTGGGGTTATTTGCTCAAGTCTCCTCCACAGAAGGAGTAAATTAAGAGCTGTCTCTGGGGATGTCACACTGGCAGCATCACTTCAAATGTTATTGTTCCATTTTAAATGGGAAGGAAGGAACCATTTCACTGCATTTCCTGTGGGATCTGAATTCTGCAGATATATTCAATGGGTGCCTGTCTGCCAAGCAGGGGAATTTCTGGAGAGTTTGAGTGAGAGGGACAGAGGGAACCAAGCACTTGGAAGACTACCAAATTACCATGGATGGAGGAAGGGTCACACATAGGAAGACCTTTATGTCTTGGGTCTCTTACATGAACTGGCACGGGATTTAACAGTATGAAAGCAAAGGATGGTCAGGAAGATGCTCCAAGAACTGGAGCCCCTCTGCTCTGGAGCCAGGCTGGAAGAGCTGGGAGTGTTCACCTGGAGAAGAGAAGGCTCCAGGGAGACCTTATGCACCTTCCAGTGCCTAAAGGGGCTCCAAGGGAGATGGGGTGGGACTTTGGACAAGGGCCTGGAGGGACAGGAGAAGGGGGAATGGCTTCCCACTGCCAGAGGACAGGGCTAGATGGGATATTGGGAAGGAATTGTACCCTGTGAGGGTGGTGAGACCCTGGCACAGGGTGCTCGGGGAAGCTGTGGCTTCCGCTGGATCCCTGGAATTGTCCAAGGCCAGGTTGGACCAGGCTTGGAGTGCCCTGGTCTGGTGGAAGGTGTCCCTGCCCATGGCAGGGGGTGGAACGGGATGAGCTTTAAGGTCCCTTCCAACTTAAACTGTTCTGAGGTTCTATGACATGTTTCCAGTGGTCACCCTTCCTGCTTGACAGGGCACCCCGAAAGGCTCACACATTCCTGATCTGCTCTCAGACAGGTGGGACAGCCATGCTCCTTTGCCTGGAACACCTGGCTACACTCCCAGCATCATGCAGCACCTGTCGTGGGAGATCTTGCAAAGCTCCAAACCCCACACTCCAGACCCTGTGTGCATGTCCCAGCCACGCACCCCTCTAGGAAAGTGAAAACTCAGCCTGTGTGCACAAACACAGACGTGTCCCACCTCCAGTCCTTACACAGAAGTGAGCAGAGCCCATCTTGGACCCCAGTGACACTGTCAGTTGCCTTAGGAGGTGAATTCAGAGAAGTGGTTGTAGTTGGTGCCTCCCTTCATGCCTGCTGCTGGCTTGGCATGGACCTCTAGCCTTGGGGACAGGAGCTGGGCTGCCTTGGTGGCAGGGAGGAGGTGAAGGTATGGAGAGAAGAGCCTGAGGCCAGAGGTGAGCCAGGGGCAAGGCACAGTCTCAGTGCAGGCCAAGGACAGAAACATTTGCAGCAGCAGTGAGGCATGGGGCCTTATCTGGGGCTGGGGGTTGCTTTGGACTTCTAAATTCACCTGAGACAGGACCCAGTGAAACCAGGGCATCTAGCACAGAGTTATTTCCCCCCTTAGGTTCTGTGTTACCCACAGTGCTGAGATGCCACAAGCTGGCTCTGCGTGTGTCCCACCAGCATCTGGGGCTCCCCACCACCGTTCTGAGGCCAGCAGCCCCAGCTTGGGCTCCATTTCAGCTCCACATTCCTCCCCTGTTAATCCTGGAGGTCCCAGATCCATTTAGAGACCTGGCAAACACTCAAACACACCCGGGAAAGTGAACAGAGAGGCACGGAGCTGCCAGGAAAGCAGCCGACAGGCACATTTAGCCCCAGGTAGGTGTAAGCTGCCAGCAGCGGAGGCTGGGGCAGCCCGGAGCTCCGGGAAGGTGAGGACAGACAGAGCCAGGCAGGAGGGATGCAGGGAGCAGGCTGAGGATGCCGTGCAGGAACACCTCCTCTCCAGGCAAGCACTCCAGCCTCCTGGACAACGCTCCCTCCCATGTGGAAATCAGCAATCAAAAGGAGCAATTACCCCAAATCACAACCCCCAAGTGACAAATAGCCCAGCCTGCCAGGCGGATCATGTGCTGCAAGGGGCAGGTTACAACTTGCTCACACACATTAAAGAGACGACCCTGTGCTGTTTATGCTGTCAGAGGCCTAATTATGGGAGCAATTTTCTCCTGATTCCCGAGGGGAGAGACGGAGGGGGAGAGCACTCGGGCACAGAGCACCCGGGCACCCACACGCCCTGCCCTGCCACAGGTGACGGGGCTGCCTAAAGCACCTGGTCCCCTGGGTGACCTCTGCAGAGCCCTGGTTCCCGAGCACTCTGCTTCCAGCCAGCCTGGCACTGCTCAGCCTCCACACCTGCCTCCTTCCCAGACAAAATGCCTAAAAAGAAACCACCTTTGTCTAAGTTTCATGAGTACCTTTGGCAGCAGCTGTGCCCAACCTCTTGGACTTGGTTTGGACTTTCTGTGAGAGTGAAGATGAGCCTGGTCACAAATGATGTTCACTGTCTCTGTTTTGGAGATGCAATGTTCCACTCCAAGTCAAGTAGACAAGTTTCTTGCCCAAATTTAGTAGCAATTTAGGGTCTTAATCAGGTTGCTGAACCTGTCTTTCTGATTTCTGGCTGATGGGTGCTGGGACTTCATCCATGTTTGTCCTCGTGTGAAACAGGAGGAGAAAGAGCAAGGTCACCTCTTCTCTAGGTCAAGCCTAGATTCAGGAGTCCTGGACTTCACTCCTGGCTCCACCACATGCCCTCACCATAGCCCTGATGATAGCAGTGATGCAGTGTCTAATGTCAGTGAAAAATGCAAGTACCTTTTAATTCCCCAGCCTGCTCTGGGCCTTGTTAAAATTTGAGTTCCGAGATCAGATGATGCTGTACAGTGGCAAATCCCAGGGGTTTCCTTCAATAAGTTCTTTCAGTAAGTTCTGAATGTTCTCCCCTGCTCTTTGCTCTATGTCCCAGATATGTCCCGTTTTCCATTGTGCTGCTGCTCTTTGCTTTGTCTTCCTCTCCCATCCCTTCGCCCTCATTAATCAGCCAGGATTTAGGGACAGTCCTCCCAGGGCCACACATGAGCAGAAATAGCTCTCCCCTGCTCTGCTCTCTCTGCCAAGGCCTGGCATGGAGCAGGGTCTGTAGGCTGGTCACTACCTGTGCCGTAATTCCTGTGGACTGGAGACCTCTGTGTCCATTCAGGAAATGGCTTTAAGCCATGAGCTGTCTCTGGGTGCTGAAAATGTTGGATTCGGGTCTGGCAGGAGCTGTGATTTTCTTTGCCTGTTCCTCAGGCTGGGCGAGGGGATGATGTGCAGAGGCTGCCCGGGCTCAGGACTGTGGCTCAGCTTGCAGGTGCTGCAGCCTCCTCTGGAGTTGTTAAGCCTCTGCAGACAAGGGACTGTCATCACAAGGATGTTGACACGACTGGCTCTTCTTCTCTCTGCAGACGCCTCTCTGGAAACCAGATCTCCAGGATCCCAGGGGAAGCTTTCTCTGGCCTCTACAGCCTGAAGATTCTGTAAGTAACTTGCTCCTCTCTGCAGAGCAACCCCTGGCCCTGCCTCTCCCCAGCCCCTGGTACTGGCCATGAGCAGGGACTTGCAGCCATCCCGAGGGGATGCAAAGCTACGAGGAGGTGTGGGGTCAGATGTTAAACCCACACTGGCAAACATGCCCTGTGGTGACTGGGGAGCTGTGTCCCACCCCACAGGCTGTGAGCAGGTCCCCCCAGGGCACAGTGTGACAATGTGCCTCGGGAGAATCTGCAGAGGTTCACGTTTTGCATAGAACTCACCAAAGCCCCCTAAAATGGTGTCCCCAGATGTGGAGTCCAGACCTCAAACTGGCCCCATCTGCTCTGCTGCTGTGTCGGGGCTGGGTTGGAACAAAGGTACTGCATTCTGGCAGGTGCTGGGGAAAGGGGCTGGGTTGGGACAAAGGTACTGCATTCTGGCAGGTGCTGGGGAAAGGGGCTGTGCTCTGTGCAGCTCGGTTGTCCTCAACACAAACCACTTTGTGGCCCAGGAGGCCTCTGCAAGGCTCCAGAGTGACCTGGGAAGGCTGGGATCCTTGGGCAGTGTGACCTCAGGGATCCTTGGACAGTGTGACCTCAGGGATCCTTGGGCAATGTGACCTCAGGGGTCCTTGGGCAGTGTGACCTCAGGGATCCTTGGGCAGTGTGACCTCAGGGGTCCTTGGGCAGTGTGACCTCAGGGATCCTTGGGCAGTGTGACCTCAGGGATGCCAGCCTGCCCCCAGGTGCAATGGAGGCAGCTGGATGCAGGGGCACTGCAGCCATCAGGCCATGCCTGGACCCTGCTCACCCTGCTTAATAAAGGCCATTGCAGGCAGACCACCCACCCCTGCTGCCCAGTGCAGAAGGACTGAGAGACAAAGCTCCTCTGGAAACTTTGGAAGTCACACAGCTGAGCTGGCTCCACTGTGGCACCTACACTCACACCATCCACGGTGTCTCACTGCTCATGGAGTCGCTCTGCTTCTTGTATCCACGTGACAGTCCTCAGGGTCTGTGCAGGATGTTGAGGTGGGAGTCCCTTTCTCCCTAAGGAACCATCTTAAAAATCTTCTGCAATAAACATTTCATCCCCAAGGGGATGTTTTGAACTCAGCCACAATGTGAAATTGTTGTAGCTGGTCCAGTTTATGCAGAGAGAGCAGGTACAAACCTGCTCCCAGGATTAGAGAGTATAAGGCTGTTTACTACGCCTTCTGAAGATGTAAAGTATGAATCCTGCCCTAAATCTCAGGGCTTAGAGATTTATCCATCCCCTGCATTAGGCAACAAATCAAAGGAACCGAGGAAAAACCGCAGCTCTCCCACCCAACTTCAACAAGAGGAGCCTTCTGCTCTGGGGACACGGGAGCTTTTAAAGGTGCTTTTGATCAATTCTATTTGTGTCAGGCCCAGGTAAGGACTCAGGCAGCGTTCCCGGAGCGGTGCCTCCCTTCCGGAGCCGGCAGCCCAGGGGGAAGGGGAGGGTGTGCTCTGCCCTCCCGCCCGGGACACGGCCACAGGCAGCTCCAGCAGGGACACACTCACCAGGGACCCCGGAGCCAGGAGAGGCTTGAAGGATCAGAGCATTTCCATCTGGGGAATGGCTGAATTGGGAAGCTTGCTCCAGGCTGTCTGTGAGAGCCGGAGTTGGTGCCCTCATGCTGCAGGACGAGCTGCTTTGCTCTCAGCCAGGCTGTGCCCAGGGACACAGGGTGGCATGTGCGCTGCCATGTCCCTCTGCAGCCCTGCCTGCAACTAAACCATGTGCCTGCTTAGGGACATGGGGTAATGGTGGAGGTGGCAGTGTTAGATTAATGGTGGGACTCAGTGATCTCAGAGGGCTTGTCCAATCTTAATGATCCTGTTGTTCTCTGGCACTCACCCTGTCCCCAAACCTTTCCCGTGGGGGTGTGCGGAGCACCAGCCCAGCCACAAGGTCAGGGGAGAAGGGTGGATGCTCACAGTGACTGGTCCATCCAGCCCTGCCATGAACCTCTTATTTAACAAAGCTCCTACTTCCTAAAAGCAGGGGTGCTACCAGACCCCGTGCCACTGGGAGCAGTTCACTTTCCAAAGACTCTGATGGTTTTCCTGGCCTGTCTGCAGTGGTGTGTTGTGCTGCCATGTGCTCTCACTGCAGGAGATGCTCTGATTACTTTCTGTAGTGTTTCTGTGGGCTCCGATGGAGTGAGGTCTTTGGGGGAAAGCAGTGGCAGATCTCTGCAGCCTCCAGGAAAAGCAGGCATTGACCCCCACCTATTCCTCTGTCACTGTAAGAGTGAGGGCAGGCAGTGATGGACATGATGGAGATAGACTGGTCCCTGGGAATTGCTGGAACAGGTCTAGAAATGTTGCCAGCACAGATCTTAGGAGCACTGAGCTTAATCACATTGGAAGGGCTCTTGGCAAGAGTGGGAACTCTCACTCATTTCTCTACTAAGAAAAGACTGAGGAAAACCACAAGGTACTGAAGAAGGCAGGTGCAGGCCACCATGTGTTTCCTTCAGGCTGTGATTCAGGTCACTCAGATCACTGCAGCAGTGACCTGGTTGGGACTGGTGGCTCAGCCACAGCTCAGCAGGATCTGCTCCATCTCTCCAGGAATCAGAGGGAACACACGTATTCCCTCAGAGTCTGGCTGTGGCCAGGGGTGGAGAGCAGAGCCTGGAGAGAGACCATGGGGCTGGATCACCCTCCTCCTTGTGCCCTGGGAGTGACCAAAGCCCCTCACCCTCTTCCCAAGCCACATCTCTCTTCCCTCTTCCCTTTGCTGCCCTTCTCTGTACCCCATCCCAGCCTGCTGAGCTGGCTCCACCAAGATCTCCCTGTATCCTGGAACTCTGAGACTGCAAATATAAATGTCAGCCTGAAAGACTGGGAGGGATTTGGGGCTGCTGGGGAAGTGCAGTGATTTATAGGATGCTGTTGTTATGGACCCCGTGGGTACTAGAGAGATAAGGGTGTAACCAGCTGTACATTGGTGTAAACTGGTGTGCCTTGGGCAGCACGCAGAAGCGTGCCAGGGAACTGGGGAGCACCAGACTGGTCCCAGTTATGTCCATGCCCTGTGGGCTGCTGGGAAACTGCACTGGGAGAGGACAGCATTTCATGGGACATGAGGTGCTCACTGCACTGCTCTCCACCCAGAACTGATCCTTGTTCCCTTAGGGCCAGTGCAACCACTCCTGCAGTCATGTGCTTTTCTTTGCACTTTAATCTCCACCAAAAACACACGGATATCTCCCTCTCCAGAGGGTATCTGGAGAGGGGAATCTGAAGACCCCATGAGAGAGGAAACATCAGAGAGGTGCTGGAATGTCAGGTATTAAAAGACAGGAGCATGGAGAAAAGTCCTGTCTCCTCACTTCATCGAGTTTATACTTAACCATTCTGGTTCTGCTGAAAATGAAGAGGACTCAGACAGGGCATGTCACCCCTCAGGCTTTACACTGAACTTCCCTGGGAGTGTTGGCCAGTGAAGGGCTGCTGTTGGGCTGGGCACGGAGGCACCAGCTGTGATGTTTCTGTTCCTCTCGATGCTGCACCAGCTTTGGCCAGGCCACCCTGTCCCACCTGGGACCTGCCCCGCAGGACACGGGCCAGCAGCACAGCAGCCAGGTGACCACAGGCACAAGGCTGAGGAAATGCCAAACCCTCACTTGAAGGCAACCTAGAAGAGAAATTGCAGGGGCAGTGCAGGAGTGGGATTGATGTGTGTGCCCTGCCCACGCCCTCCCCCTGCAGCTCCTGTGCACAGCTGGGCCCGGCAGCACAGGGGCCCCGGGGCTCCCGGGGCTCACAGGGGACACTCCAAGCCTCTGGCACTGTGACAAGCACAGGTGCCTGCCCCCTCAGCTCCTCTCTTGTGGCCCACTCACACCAGCCTGCCACTCTCATTTCCCTCTCCCCTCCCTGGGGGATCTCCTCCCCTCCTGCTGCCCGTGGTCACCGTCAGTGCAGGGAGCACCCAGCAGCAGCAGCTGCTGCACACAGAGCCCCTGGCCATGGGGGACACGCTGGGAGGCTGCTGCCACCCCTCTGACATGAGTGTCACCCACACAGCACGTGTGCCTGCTGTCAGCGTGCCCTGGAAGTCCACGGAATCATCCTGGACTGTGCTTCTCCTTGCATGCTGTGCAAGGGGCGTGACAGCCCCAGGGGTGGATCCCGGGGGTGTTCTCTGCAGCCCACTGGGCTGCAAAACCTCATCCAGGTGGGCAACTGTCCCACAAGGAGCAGCACAGCCTCTGGGGCTCCTGCTCCTGCACATGGATTTGTTTCTGCAGCCAAGGTGTGCTGGGGAGATAAAACCCTGGGTCCTGCAGCCCATCAGGGGTGTGGTGATGAACAGTGAGTCAACTGAGCTCACCTCACCTGGAGGAGAGGGGAGTGAGGGTGGACCCAAACCTTCAAGGACAGGCTGCTGCTGCAATAAGTGAGGAAATGCATATTCTCCATATATGAAGGCAAGGAACAGTAGGTTTGGAGTGGATGGCAACAGGGACATTGAGGATGCTGTGTTTATAGACATGGATGCTGTGTCACAGGTCAGCTGAGGTTTGACGGGTGACAGGAGTGGCTGTAGTTGGGAATGGCTGCCCCAAATATGACCAGCTGAAACCTGGGGCTGTTCAGGAGCTGATTCACAGCAGGGTCAGAGGTCTTACCTCTGGTGACAGGGGTGTCCCCTGAGCAGACAGGCTGATATCTGGGGATGGAAATAATTTTCCTAGTTTAATTTTAGTGTGCTAGAGCCCTAGGGCTAATTGCAATCATGTGCAGGTCCACAAGTAAACTCTCGCATGCTTCTTGGGCTGTCAAGGGGCCTGGTGCTTTCCCAGTCTTTCCAGAGAATTAGTTTATGTTTAAAAAAGGATGGGAAACACCCTGGGAATTCCTCCACAAACCCGCCTGTGCAGATGGTCCTCTCCCTGCCCTCGGAGTGAATCCCAGAGGTGCTGGAACCTGGACCAGATTCTTGGCTCTGCCTCCTCTGGCTGCTTCACTGCACAAAAACCACCTGGAAAGTGGCCATGAAGATAGGCCTGTGCAGAAGGCATGCAGGGGTACACCCAGGGAAGCAGGTGTGTGGAGACTTGGAAGAGAGCAGGGGAAGAGCCAAGCTGCCCCACTACCACAAAACATCGTGCCACAGATATGCTGGGATACGCTGAGATCTTCATGCATGGAGCCTGAGCCAGCCAAGGGCTGTGAGATGTGGCCTCCTCAGCCCCCCTCAGACAAGGGCAGGCTGACAGGGTGGAGCTGGTGCTCAGAGGTTTTCTCCACTGGCAGCTCCATCCCTTTGCAGAGACTTTGGGAGTGCCCCTCTCCCAGGGGGCTGCTCTGCAGCACGGTGCACCCACATCCTCTCCACGGATGCTGATGCTCCTCAGTGCAAGCTTCATTGCCAGGATCATTGGAAGCCACTCCACAGGCAGTTTTGACCCCTCTGCAAGCTCCTTCTCTTGCAAAATTAACTCCTTGGTCCATGCTCTCCCAGCCTTGGGGCTTTCCAGGGTGGCAGAATATGCTGCTTAATGAGAGCATCTGGAAAACTGAGAACTTTTCCATCCTTCCAAACCTCCTCATGAGCTGCCTGGATGCCTCTCACTTCCAAGTGTCCTGGCTGGAGCTCCATCAGCCAGGAAGCTTCCATCCCAGCTGGCCATGGGGCTGGCTTGTGCTGCCACAGCTTCCCAGACATCCCAGCCCAGCACGGGTATCCTTCAGCCAGGATTGCCCCTGCTCTGACTCCTGGCTGAACATGCTGCAGCAACAGCAGTGCTTACTAGCCAAGAAGGAATCCCACACCAAACCCCACAGGGAAAGACTCCAAGTGCAACCACAACCTCACCCCAAAAGGTGGAGGGCAAAATGGCTGGGTGCATCCTCTTGGCTGCAGACTCCACGCTCCAGGCCCACCCAGCCACTCCATTCCTCAGCAAGCCCCAACCAGCCTGTGTGAGTGTGCAGACCCCGTGCTGCCCCACCTGCCTGCACAGCCTGGGGTGTGATCAGTGCCCAGTGCTGTCCTGCACTGCCCAGCCCAGCCCAGCCCAGCCCTGCCCAGCACAGCCCAGCCCAGCCCTGCACAGCACAGCACAGCACAGCCCAGCCCAGCCCAGCCCTGCCCAGCCCTGCCCAGCCCTGCCCTGCACAGCCCTGCCCTGCACAGCCCAGCACAGCCCAGCCCAGCCCAGCCCAGCCCTGCCCAGCACAGC